>CM053399.1:32692360-32725063 GCA_028644305.1 Xerus rutilus
GTGGTGATGTGCTTTGCAGAGAGGAACAAATCTTTTGGTGTTAACAGGAGTAGGTGTTTTTCTTTGAAAGCTAGTTGTAGGATTCTAACATGTTGGCAGTCTTGTATTTTTAAATACAGTACAAAATGTGAAACTTCATCCTCTAGCATTTAGTTTTGGTAGTTGTCTTCACTTTTTGCTGTTAGAATTCTTTTTAGGGGGCTGAGGTTGTGGCTCAGTGGTAGAGCGCTTGCCTAGCATGTGAGAGGCACTGGGTTCGATCCTCATATAAATAAATAAACAAAAAAAATGCATTGTGTCCATCTACAGCTAAAAAAATATTTTTTTGAAAAAAGAATTCTTTTTAGTTCTTTGGTAGTATCCACAGCACCTTGGTAGGGATCAGTTATAAGTGCTTCTATTTAGCAGCATAGGAAAGTTAGATTATCTCAGGACTGTGTTAACAAATACTCCCAATAACCCTACAGTACAATATTGGTGCATGTGAACAAGATCCTGAGTGCCAGTTGGGCACAATGGTGATTGCCTGTAATTTCAGCTACTGCAGAGGCTGAGGCAGGATCCCAAGTTCAAAGCCAGCTTTGGCAGCTTAGCGAGACCCTTTCTCAAAATACAACAAAAAGGGTTGGGATGTAGTTTATTGGTAGAGTGCTTGCCTAGCATGTTTAAGTCTATACGTTCAATCCTCAGTAATAGGGGGGAAAATGCCTTCTAAATCATCAAAACTTAATTAATTGAGGTACAAAAACAGGTAAGGAAAAAAATCAGACATTGTCCTTGTTGTAACATGACTGAATCTTGTGAAGTTTCTTAATTCATAAAACACATCCTCACACTTCTCAGTGATAATTGCCTAACGTGCTTAATGGATTTGTATAAGTGTATGCAACCCCTTAACATCTCTTAAGATTGATTCCAGTGTAACAATACTTCAGTTTGCTAGGCCTCTTTAAAGATACTGTTTGGTTTGGTCTTCAAATGCCTTTTATGAAGAAGGTATATTATTTCCATTTTACAGTGAAAGACACTGAGACACAAGGAGGTTAATAACTCACAGCTGGTATGGAGACTGGATTTACAAAGCTATTTGTTTTTATTTTTAAACCTACGTATTTGATTGAAATTATCTGAATTAAAACATTGTGTTAACAGCCCTAAGTTGAAAACAAATCAGTTAATTTTATTCATTTTGTTAATTTAAATGTGTTCCAGCCACTATCTATTGAACAGTTCATATCTATGCATGTATCATGTTTGTCTTTAGGAAATGAGCAGTAATTTCACTAGCACATGGCCTCTTACACTGTTCACTTCTTTGTTTACTAATAAGATAATTAAGTAAATTTTTATTGACTGAATAGTTCCGAATGTTACTGTGATCTTTTCTGAAGCAGTGTAGTTAACATGTCTGTCACACCTGAGCCCCAGTCCTTTCCTGTGACATTTAGTAGTTCATATTCAGTTATGTTTAGTAGTTTATATTCAGTTATATTCAGTTTGCCTGTGTCTCAGTTATTTTTTTGACTTTATACTTCAGCATCAGAAATGTTAAATCTGTAAAATTTAATATGCTCAGATTTTACTCTCCTGTTCTCAGTGTGCATATGCATGATCTCTTCTCTCTCATACAAAAACACTGATTTTTTTTCCCTCTCTACCTTCTACATACTGTTAGTCCTTGTGGAATTGATCCTAATTGCTACAATGTTACATAGGCATTTAGAGAATCCTTAGAGAATATTATCCATCAATAAGTGTTTGTTTAACTCTAGATATTTGTAGAGCAATTGAATTGTTGGAAAAATTACAAAGGAGTGGAGAAGTACCACCACAGAAACTTCAGGCTTTACAAAGAGTCCTTCAAAGTGAGTTCTGCAATGCTGTAAGAGAGGTGAGTAAATAGGATTAAAATTGGGCTGGAGCTGGGGCTGTAGTTCAGTGGCAGAGTGCTTGCCGTGCATATGTGAGGGGTTAGGTTCGATCCTTAGCACCACATAAAAAAATTAACAGACTAAAGGCATAATGTCCATATACAATTACAAAAAATTTTTTTTTAAATATGATTAAAATTTACTAAAAAGTTTAATTAGCTAAGATAATACTCTGAAATTTAGACTTAGAAAGTCTTAAGAAAATAAACATTAGAAAAACATTAGAATTTCTAATAGAAAAATATTTTACAAGGACACATAACTTTGCCTGAAATTTTAACACATTTAACTTCAGAGAAATCAAATTTGGTACATTCCAAGATTTGAAATAATACTTTTATGTTTTACAGGTATATGAACATGTTTATGAAACTGTGGATATCAGTAGCAGTCCTGAAGTGAGAGCTAATGCAACTGCAAAGGTAAATTTTTTCATTTACCAAAAGTGAGAATTCTTCATAAATTAGAGGTTAAAAATATACAGTTAGATTCATAATAAACTTATTTTAGAAGCTAACATATAATATCATTCAAATGATACTAAGCTTCTCAAGTACTAAGAAATAAAACATTTTTATTACTTTATATTGTTTAGATAAGGCATTGAAAATGCTCACATACAATAATAATATACATATGCAGTACATAATTGTGTTATATACATCATATATACATGTAAAATAGCATCAATTTTATAACTGAGGATGAATTTCTCATTGATGAGAAAGTGTCAAGATTAGATAATTTGTCTCAAACCACCACACAAGTAGTAAATGGTAGAGTGGGGTTATTCTTTGATTTGTCCTTTACCCTAGCTCTGCAAATATGGTATAATGTCAGTGGTAGGCTACCTCTTCAGGACTAAAGGTGGAGTTTGTGTGCTTTTCTATACCAGACTTTTCCTCAAATAATTCACACAATCATTGTGTATTATTTGGTTAGATATGTTAATATGAGTAGTAGATGACATATTAGAATTAGTCATTGCAGATAATTTTTGGTTGAGTTCCTGGTTCCCAGAAGGACAGATTGGATTCTCTATTGAATACAAATACTTAAACTTGAGGGTATAGTTTATCAGAGTAGAAAATAGAAATTTAGTTTTTATCCCTGAATTGTATAACTTTAACATCTTATTCAGTTTGTGAGCCTTAGTTCTGTTAGAACTAAGAAAATGAGAGCTCTTTTGCACCTTCAGATAAGTCTTGAGTTTCTTCTTCTCCCTTCCAATTTTGTTCATATACCCTCATCCATCATGAAAAATAGTACC
Source organism: Xerus rutilus (assembly GCA_028644305.1). Classification (NCBI taxonomy): domain Eukaryota; kingdom Metazoa; phylum Chordata; class Mammalia; order Rodentia; family Sciuridae; genus Xerus; species Xerus rutilus. The sequence goes on from CM053399.1 coordinate 32,695,562, forward strand.
AATTAATTATTTAATTAACTTTAAAAACGTAATGGAATAGGAAAATCTCAATTTTGTGTTAGAATCTAAAGAGGATATGGCTGTATTGAGTCTTCTGTTTGTGTTAGAATCTAAAGAGGATATGGCTGTATTGAGTCTTCTGTGGGTTTTTTTTTTACTTGTAACTAGATAGTTAGCTAAAGCAACAAAAAATATTCATGTTGGCTATGTGTGTACCTGTTTTTCTTAATATAGAGACTTTTTTTTTTTTTTTTTTTTGTACTTGGGATTGAACTCAGGGGTACTCAATCACTGAGCCACATCCCCAGCCCTATTTTGTGTTTTATGTAGAGACAGGGTCTCACTGAGTTGCTTAGTGCCTCACTGTTGCTGAGGCTGGCTTTGAACTAGTGATTCTCCTGTCTCAGCCTCCCAAAGTGCTAGGGTTATAGGCGTGCACACAGCGCCCGGCTAATATAGAGACAATTTTTGATATTATTTATTTTGTATATGGTACAAAGAATATAGCAGCCAAAATGACTATATATAAAGACAACTCTGTGGGTTGTTACAGGGAGGGTGTATTTTCCACAAATGCCAGGCTATCTGGCCTTGAAGATCCAGACTGTTGGTGTACTAGAGTAGAATATTCCTCTTTAATAACACAGAATGTTATATGCCCAGCAAGCCTGCTTGTCAAGCCCTGTGCACATAAAACTACACAAAAGTTCTGGGCAGTGAACAGAAGTGTGCTAAAAAATTCTGTTTCATACGTAATCCTGGAGTATGTATTCTATTTAGTTACCATTTTTTTAAAAACCTGCTTAGCTTCCCAGAATAACCAATGAATTTGTGAATACTCAGACATCAAAAATGTGCCTCACAATGCACAATGAATTCTTAAAAATTCATGTTATGTGCATATATAAATACACCACAGGGAATTTCACCTATATGTATAAATAAAAAGAACCAATCAAATATAAATGAATGGATGAACAAAAGAAAGTCAAGGAGATTGGAGGTGGGGGGAGAGGACAGGAGAGAAAAGCAGGGATTATGAACCGAAATCAAATTTCATGCATGTATGAGTTTGTCAGGATGAGCCCAACTACTGTTTATAACCATAAAGTTCTGATTAAATGTGTATGTGTGCACACATGTATACGTGCCTCAAAAGTAGTTTAATGTAGTTCAGTGGTAAAGTACATGGTTATTAATGTGCATGAGTCCCTAAGTTTAATCCCCAACACTGCCCAAAAAAAACAAAACAAAATAAAACAGAAAAGATAGTTTTTAAAAAAGAGATGAAAGAACTGAAGTAAGCAAAGGTCATATTTTTAAATTTGTGTAACTTTCTTTCAGGCTACTGTTGCAGCATTTGCTGCCAGTGAAGGACATTCTCATCCTCGAGTTGTTGAGCTACCCAAAACAGAAGAGGGTCTTGGGTTCAATATTATGGGAGGCAAAGAACAAAATTCTCCAATCTATATATCTAGAATAATTCCAGGTGGAATAGCTGATAGGCATGGGGGCCTCAAACGAGGAGATCAACTTCTTTCTGTTAATGGAGTGGTAAGGATGAATTTTATTTCTGTTTGCAGTAATGTGTTGTGACCACTTGGGGGTGCCTTTGGATTGTAGAAATGGAAGTTGTCAGGGCAGGAGATAAAGAAACTTTAGGAATACTTTAAGGGAATCCTAGGCAGTACTGTTTAGGACAGTGATTGTTTTTTGTTTGTTTCTTTTTAAATGCAGTTCTGGGGATTGAACTGAGGCCTTTGCGCATACTAGTGAAGTGCTCTACCACTGAGCTCTGACCCCAGGCCAGTGATCTTTTTAAAGCACTCTAAATGTGGTTTGCATCTCTTCAATGTAAATTAGCAGTGCTTAGTGTGATTTTATGACCTAATTAAACTCTTTAGTAGTTAAAGCAGTATACTAAATTAGAAATCCACTCTCATTTTACTTTTATGGAATGGCAATTGCTTGATTTAATTCTGCCATAGTACAACAATAAGACGTGTATATTGAAATGCTAATTATTTGGAACTTAAAAAATGATTCCAAGACTGTAAACAGAATGTGATGTAACTCTGGATTTCACACTGATTAAAATGATAAAGCAAGATTAGTATTGAAAGGATGCAACATCTCTATAGCCATACCACCCTGAATGTGCCCAATTTTGTCTGAAATGATGCAGTATGACTCTTTTTATTTAATTTTAAGCTATTTTACATTTGTAGTTACTTACAAAACTTAAATATTGTGTGTGTGCATTTTTTCCAGAGTGTTGAAGGAGAACATCATGAAAAAGCTGTAGAACTGCTGAAAGCAGCCCAAGGAAAGGTTAAATTAGTAGTACGGTATACACCCAAAGTCTTAGAAGAAATGGAGTCACGCTTTGAAAAAATGAGATCTGCAAAACGCAGGCAACAGACCTAATACATTTAAAACTTTATATTCCATTTTGCTTTTTAGCTAGAGAAGTTTAACTTGTGACCTACTAATGGCCACAATGCCAATGATTGTAAAAAAACATACAAACTTCCCTTGAAATCCTCCTTGCCATTTTATAAATGCCTATTTTAACATCGTTTGTGGTTCTAGAGATGCATACACTTTTTTCTGACAAGAAAAAGTAAAAGGTGTTGAGGGCAATTCTGTCCTGCTGTTTTTACAGACCTTTTTCAAATGCAGATTTTGTCATAAAGTTGTTATAGATTTTTAAAAATGCTTTTTTAATATTAAAATGTACTTTTACATTCTTAATCTTTTTTTAGGAAGAATGTTTTCTTCATTTGGCTACTTATTTAAAATTAACAATTCTCCAACTCTTTTTTTGCTTACTATGTTTTTTTTAACCTCTGAAATTCCTTTACAGATTTCCAAGAAATTAAATATGGCAGTCTCACCTACAGCAATTCATTACACTGTCATTGTTAACATCGTTGCTACATTTTGTACTTTGAACATACACATAATATATATAATCAGTGGTAAATAATAACTCAGCATATTGGAAGTTTTTTACTTTTATTTGAACATGTATAATGGGTATTCATTTATACTGATTTATAAAAGTGAGTTTTTAAACACTGAAACAATCATTGCTAAAATATGTATTTCATAATATTTGAGCAGTGAGGCAAGAGGATGTAATTTGACTGTTAGCATTAATGATTATATCCCTTTCTATTTGTATTCAACAATATATCAAAAAGTATAAATGCAAAACAGGTTCAGATCTCATTTTACAAATTTTTTTAAGGCTGTTCATTTTTATTTAAATACATTTCTCATGGTTTGGTCTTTCCATGGCGAGAGATGAGCCAGTTAGTGTGTGGTGGTAAATAGCAGAAACAAGAAAAATTTAATCTCGCTAGCCTTGAGTTACATATCTTACTAGGTCAGTTTAACGAATCAATGTTAATAGGAAAAAGAGGATATGTTTAAGATCTGTAAAAACTATGAGGTGATTTCATAAGCATCTATAGATTGTCAAAATGAGTAGAAACTCACTCATATTAAAATGGTTGGATTTAGAGATACAGTCTTCGTTTACGATTCAAATATAGTGGGAATTTTGAAAGTTACTTTGTCATTTGTCCACTGGATGTCAATATTTTAGTAAATGGCAGCTATTAGTATATGCCTGTGACTGAGTTCTTCATAAAAGCTGAAATTAAAGAGTTCATTTTCAGTCACAATCCATAAGAACATTTGTACTTTTTTAAAAATTGTGAATGACATGCTATAAAGAAGATGATGGATTGGAAAAAAATTAGAATTTGGTATAATTATTGATCCTGTATAAAAAAAAAAAAGTGGGCATTGTAACATTCCTTCAGGAAGAATAGAAATTTGTATACCTATCTCTGCATGTTTGTGAGCACTGTGAGTCTTAAAAGATTATTCCAGTTTTCAGTGATTTTTTTCAGAATATAAGTCAATCAGCATTGTTATTTATCATTTAGGTATTGAACACTGGATTGCATGGTTGAATGTGTTTTTAGTCCACTACAAAACATGCTTGTTATTGATAGGATCATGTTGTTAAATTGTATATTTTCAAAAATAATTGATGTGTTTTTAAAATGTTGGGACCAAAGTAGTATAGAAGAATTATGGACTTAATTTAATAGTAAAATTATTAGAGGTATTTGTTGTAGAGCTTTATATATTAAAGAGAAGTATTGGTGCATATAAAAACAGTAATGTTATTGTTATGCTTGTATTCTTGCATTAAAGAGTAAATAAACCCTGAAGAAATCTTATTTTAATACAGCTACAGCTATAGTAGCTTTTAGGATATGTCAGCATTTCCTTATAAATTATAGCTTCCTGGTTCAATGTCTCAGCTGTTTCAGAACTTTCAGCCAAGTTAAATCTTTTTTGGTGTTGAAACTCAGTAAATTAAGTAAACTGGGTTTTTCTTTTGCAGTAACCCACAATCTGTTCTTTGTGTGGGTTGGCACCTATTTATAATTCTTAAAATAAAGATAGCTTAACAAGCCAAATACAGTAGCTTTGCTTGGTGCTGTTGAGCATGAGTAGCAGTAGTTTGTTTTCATTAATGCAGTTTTCATAGTATATCTTGGAATTTAAATCTTCACCATAGAACGGTTCATTCAGTAGCAAAGATATACAAAGGTGGCCTAGTATGATGAGGAAATGAAGGAATTTTAATCTTATAAATGGATGGTTTGTGAATAAAGCTAGGCACATAGTAAGTATATAATTGGTGCTTGATTTGTAAATTACAAATGTTAATCACCCCTCCATTTCTTTTCTTTAATTTTCTTATTACTTCAAAATGGGTTGACCTAGTGTTTCTCAACCTTAGCTGCATATTAGAATGCCCTGCAGAGCTCAAAAAATATTGATACCTGGGTCCTCTCCCATAACAACTAAATAAGGATCGCTCATTTTTTTATAAACATACTAGATGGTTCTAATGGACATCCAGGGTTGAGAACCACTAGTTCTGTTTGCAAGTATCAGAATAGAGTACTTCAATTTGTAACTACTTAATGATTTATTATATTTCTTAGTAATTTCTTTAGGAATAAAACATACTTGGCATTTCTTAATTGGAAAGTAATGATAGTCTACCATTTTTCTTTTTAAAAAAAATCTGGTAATTTAAATGTAGACTTTTAATGTTTCATCTCTCTGCCCCCTTTGCCTTTAAAACTTACAAAAATAGTGTTTATTCTTTGAAAAAGCATGCTTAAAAATTATAGATGAGAAATTAGCATGGTAATTACATGCTGTCTTAATATGGTTACTTTATCCTTTACTGTAATGCTAGATTATAGTGGCCTCGTTCTTTTAAAAGTTTGATGATTCAGATATGTGGGGGGTTTTTTGTTCTATTTTGTTTTGTCATTTTCCTCCTCTTCTAAATTTTTACTTTATGTTTTATTTTTTCTTGCTCAAGTACTTAAGTAGTTTGGTTCAAGTACTTTGTTTACAATTAAAATGGATATTATAGCATTTAGTAGAAGAAATAGTATGGCTTATCTGGAAAGAATGTCAGCATGACTTGGTATAGACTTAAAAGAATACATGTTGTGAATGTTTTATAGTGTGGAATGATCATTGAAATATCAAGGACTTTAGTAATTGTATTTCCTGAATAAATGTATGTTTATGAATTTTTAAACTTACAGTTTGTTGTTTCCTCTGCCAGCAGTCTGGTTTTTGTAGTTTTTATTGTCCAATATTCACTACTGTTATTTCTTTAAAAGTTGTAGTAATAGTTGAAAAATGGAAAAAAACAAATTACTTGCTTTCTCATTGCTTTTCAAGAACTTTAGAACTAATTTGTATCTGCACATGATTTTTGAAAATGATGGCAAATGATATGCTTCTACTTTTTTAGTTCAAGATAATATTCCTCCAAAATGGATGTAAATAACACTTTTTCAGCACATGACTTCATTTATCAATTTAATTTGATTCTAAAGCTTATTTAAAATAAATTTGTATGTGTAATGTCCTTGTTTTTTGGAGTTGAAAAAAATGATACATTTAGAAATAGATGTGTTTCTGAACTGTTATAAAATAATTTTGCATAAGGTAAATATATAATTCTTGGTGATTGCCTAAATGAAACTTTAAGTTTTTATATTTTACTTTGTCTTTCATAAAATGGAACTGAATGAAAACTTCTGTTATTTCAAGAGAGGCAGTGTGGTGTGTGATTGACAGCATAGACTGTAGGCACCAACTTCTGTGATTTGAATTCCAGTTCTGACATTACTGTGAATGTTAGATAAGTTACTGGCTTCTCTGTTCCTTAGTTCCCTTATCTGTCATCTATAATAAGTGTGCTTATAAGTGTTATGCCATTATCTATAAAGCCTTTAAAAAGGTGCCTGGCATAATACATACTGTTTCTGTTTGCTTTTATCTTCCCCCACATGTGAAATAGCTTTAGGACCTTCTCAGCAAAAAGGAAACAATCATAATCCATTAAGTAAAATTTGCAAGTTCTTATTTTGAAGCCTAGAAACTGTGATCTTTAAGTTATGCTTTAAAATATTAGGAAGAATAAGATTAATAAAGAAATTATACATTTCTGTCCAAAGAAGCTCATGGAATTCTAATATTAGTGCTGTTTTGAGAAGTGGAAGATTTGGACCACATTCAGAATGAAAATCATTGGAAGATAGGTGTAAGTAGGGGATTTGTTAAATAGAAAAGCAGTTTGTAAGAAGATGACCTAGGTGGAGAGAGTGAATTGCTGGTCCTCATGTGTTATAATCACCATTGCTAATTTTTTATTTTTTAATTTTGTTTTATTTTTTTCAGTGTGTGAGATTGGACTCGGGACCTCATGTATGCTAAGCAGGTGCCCTACCACTGAACTACATCCCAAGCCTCATCATGAACTTTTAAAAAGCATGGATGGACAGGGGTGTTGCTGGGGGTATAGTTCAGTGGTATGTCATTTGCCTAGCATGCATAAGGTTAAGTGTGGGTTCCATCCCCAGCACTGCAAAAAAACAAAACAAAAAGAAAAATACATGATAATGAACCAAGCAACTAGAGTATAATAAAAAACATTTGTTAGGCCTTAGTTTCTTCAAATAAACCAGAGAATTCCCTAAATCTTTGAATTATTTTGTCATGTTCCATATCATTGATTATTCTGATTTTAATATAATGAAGTGTCCCAGGTTTTTGTACATTTATTTCTTCAGTGGCAAATAATCCACACTTGATGAAATCTTTAAGGTTTACATATAAAGCAAAAGGTAAAATTCATACAGAATTCATTTGTCAGTTTTATTCCTTGGATTTTACATTTTAAGAAAGGGACAAACCTGTAACAGTGGCACATGCCTGTAGTACCAGCTACTTGGAGGCTGAGGCAAAAGGATCACTTGAACCAAGTTTTTTTTGTTTTGTTTTGTTTTTAATTTTTTTATTTGTAGATGGACACAATGCCTTTATTTTGTTTACTTATTTTTATGTGGTGCTGAGGATCGAACCCAGTGCCTCACACATGCTAGGCAAATGTTGAGCCAAGTTTTAATACCAGCCTAGACAACATAGCAGGAAACATCTCAAATAAATAAGAACAACAATAAAAAAACCTGTGCCACATCAATGACAAAGTGTGTATAAGACCTAATTTTCATCAACTACAGGAGTGTATTTTGGACACCATCAAGATACTGTCCTTCAAAAAATGTTTGGTAGGGGAGGCAGTGGAAGATTTCAAATTTGTTAAAATTTCTAAACCTATTCTAACCAATTGGATTTTTAAAAATTGGCATTGGAAACACATGTTCTCAGTATATGGTAGTTTTTTTAAAAGTAGTTTATAAGAGGGCTACAAAAACATACCCAAGTGAAAATTTTTACTTTTTAAAGGTTCTTTTTAGTTATACAGGACAATAGAGTGTATTTTGACATATAATACATACATATAGTATAACTTCCCATTCTTATGGTTGTACATGATGTGGAATTACACTGTTCATGTATTCGTATATGAACATAGGAAAGTTACATCCCTTTCATTCTCGTGACTTTCCTATTCTCGTTCGTCCGTCCCCCCTCCCTTCTTTTCATTCCTCTTTGCCTAATACAGTAAACGTGTCCCCCCCCCCATTATGTATTAGCATCCACATATCAGAAAGTACATTCTGCCTTGGGTTTTTGGGACTGGCTTATTTCACTTAGCATGATAGTCCCCATTTCTATCCATTTACTGGCAAATGCCATAGTTTCATTATTATTTATGGCTGAGTAATATTCCATTTTGTACACATACCACATTTTCTTTATCCATTTATTTCTGGTATCTCTTCTTTGACAATCTTTTGAGTTCTGAATTTAGATACTACCTAATCTGTAACTATTTTAAGGTATTACAGGTTGAACTGTTGTTTCCAAAACAAAAAAGATACATTGCAATCCTAATCTCCAGTACCTCTTATTATGACTTATTTGCGGTAAGGTTTTTCTTTTTTCTTCTCTCTCTCTCTTTTTTTTTTTTTTTTTTTTTTTGGTACCTGGGAATGAACTCAGAGGTACTTGACCACCAAGCCACATCCCCAGCCCTATTTTGTATTTTATTTAGAGACAGGATCTCAATGAGTTGCTTAGCAACTCAAGGTTGCTGAGGCTGGTTCTCCTGTCTCAGCCTCCCAAAGTGCTAGGATTACAGGCAAGTGCCACTGTGCCCAGCTGGGAGGGTATTTCAAAGATAATTGAGTTAAAATGAGTTCATTAAAGTCATTTTTTATGGTTGAGTAATATTCTATTGCATACATGTATGATGTCACAAATATATATATCATTGCTATTTTGAATTGAGCTGCTATAAACATTGATGTGGCTGTATCACTATAGTGTGCTGATTTTAAATCCTTTGTATATATACTGAGGAGTGGGATAACTGGATCAAATGGTGGTTCCATTCCTAGTATTTTTGAGGAGTCTTCATACTGCTTTTCAGTGGTTGTACCAATTTGCAGTCCCACCAGGAATATATTAGTGTACCTTTTCCCCACATCCTTGCCAACATTTATTGTTATTTGTATCATTTGCAGGAAATGGACAGATCTGGAGATTATCATGCTAAGTGAAATAAGCCAGTCTCCAAAGGTCAAATGTTTTCTCTGATATGTAGAAGCTAACACAATAAGTGAGGTCCGGGGGTGGGGGTGGATAAAAGTTCAGCAGAGTAGACAGGAATGGAGGGAAGGGGGGATAGGTAAAGGAAAGACTGATGAATCTGATATAATTTTCCTATGTACATATATGAAAATATCACAGTGAATCCCAAACTAGAATAAGATATATTCCATGCTTCTATAATTAAATAAAAGTGGATTCTACTGTCATGTGTAACTAAAAAGAACCAATATATCTTTTTAATTCATCAAGAGCAAAAGGAAAGATTGCTACATTTGTTTAAGAAAAGTGAATTCATTAGAGTATACCCTAATCCAATATGGCTGGTATCCTTACTGAATAAAGAGAATTTGAACAGAGGTAACACATAGGGAGACCATGAAAGATTCATAGAGATGCTTCTCTACATGTCAAGGAATACAAAAATTTGCCAACAAACCACCAGGAAAAAGGAGAGTGATATGGATCAGATGCCCCTTGCATCCCTCAGAAGAACTATTGCTGATTCCTAGGTCTTGGACTTGTAGCATCTGGAACTGAAACAATAACTTTCTCTTAGCCACCCAATTTGTAGTTTTTTGTTAGGGTATCTCTTAAAAAAGTGAATGTGATAATCCACCTTTTGATCACACCACTATCAAAAATGGGTGTGGAATAAAATGTGGTTTCTTCCATGTGCAATAAAAAGGTTTCCATAGAATTAGTCTTGACTAAATAAAAATGAGATTCCTGGCCTTTGAGAGTAAGGAGGATGCTGTGGTGTTATGTTTTCCAATACTTCCTTAGATACCTGTGCAGCTGTGAGCTTGTTCTTTCTGGGACTTGTCTGGGACTCCTGAACATGTCCCACCTGGGCTCAGCCCCACACAGTGTAGCTTTTTCCTCATTTAAGTCTGTCAGCTATTTCATGATTGTATCTTTCTCAACTTGACTCTCGGCTCTGGCATTGTCTCCTTAAACACTGAGGAGAGAAATTTCTGCAGCAGCCACTGCACTAGTTGGACTGCGGTGAGACTTTGTCTTTGGCCAGGAGGTATTAAACCTACTAAAGTTTTGTGCAGGCTTCTTATGATCCATGTACTTGATGCAAGGCATTAATTCAACCAGAACTGATTACATTGCTCTCTCCTTAAAACTTCCTTGTACTTGGGATAAAATCAAAATACCTTGCCATGACATAAAAGGTTCTGCGTAATCCATTTCCTGCTTCCTCTAAGTTTTCGTTTCATTGCCCCATTTGTTATACTCTACACCAGTTCCCCTTACTGGGAAACTTTTCCTCTGGTTCTTCGACTAACGCTGCTCCTTGCTCAGTTGTCAGCAGAAGTCACCACTTCCATTAAGCCTTCTGTCCACTCCCCCTAAAGGTGGGTTCCTCATCATTTTGTTAATATGGTTAAGATATTTTTAACATTTTTAATTGCATTTTGTCCATTAAAATTTAAGTTCTGCAACAGCAAGAAGGATCGTAGCTGTACCTCCATTACTTGGCACAGTGCCTGAAACATAGTGTGATGATTTGTTATACCTTGTTGAATTGGCTTACTTTGTATAAGTTCACAGATAGACCAAGAACTTAAATTGGAAACAAAAACATTCATGCATATGATACAGAATTTGTCAACTGATCCTGATATTAAAATAAATGTCCTAGCAAAGACCTAAATAAAGGACAATACCTTTGCCAATCTTATCAACTCCATTAAAATGTCAAATACAATTTATGGAGGACAACAATAAAGGTTATTTTAATCTTTTATGATAAAACAATTCCAAAACTTAGTTGCTAATTTTTTTTCTTTTTATATTTTGGTGCTGTGATCATACTCAGGGCCTCACATATGCTAGGCAAGTGCTGTATCCCTGAGCTACATCCTCAGCCCAATAGCTGAAATTTGTGCAGTCACTAATATCTAGTTTTAAAAAGATTTAATTATTTAAGGATGGCAGAAGGAGCTAACTTAAGAAATAACAATGAAAAATGTTGGAAGAAGAGATACACCAGCAATGGTTTTATTCATACTAGCTTTTCTTTGCTGTGACAAAATACCTGAGAAAAAGGAAAGATTTATTTGGCTTATGATTTCAGAGGTTTCAGTCCATTGTTGACTCCATTTCTTTGGACAGAACAACAGTGTGAAAGGATGTGGCAGGCGAAAGCTGCCTCATGGTAGCTGGGCAGCAAATAGAAGAGCTAGGTACAAGATATCATCCTCAAAGGCACACCCAAAGGACCTACTCCATTCAACTAGGTTCCACCTTCTACAGTTTCTACCACCTCCTAATAGTCCTTCAGCTATGAACCCATCAAGGGATTAATACATTGATAAGGTCAGAACCCTCATGATCTAATTATTTTCCAAAAGCCACACCTCAGAACACTGAAGCACTGGGAATCAAGCCTTCAATACATAAGCCTTTGGGGGACATTCCAGAGGCAAACTACAACAATACATTTGAATAAAATGAGCTGTATGTTTGAATCTCAGTGGGTAGAAACTATAAAATTCATTAGTTTATTCATTCACTGTGTGTTTACTCAGCAAATATGTACTGGACAGTGTGCTTAGGACACAGCAGTAAAGAAGACAGCTGAGAAGAGGCTCATGTTATAGTGGGAGAGACAGATGAATGAGAAACTAATGTTAATTTAGCTGGTGATGAGCATCATGAGATCCAGCAGGATGGGAGGGCTAAAGAGCAATAAGAAAAATAAGACTCAGTATTAAATCTCAAGATTCACAACCTGTGATCCCATGCTGGGCTGTGTCTGAGGTGGTTCATGGACAGCGCCCAATATGTCTAAGCAGCTAGCTCAGTTTTTATCAGAACTCTTAATAGCACCAACTGCACTCCTGTTATGCTTGCAGTCACCAAGCACTACTATTTTTAAAGCATCTGTTGTGTGCTGCTGATGCTCGCTTTCTAACATCTCCATCAGCTCCCACCCCAGTGAGAATAAAAACCTAAGTTCCTCAAAATCTTAAGTGTAATCCTTTGCACCCTGCATAACCCAGCTTCTGCTTCCTACTATACTGTTCTTTAGTCTCCAAGATGACAAGACTTTTATACTTGCTGTTCCTTCTGCCTGAAATCTCCTTCACACTCTGCTGGTATGTATTTACTTGTCTATTTTTGAAGCTCCCCTACCTCCCAAGTGGCAGGCAGGACCCTCATTCATTCATTCATTCATTCGTTTGTTCTCACCAGAGCTGAAAACCATGCCTGGCACATAGCAGACCCTATTTGTTGAGACGACAAAAAATTTGAAAGAATGCAGTCATGCTATTTTACTGAGGACAGGAAAGGCCTCTGAGGAGATGATCTTTGAATAAAGACTGGAATGGTGTGACTGGAAGCTACTGAGTCTAATGTGTAGGGAACTAGGGTTTTTGACAGGTACTAAAACAGTCTTCCTCAAAATTAGCCAGACTGACTCAACGGGTCACAGGCTTCTCCAACAGTATTGAACTCTGACCACTCCCATCCTGTAGCTTGCTCACTTGCCAGACAGATAAGGGCCTGCCCCTTCTTCCTAGATTTACCAAACAGATCCTCATTCCGTCTTCCAAGAATGGGATCAGCTAGGAGCAACCACTGAGGTAGAAGTAAAACCTATCAAGTGTGGTGTTCAAGCAGCCAGGTAAAAAACATGAACACAAAATTTTGTGAGTAGAATAGCTGAAAACAATATTCACATTTTTAAATCACCTTTGTTTCAAATACTGGAAAAATAGTTTTAAAACCCCAAATATGTAGTATTTTATAGTAATATTTTCATTTTGAAGCTAAGGAGAAAGGAATCGATTGCGCGTGCACACACACAATTTTCCCTACCACTTTCTGTAAATGAAAAACAGATTTACTATACAGCCTACAGATAATTTCTCATTTTACTTTTTATCACATGGTGGCGCCAAAGTGCTGTTGTTACTGTTTTAGAATTTACTGGCAGTTCTTGCTAGCTAAAGATTAGGTCTAAGCTTAGAAATACACCTGCTATTTTCTTTTGAATTCAAAATTAAAATGGAAATGTATTTTACAATATTCAAATCTTGTTAAATGTGGGGAAGCAACTCTTTCCAAAAAACCCAAAATAATACAAATATATGTGTATGTTTGTATTATATATATATTATATGTTATATATAATATACATAAATCTTTGGCTTTATATTTCTTAAATTCATTCATGCTCAAAGAAGATGTTTGAGACAAATAATTTCAGAGGGAGTATGGCAATTTCTAGTATCTGAGTCATTGAGGTTAACTTGCTTTGTATGACATCAAATTTGCCAAAAAAGTTTCATTTTCTATGAAAATTAAAGCTAAAAATTAAAGCAATTATAGACTAAAAGAGAAATTGGCCTAGATGTTAGCTCCAGTTCTGCCACTAAGAAATATGTAGCTTTGGGTGATTTATTTACCCTCTGTGGATCTGATTTCTGACTATGAAATGAGGGGTTTTAATACATGACCTCCAGGTTCCTTCTATTTCTAATCTTCTATTTCTGAGGATTTTAAAAACAGTAAGGAGAAACTTTGGTACAACATAAGATAGAACATTCTAACCACCTGAACTGTCCGAAGGTGGATTCTCCTACCTGTGGCTGTATGAATATGCTAACTCTGGAGGTGTTCAAGAATGGCAGGGGTGCTGTTCAGCCTCCTTAAACCTTATAGAAATCCTTCACCACATCTGTGCTCAGTCCACACGCTTCACTACTAACAGCCAAGACACTAAGAGAGGCCTGTTCCTGGAGACTTGGAACTGCTCTATTAGGTGATTTTGTTTTGGGGTCCCCCCTTGGCCTTGCTGAACATTTTTACAGAACTGCGCTGCAATCTAAGGCTCACCTTCCTTTGTCTTCAGTCCTTCCTTTTCTTCCTTACTTAGGTCTAGACCTGCATCCTAGTATGATGGCTCTGCCAGTCTTCCTCATCTCCTTTTCCATTTCCTCTCATGAAGGGTTTCCCTTAATAAATCTCTTACACAAGAAATCCTGTATTGGTGTCTGCTTCTCAGAAGACTCAAACTGGACAGTTGTCTAGCAGAGAGTCATAAATATGGGTGTGGGGCTACTACATCAGAATCAGGAACTTTTTTTATTTTTTGGTACTGAGGATTGAACCCAAGAGCATTTAACCACTGAGCCACATCCTCAGCCATATTTTGTATTTTATTTAGAGACAAGGTCTCACTGAGTTGCTTAATGCTTCACTAAATTGCTGAGGCTGGCTTTGAACTTGCGATCCTCCTGCCTCAGCCTCCCGAGCCACTGGGATTACAGGTGTGCGCCCAGCCCAGCAGAATCAGGAACTTTTAAATATTGGGAATTCAGGGTCTCATCAGAGACCTACTCTAATTGAATCAAGGGAGGTGGAACTTTGAGGTTTCTATTTTTAAAACCTTCCCCAGGTGATTAACCTGTAGACATTTCTGCTTTAATTGAAGCCATTCAGTTCCTAGTAGAGTAGATTCTGAGTAGGTATGAGATAAGTCTTTTTTGAAAAAATAAAATTAACAAAACATTGAAAAGCTTCACAACTTTATTTTATTATAAAAGGAATACACTGAAAGAATTCCTATAATGTGTTTGCTATCACCTCAAGATCTTCCATTTTATCTTTCATATTCAATTTTTTAAACTTGCTCCATATATAACCTAGATTCATATATTTTAATACATAATATAAGATGGGTGTGTGAGACAAATATTAGTAAATATTATCAGATTTTGCCAACCAGACCTGTAAAGTAGCATTTTTGGCACCACTGTCCAGCACCATTGACCTTGTCTCTGCAGTTTGTTTCGTTTTGTGTGGTTCCTTTTCAGAATAATCTGAAAATTACAAATGGTTGGTAGTTTGCTCTGTTTTTTAAAGAATTGCCTCAGGATTTATTATTTATTTATTTACTTGCTTACTTTATTTATTTATTTACTGTGGCACTGTGGAATGAACACAGGGCCTTGTGCATACTAGGCAAGCACCCTATCACTGAGCCACATCCCCAGCAGCCCACCCACCCTAGGAATGTTAAACTTTTGTTCACTTATTTTGAAAAGTCATAATGAGCAGTCACTAGACAAAAAATAACTAATTGCCTGGGAATTATCCAAGAAGTACTTGGGAGTGTCTTTTTTGAGACTGTATTATGTCCAATTTAGGAAAAGAGAATGTGTCTTCCCTTCACATCCTAACAAGTTTTCCTCTTAAATCTCTTATTATGTCCTTCTTTTCTAGATTTCTTTCCAAATATGCTTGTGCAGATAAGGAAGAGCTTTCTAGGATATTTCAAAACCACCTTTGCTCCACCTCAAGTGCTGGTTTTCAGTATGCACATAGTGGTATGCACAGATTTTGTACATAACTCCCTGAAACAATTGTCTTTCCAAAGTCTTTAAAGTTTTATTTGGAATTCTGACGGAATGAAATATGCTTGATCCTATGACTGAACTTTGTGTTGGCATTTTGGTCTTAACAAATTCTCAGCATGACCAGGCAGTAATTGTCTTGGGCTCTACTCTGATAGTTCCTGCCTTTACTCTTCTGTCTCTCAACAATATCTGGTTTCTTTAACACTCATTGAATTTTTTTACCTAGTTCTGTTTCTCCCCAGCAGTTTACATACTCAGACTTTGGGCTCACGTGTGGTTCTGTAATTCAGAAGCTGTTCCCTTGAGTTTCATTCTCCCCTTGTGTTAAAATTGAAAGGGAAAGATCAAGAAAAGAAAATCAGATTTAGAAAGGATTAGGCAAGAATAGGAAAATGCTTCTGATATTTATCCAACTGTTTTGAAATCTTGGGCCAATATGAGTCTTTAGAAGAACTGAAAAGGATATTTGACCTCAGGATATTCAACCAGGTCAGAGGCTTTTTTGGTGATGTTTTTAAAAAGGGCTGGCTTCAAGCCAATCCTGCCAGAAGCCTCACTACCAGCCCTCTCATCCCAAAGGTCTACCAGCTATGCACAGATGGCACGTGCGGCTGCCAGCCACCCTCAACCCTTGCCCAAGCTTCCAATAGAGTCCAGAAGCCCAAATTCAACCATGTACGTAGCTTAAAAGGATGTTTTTAATTTGTCAGCAATTTTACATTGTTACTGTTTTTTAAATCCTTCAAAATAATCATTGTTTTAAATTAGCCCTAAAAAATTAAATGCTATTTCCTATGAACAATAATAGATATTGAAACACAGAAGGAAAAGACAAGTGAGGAAAAGTACCTTACTTAAGACTTGCAAGGATGACTGCTAGCTTTGGGGGCTTAATGTGGAAGCATCACCATCCCAAAGTCCTGGATGCAAGTACAGAGATTCACAGCATAGACACAATCCAATGGCAATTGACAGTGGAAATTGTTCTTATCTTGAAGATTTAATTATTAGAGTATATGTCTATAGATGTTTGACCATTGGGGATTAGACTCAATAGTCTTTTTTGAGTCTCTGAATCTATCATAGTTTGAAACTTTGTGCACATGCATGTGTGTGTGTGTGTGTAAGAATACATGTATATTTACATATTCAGCTTCTAGTTTCAGGTAGCATTTGGCACCTGTGCTTTTATTTAAATTCAAGTCATTTCTCATAGGCAATCAAATTATACCAAGAATAATTATGTCAAATATATTTGGGATGACTTTTGGATAAAGGGTAAGGTAAATTCTAAGCGTCCAGGACTTCCTCTGAGCCATTTGTTTTGGAAAGAGAGGTATTTAAAAACTCACCATGAGTTCTTCTTGATGCATCCTATATTATCTTCAGCATCAGCTCACCATGGACATCAAAAGTTTAAAATTGCATGATCTCAACTCACCAGAAAAGATAGTCATCTTTGAAATGTGTCACTCTGAATTTTACATAATCTTGTAAATGATTTTCAAAAATAATCAGTAGAGTTCAATAAAGGATTAGCATCCTTTATCGCAAGCACAGTTGGCAATGGCCTATGATCAATAACTAGCCCAACACTTGTTTTTATGGAAAAAAAATCTTATTAGAACAAACACATCACATCTATTTATTTTTATATTATATATTGTTGCTTTCATACTACAATGGCAGAGTTAAAAAGTTGTGACAGAAACCATATGGCCCATAAAGCCCAAAATATTTACTATCTGGTACTTAACAGAAAACATTTGCTGATCTTTAATATAAAACAATAAAAACAAATATAAACAGTCCAATAGAAAACAAACAGGCAAAGAAAATGAATAGGCAATGTAGAGAAGAGCACACTGGAATGTCCAACAAATATATGGAAAAGATGCGCTGGTAATCCAGGAGATTCAAATTTAGACCACACAGAGATCTCATTTTATATGTGATAGATTTGCAAATACCAAATTCTTGCAATACCAAGTAGTGGTAAGATGTAGAGTAATGGACATTCTTATTCTCCGCAGAGGGAAGTATTAATAAGTACAGTCACTATTGAGGGTGATTTAGCAACATCTAATAATGGTTAATGTATATAATCTATGATGGAGAAATTCCCCTACCAGACATACATGCAGGCACGCATGCATGCACACACACACAGAGGTATATGGTATCATATAAAGGAAATGTACACATTTTAGAAAAAGTCCTACATATATGAACATGTGAGCCAGGAAATATACACAAGATTATTCCTAGTTGCATTGTTAGAAAAAATAAAAATAAACAATATTAACCAAGAGGATGGATAAATAAATACTAGGTGGTGATTTATTGTATGTGTCAATTTGCCTGGGCAAAGGATCACCAGATAGCTGGTAAAAGATTGTGTCTTGGTCTGGGGACATAGCTCAGTTGGTAGAGTGGTTGCCTCACATGCACCAAGGCCCTGGGTTCAATCCCCAGCACCACAAAAAAAAAAAAAAAAAAAAAAAAGTCTCACTGTCTCTAAAGGTATTTCTAAAAGAAATCAGAATTTGACTATGTAGATTGAGTAAAGATAACCTCATTGAAGCAGGTAGATATCTCATCCATTGTGGGTTTGAGCAGAACAAAAAGTTGGAGGAAGAATGAATTTGTTCTTTCTGCTTCAGTTGGGACACCCATCTTCTCTTTCTGTGGATTTCTGCAGTCCTGATTCTCAGGCCTTCTCCCTGGACTAGAACTTATAACACAGCTACCCTGATTCTCTTGTGTTTGGATTGTCACTAACTCACTGGATTTACTGACCTTCAGCAGGAAGATGACAGATCCTGAGAGTTAGCTTCATTAATTGCCTGAGCCCATGCTTCCTAATTAATCTCTTCCTATATATCTTTACTTGTCCTGTTGATTCTGTTCTCTGGTAAACACTGGGTATATTTTATAAATGGAATCCAACATAGTGATGAATATCAATTAAGAATAGCAGCCAGGGTTGGGATTGTGGCTCAGTGGTAGAGTGCTTGCCTCGCATACGTGAGGCACTGGGTTTGATCCTCAGCACCACATAAAAATAAATAAATAAAATAAAGGTATTGTGTCCATCTACAACTAAAAACAAATATTAAAA
This sequence comes from Xerus rutilus, assembly GCA_028644305.1. Lineage (NCBI taxonomy): Eukaryota > Metazoa > Chordata > Mammalia > Rodentia > Sciuridae > Xerus > Xerus rutilus. The sequence goes on from CM053399.1 coordinate 32,714,201, forward strand.
AAAAAAGAATAGCAGCCAGATGCAGTGGTGCATGCCTATAATTCCAGTGACTTCTGAGAGCATGGCAAGTTTAAGGCCAGTCTTGGCAATTCATTAAGACCCTGTCTCAAAAGAAAAAATAAAAATATAATGAAAACATTTTTTTTTTTGTATTTTGGTCATCTTCAAATCTTTCTACTCCTTAAAGTTTATGAAAAATTAAGGTGAACTTTTGTTTCATTTGATTTTGTTTTTTTTTAAAATTCTCTCTTGGAACGTCTTATTTAAGAGATGAAGACTAATAGGCCCATTTATCATTAATGTGAAGCTCACATAATGTAGCATCTGTAAGAAATACTAGCACTTTAATAAAGCTTAACATTTTTCTTCCCGAGAATAGTTCTTTGTTTCTAATATTTTGTCTTTTTGGGCTAAGCCACAAATTTGAATCTCTTTTTTCTTAACTTTTTCATCTGACAAACAATAGGAATTTATTCTTTAACAAAATCTACATTTTTTTTTTCCCAAAATCTGAATGTCTTCTTTCATCCAAGTTTCCAGGCATAAAATTTTATTTCTGGAAAGGAAAGAATAACATTCTCCAAATGTGGACCATAGACCACCTGTATCACTTTAACTTGATGTGCTTCAAAATGTGGATTCCTGAGCCCCACCCAGGCCTACTAAATCATTCTGCATTTTTTAAAATCAAACTTCACATGTTATTCTTATGATCACTAAAATTTCAAAAAAATTACTTTTTAAAAAAAAATTTTTTTTGTGGTTCTGGGGATTGAACTCGGTGGTCTCTTTCATGCTACACAGTGGTCCACCACTGACCTACTTCCCCAGGCCCAAAATACTACTTAAAAAAAGGAAATGAATATTTTTGGTACAAATAAAATTAATCAGTACAGACTATAATTATTAATTTTAAAATAGCAGAGAGTAGTGATATCTTGGCAAGAGAAATTCTGTCATCTTTCAGCATTATTAAGGAAGAGAGGACCAAGGGCCTGCCATCCATCCCAGTTACCCGGGAGCCTAAGACAGAAGAATTTCATGTTTGAGGCCAACCTGAGCAACTTAGTGAGAACCTGTCCCAAAATGAAATATAAAAAGGACAGGGGTCAGGTGCAATGGCACATGCCTGTAAATCCCAGTGGCTTGAGAGGCTAAGGCAGAAGGATCACAAGTTCAAGGCCAGCCTCAGCAAAAGGGAGGTGCTAAGCAACTAAGTGAGACCCTGTCCCTAAATAAAATACAAAATAAGGCTGAGGATGTGGCTCAGTGGTGGAGTGCCCTGAGTTCAGTCCTCAGTGTGTGTGAGTGTGTATAATAAAAAAAGGAAGAAAGAAAACAGAAAAGAGAGAACTTAATAAAAGAAATTTTAGAATTTTCTCCTCACTTCATTTACTCATGTAAGTTCCTAGAAAATAATAGAAATGACTTAGACAATGAAAGTCAATTTAGGGAAGGATCCTGGAACACCAGACAAGGAGCCAGGAGTTGCCTGTGATGATCTTGGACAGAGTACAGTATCTTAGAGTTCAGAGCATTGCCCATCTATCTCTAAGTTCTCTTTCAACTCTACAGTCAGTGGAAATCCATCATTCCTAAAGCTGTGAAGTCATGTCTGTATTTATTGACTCTCTAGAATAAATTTATAGTATGTTAGTCATTTTCCCAACCTGGCATTATTTTTATGATAAACTCTTGAACGCAAAGATAATGGAAATTTTTCATTTTAAAACATGAGCTGACTAGTTAACTTTATATGATGGTGACATTTGAGACCCTTTTCACTTTAATGGATTTTTAAAATATGTCTCCAGTATGGAGTAAAACAACCCAAAGACAAAGCAGAGAGCAAGAAGGGAGGTACCCATAAACTTGTACTTGGTATAGATAATGATTCTGTGTATTCTGTTAGGCCATGGGGAATCCGAGTCCAGAAAAGGAGGGAATGCTGAGAACACCAAGGTTTCTTCTGGCTTCTGGAGGGTAGTCACGCATCACTTAAATGTTCTGTTGTCTGGAGAAATTGTCCAGTGTTGAGAAACACCACCTGTTGACCTTTACAACATCCCTGAGTTTTAGGATTTTAAAGTGTGTGAGAAAGCAGTTTGATAGGTACCAAATGTAGAAGAAGAAGGGTATAAAGATTCCAGTTGAAGTGAGATGCTGGAGTAAGTACACTGTTTTTATTTAATACATAGCTAAAACCCAAAGATTTGGGTCAGAATGAGGGAACCGTTTTCCCTCGTCTCCCCAAATCGTTTTTCCATTTGCATAGTTCCCAATGTCCTCGCCCTTTGGAACAGCGGAGAGTCATTTGAAACTTAGCTGAATGCTGGAGGCGAGTTTTACTTTTCAGGTCATCCGATTTAGGAGATCCAGTTTCTGCGGAGTAGAAGAAAAAGACCGAGCGGGGTAGGGCGGGGGAGGGAAAAACCAGACTCTTCGTCTTCCGATCTTTTTACCTTCAATCCACAACCTGCCACGCAAATCAAGCCAAGTCAGGGATCTTGCCTGGAACCACCACCACCACCACCACCACCACCACCACCACCACCACCTTGTCACTCACGCCCGAGAAACACGCCCCTCTTGTCCTACTCTTGGCCAATGGTGGCTCCCCTGCCTGCATAGTAATAAGCTCGAGACCTCCACGGACCAATGGCGCTCCGGGAGAAGGGTTAGTTTTGCATGTACCTAAGTAATTTGCATAACCAAGCGGCCGGGGGCTTGGGAACCGGAGCGTGCAACCCTAGAAGGGAAAAGGACGGGAAGAGCTAGAGCTGCTGCAGGGAGAGACCGAGAGTCTGGGTGTTTGTGCGAGAGCCGGGGCGGGGGCTGGGGCGAGGGGCCGGCATGGCTGAAGGCTGCGCTCCGCAACCTTGAAGAGCGGCTGCGGCTGGAGGCCGGAGGCAGGGAGGCGGGTGCGATGGCAGAGCGCGGCCCCGGCTGCTGTGCCGGGCCGGGCAGGCTGGCCTGAGTCGCCGGAGGAGCGGGGCTGCCTTTGCGCTTCCATGGAGCAGCGGGAAAGGCGAAACTCTGGAGCGCTGAGTCCCTGCGCTGCTGCGGCGGACTGCTGAAGGGGCCGAGCCCACGCGGACCTCCGAAGGAGACAGCCCCCGCCCCAGCCCGCAGGCCGGCTGCCGGGGGTCGGCGGGGGACGTCGGAGGGCAGCGGAGGCGCGCCGAGCAAGCAGCGCCGCGGGAGAGGCCGACGCGGGAGGCGGCCGCAGCAATGCCGGGCCCGCTGGGGCTGCTCTGCTTCCTTGCCCTGGGGCTGCTAGGCTCCGCCGGGCCCAGCGGCGCGGCGCCGCCTCTCTGCGCGGCGCCCTGCAGCTGCGACGGCGACCGTCGGGTGGACTGCTCCGGAAAGGGGCTGACGGCTGTACCCGAGGGGCTCAGTGCCTTCACCCAAGCGCTGTGAGTACGGGCGGTGGGGCTCCAGGGCGGGGGGCTGGCGGGGGGTGCTGCAGGGCGGGGCCTGTGGTAGATCCCACCCCACCCCCATTCTCCGGTGTGGCGGGTACGCGGATCACCTGTGTGTGGGGTGCTTGGAAAGCCGCGCCGCGTGCTTTCCAAACTTTACTAGTCCGGGTCCGAGCCACGAGAGGCTCTTTTCCAGAGTTTTCAGGCACAACTATCCCCTCCCCCCACCAAATCTCAAATGTATTTACGGTCAAGAAAGAAGGAGGAATCTGGAAATGCTTGTCCCTGGGACACTTTTGACGCGACTTCCCCTTCTCAATCGTGTCCCTGCTCGCTGGGAAGAACTTTGGCTATTGGCGGGGGGTGAGGACGCTGAGAACTTGACCATAGACTGCAGAACAAGGCTCTTTCCATGGGGCAGCATCTGGAGTCCCCCTGGGTTCCAGTCTGCGAGGAGAAGAAACACCTGTACCTCAGTCGGGGCGAGTTGCTGTCCAGTTTGGCTTCATCGAGTTGTGAGTCCTGGCACCTCGGCCCACATTTGCTCTGAACTCATCCACACATGCCAGGGTTCTGGAGCACGCAGGGAGCTGCAGAAAACAAGAGAGGGGAGGAGAAATTACAGGCTTCTTTTGGTGAAAATACTCTACGACCCAACAAAGCCTTTTAAAGAAGGAATGTTGACTGGAGGTACAGATGTTAGAAGGGAAACAAAGTTCCAGTGTACATGCTAAGCCCAGCCCTCAAGGTACCGGACGAGAGAGTCACTCAAATCGTTCTGACTTCCAAAACCTCCCTCCTCAAATTGAGTCCTGAGAGCGTTAAACACTCCTTTCAGAAAAGGAGGAATCCGAAATAAGTGTTGGAGGTGGTGTTGGCAAATGCCACTGATAGAGAATGAATAGGGTAATTGAGTGCTGGGCTTGTTGCGTTCTCTTGTTCTTCTTTCTTGTGTTGTGTGGCTGGTTGAATGATTAAATCAGGAGTAGTGAAAGAACTGTTTGAGAGAGGAAGGGGTTGAGAGGCCCTTGGATGAAGGGAATTTCCTTTTACCTTATAGCTACTGAAAGGGACCTCTTAGAAATAGACAGTTTTAAAGGAATAGTAGACCCTGTTAAGAAATCTCTTTTAAAAAGGCCAGAGAGCATTGCTTCATTTCCAGGTAGGTGGTGACAAGCTGTTCTGCCTGCCCTCTCAGGATGGGGTTTAGTGAGCACTTAGTGTCCATGCCTTAAAACCTATTTCATTTTTCTACCTCACCCTACTCTGTCCTGTAGGCTAGGTCCCCACCTCCCGCCTTTTCTCAGGGTTTAGCTGTTGGTTATTTGAAATCATTTGCTTGCAGCATGGTGAAATTTAACTTTTCATCAAAAAAGTTAACTTTGCAGCATGGAACATTTTGCTCACAAAGGTGTTGTGGAAAAGTTTGAGCAGGAAAAGAAAATATGGATAGAAGAAATGGGCTTTTAAAAAAATCTCCAAGCCGGGCGCGGTGGCTCAAGCCTGTAATCCCAGCACTTAGGGAGGCTGAGACAGGAGAATCGCGAGTTCAAAGCCAGCCTCAGCAACAGCGAGGTGCTAAGCAACTCAGTGAGACCCTGTCTCTACATAAAACACGAAATAGGGCTGGGTTGTGGCTCAGTGGTCGAGTGCCCCTGAGTTCAACCCCCAGTACCAAAAAAAAAAAAAAAAAAAATCTCTAAATCCTTTAGGAACTCTTAGAGAATTGAGGCAGAGAGGTGTCTTTCCCCAACTTCTTTCAAGTCTCTCCATGTATAGAAAAGTATGATTTACTATTTAGACCAGTTGTGAAGATCTTGTTTTGCAGACTTGTTGAATTTTAATGAGCAAACTTGCCCTATAAAAAAAAGAACCTGTTTTGCGTTAGTATCTGAAGTCAGAAATGTCACATTTTTATGAGAGCATGTTTCTCTCTAGAGAGCATCAGGCATCTTCCTGTACAACTCACTGGAGGCAGTGAAATGCTGTACCTTTAACTTTGAGCCTTAAGAAAGTTACTGTTCATGGCTTGGGGAACAGAAAATAACTGGCTCCAGTCCAGATTAGAGTGCCTAAACCAGCATTATGACAGCACGTTCTGAGCTGTGGTAGTGAGCAAATGTGTTGTATTTCCTTCCTTGATTTGTGATCTATAGGTACATTCTGATGCCTCCTATTTCCCTCTAGTACTTCTCATTTCACCCTCAGAAAGTATATAGTATTTACTGTATTCCCTTTCTAAAGGAGGTTTCAAAGACAGTATGTTTGCATTTTACTCAGGAGTAATCCAGCTAATGCTCAGAAGCCTTGCATAAGGAGGGGCAGGTGCTGTAGCACACTGCTCATTTTACAAAATACCTTGGGATTATCTGGGTGGCTTTCCATCTACTTCTAGTCTGCTGCCCCATCGCAGCTTTGGTGAGCCACAGTGACACATACCCATCAAGGGATTAGGCCCATGGTCGCTAAGCATTCATTCACCTATTCTTAATTTCTGGAGCACATTATACATAAAATTACAAACACAAAAATAAAAGTTAAAAAGATGAGACTATAATTATTAATCAAAGTTCTTTATCTTTTTCTTATTCTTCAATGGCTCCTTCAAGTGATGGTATTTTTACCTCCTGTGGGGAGGGAGGTATTCATCCCATTTTAGAGACCTGAGGACTGACAGACCAGGGATTTTATTCTACTCAAATATTGAGTCCACAGACCCAATACACAGGAGGATCTTAAAATGTTGGAGTGAATAAATAAGGATGTAAGTCCACACTGAAAAGCAGAATTGTGACTTGGAATTCAGATACCATTCCCACAGGGTATTGTCAAATTCAGCATTCTCAGCATTTACCCTTTTGCCCAGATTTGAGAAGGCCCCAGAGAGAGGATACCTGCTTCTCCTCTAGGCTCGTTTGAACTTGTTCAGTCAAACTGTCTGTTTCCTGCCGAAAGCTGCTATACCAGAGTCTGGGGACAGAGTCAGATGTAATCCACAGTACTGTTGATGGGATTCCTGTGTCCACATCACTCACCGCACCTGTAGTGATTATTTATGTTTCCAAGCAGTAATCCTGTGTCATAATTCACCCCAAAGTGTGTTAAAGGAAATGATCTTAATAATATTAAAATTCCAACATTTATTTTATCAAAAGGATTCAAGGTTATTCGTATGTCAGTGGGATCAGCTATATTCCAAGTTTGGGAAGACAAGAGAGGAAGTCACAGTGATGGTGAGGAGGGGATTGTGTACATGTGTTATCTGTTTTATGTGTCACAACTATAAAGTTTGAGACCTGTAGACCCAGAGCACAAATTTTCATATCCTAGGTTATGCCTGGCACATACTTTTAAGATTATAAGAGCTGTTTCTGTGGCTTTGTAAGAGAGTGGTAGATTAAGCCTGTGATCATAGTCCTTACCTCACCACTGAGTAATTGTGTGGCCTTGGGCAAGTCATTCCACTTTTTTTGTGAATGTGTGTGGAGGGTGACAATTTCCTTATCTTAACAATAAAGCAATTGGATTCCCTAGATTATCTTGAAGGCTGCTTCTTGCTTCTAGAAGATTCTATGATTTTGTAATTCTTACACAATTTAAGGATGGCAAGGTGATGATAATGTTATGCTCCTCTCATGAAAAGATCCCATGAGTAGCAGAACGTTCTTCTAGTTGAAGTCAAACAAGCCTGTTTTTTAACACGCACTTGGAGGAGTTCTTTGTGTTTACAAGTGTGTGTTAGGAAATTTGCCATGGAGACTTGTTGCAGAATGCATGGTAGCTAAGGCGCTTTGCTAGGGTAGAAAAGCCTTGCTTGTTTCCTGTGGGTATGGCTTAACACTTGCAAAATAAAATCACTCTTTCAGTAATTTGGATACTGTACAAAAAATTACTCAACGTCCTTACTTCCATGTAATTAGTCATAATCACTCAAACCTTCACAGTGTGTGTATCCTGTACATGAGCAGGCTACTGAGATTTTTGTATAGAATTGATGGTTACCTGAAAGGCTTTGAAGTGTTTTTTTTTTAAAGATTCGGTTGCTTTTCTTTCTCCATTTGGATGCATCATCCCAGATTCTTCTCCAAGGTGTAGTTTTTTAGTACACTAAACACCTTTCTTTCACTGGTATAATTTTAAAGTATTTTCTTAAACATTTTCCATCATCTACTATATGTTCCCTGGCAGGTTAGATCAGTAATCAGTGGCTAAATGTACCTTATTGAGGGAAGAGTTTTGATGTTCTTTTATTTCTGATTTATTATCTGTAATTTCAGTGTTTAGTTTTCTGTGCGTCTTTTTAGAGATGTTAGTTTTATATACAAGTGAACTTTGTTCAAAACAAAAACAATATATGAGCATTTTTCAATATAGATCTTTTATCTTACACACTCATGAACCACTGGTTCTCTTTAAATGCTAGAGAGGAAAGAGCATTCTTCTGGGAATATGGGAGCTGAGTCCAGATCTGTCAATAATTCACTGGAGTGACCTTGAGGGAATGGTGTGCCTAACTCTTCAGAGGCCTTCATTTCCTCTATGTTAAAAAAATAATAATAACTCTTATAACAAGAACTTTCTATTTTTAGTTTGATTTTTTATTTAATTAAATGTATGTATGTATTTTGTAGTGCTGGGGATGGAACCTGAGGCTTCACACATGCTAGGCAAGCACTCTACCACTGAGCTATACCTCCAGCCCAGATTTTTTATTTTCATGTACTTCTGAGTGTTCTCTGCTGTGTTCAGTGAAGCATAGGTGTATAAATCGTGGAAACTCTCGACCTCCTAGGAGATTCTTCCCAGTTGTCCAGTTCAATTGGAATATTTCCATTGAATGGGAAGCTCAGTGTCTCCCAAAGCAACATGCTAAATGTGACTAGAGCAGTACTTAGGATTTGAATTCTCCTATTCTGTGCTCCTTAAGGTTTGTAGTAACCAATAATATTTTATGATTTTCATTTGAACTAAATGCTTATGTCAGTTATGGTATCTCATGTTTAATGTCCAGGTACTTGGCTCATCACATGAGAATTGTAAGGCAACATTTGACAGCTTAATCTCTCAGGAAAGATCAAAGATTTGTATTAGTAGGTGGATCCAGGCAAGTTTAGGCATTTTCTTGGCCTCTGTCTCTGTCAATCTGTCTGTCTCTTAGATATTTTATTTTTGTCATCTTTGCATCTTTTGACAGCCTGCAAGTTTAAATTTTGTTTTCTGGTCTCCTTGATTGTACCTATTCTATTATTCTCATTTTTCTTTTCAATAAATGATGGATCTTGGAGTAGATGGTGGCCAATGTCTCTTTGTTTTGAAATTCTGTGACTGTGTAAAATATTAAAATTGTAAGATTGCTTTAGTGGTTCATTCAAAGCTTTCTAAGACTGTCTCCCACTTTTTCTCTATATAAAACAGAGATATCCATAAAATCATAATATTTGGTGATATGCCTGGGTTAAAAGCTAAACCCTGCTAAATGTGCCATTAGGTCTGAAAAATGTAACAAATCCAACTTAGAGTGTTCTTGATAAGATGGTTTTGTCTTTCCATTTTTAAAACTAGATCTCAAGTTTTCAGGTTTAGTAATATTCTATCCAGCTTGCTCTTTAACTGTTCTGTGTGGCCCATTTTTTTGGCATGCATATATACACACACACACACACACACACACACACACACACACACACACAACGTTTCCTTTTCCCCCCCAACTCTGTTCAAAGTGTTTTATCATTTTTTTTAAAAGCTCAATTGAAGATGATAAAATGCTCTAATTTTAAATCCCAAAAAGGGGAAGAAATCTAGGGCACTTAGCAAATCAGTATTCTTGTACAATGGCTAATTTGTCTGCCTTCTTGACACTTCTTTTGTGCTTTTAAAGCACCTGATGGTCACACTGAATGCCAGGTGTCAGTTCTATTGTCTGAAACTGAGCAAGTTCATAAATTTTTAGGAATCAGTCTTAGCCTAAAGCAGATCATTTGTTTTTATAATTCAAGTAGGCTAAATAACTTCTCAACTTTCTAACAACTTTAGCAAGCTGGTACTCAAATACCTCTTTTAAGTGGCATGATATACTCTTGTAGTATTATATTCCATATTGACTCATGGGCAAATATTTGCTACTAAACTTTGTATATGGTTGGACTGTTTATAGCAAGATTCTTGAAAGTGTCCTAAAGTATTATATATTATGTATGGGTGAGGTTTGGGAAATGCCTCCTGATTGTCTAGGCCCAGGAAATGAACATTAAAAAAATATTTTTAAATACATTTCTTAGCTTTTATACTGAAAGGTCTTAGGAATAAAACCTTGAACCACACTCTTGTGACAGCATGTTGTCCCATACAATATAAGAATATCCCTTGTAAGGAAATGTACACCATAGACATTTTAGGAGGCAGCTGAGTATATGGTTAGATCCTGGGCTAGTCTGTTGGTGAGAAAACATGTGGAGGAAACATATTTAATATAAGACCTTTAATGATCCTTTATCCTTCATATTTAATTTTTAGTCAAGTATTGTAAATCAAGATAAGTAAAAGGCTGTGAGAGCTGTTAGCTGATATTTTAAAAAATTTTTATACTAGAAGAATGTAGCTACGTTTTTTGTTGTTGTTATTGATACAGAGTTTTAAAATTAAAGTCGACCACTGAGAGAATGAAAGTCTCATTGCACCCTGATGACACATAGATTTGGTATTGTATTTGAATCAGAATGTAGAACCCAGTACCCAGAAAATAATTTCCTTATATTTAAAAAAAAAATTTTTTTAGTTGTAGATGGACACAATACCTTTATTCAATTAATTTATTTATACATGGTGCTGAGAATCAGACCCAGTGCCTCGCATGTGCTAGGCAAGCACTCTACCACTGAGCCACAACGCCAGCCCCATTCCCTTATATTTTGAAAGTTCTATTTGGGGAAATTTTCCTTCCTTAGAAGAGTGACATAAATTTGGCAGGGAGATGGCTCCTTTACCTTGGAGCTATTCTAGGCTTGGCTAAGGAATGTGCCTAGGATTGCTTCAGGTCTCTCTTCTCCACTCCCCTTAGGCTTTGAGGTTCCCTGGTGTAGCTCTTGGTGTAAACCACAGAGTAATTTAGTACAAGTGGTGACATCAAAACTAACATAAAGAGCATGGTTAGTGCTGTTTTCATGTGAAGGGTGATGAATTTTATCATTCTCACTGCCTTCAGGTTTCTGGTGTTGAAGGTGCAGAGAAGGTGAGCATCCAAGTTGGTAGTCTCTTCTGAAATGCCAGGAGTTGGGCTGTGACCTTGGTTAACTTATGCCCCACCCCTCATTTCTCTAAGGAATATACTCCTGCATGAAAGCCCTTGAGGAAACTATATGTGTAATACATGTTGGTAGACCAGATATTTTCAGGAGAGGGGTGACCCATGGTTGGTATTCTCCTAGATTATCACCCTTCC
>CM053399.1:32725563-32780646 GCA_028644305.1 Xerus rutilus
TTTGGTACTGGGGACTGAACTCAGGGGTACTTGACCACTGAGCCACATCTCCAGCCCTATTTTGTGTTTTATGTAGAGACAGGGTCTCACTGAGTTGCTTAGTGCCTCGCCGTTGCTGAGGCTGGCTTTGAACTCGCGATTCTCCTGTCTCAGCCTCCCTAAGTACTGGGATTACAGGCTTGAGCCACCGCGCCCGGCTTGATTTTTTATATTTTTATGTTTTAAGAGTTTGGCACAAGGAATCAAGATCCTTGAGTTTAGGAAGCATTCTTGAGCTTGGGCAAGACAGACGCTTTGGATATCAGATTTCCTATCTGCAAAAAAGAGGGAACTTGCTTTATGTCCATGTCTCACCTGAGAACTCTCTTCATTATGGCTTCTTTTATTGACACAGACCGAGGACCCTATTTGTTGTTATTTCTTTGGGGAGTCACTGAGTAGCTTTACAGGTATGTTATTTGTGATTTAAAGTTCTGAACCCTGCTTCTTTGGTTCTGTGAATGTATATCAGGTTCCAGACTTATTCTGGATTTCACAGGTGAACTACTGTGCTATTGGAAAAAGACCACTCAACTGGCAGATCCATAAAAGAACCTGATGGAGCAAGAGAAGTGCTTGTGTGTTTATGAAGATACCTTCTTACAGGCACTATTCCTTGCCTTTCTAATAAGAAAGCCTGATGGTGGGAAGGTATGGTTCCTCTGGCAGAGAGCACCTAGGGGAGATCAGACTTTTTGTTGTTGTTCTTTTTAAATTTTTTTTTTTTTTTTGGTACCGGGGATTGAACTCAGGGGTACTCGACTCCTGAGCCACATTCCCCAGCCCTATTTTTGTGTTTTATGTAGAGATAGGGTCTCACTGAGTTGCTTAGGCCCTCGCCGTTGCTTAGCGCTTCACCGTTGCTGAGGCTGGCTTTGAACTCCATTCTCCTGTCTCAGCCTCCCAAAGTGCTAGGATTATAGGCGCGCGCCACTGCGCCCGGCTTAAATATTTGTTTTTATTAGTTGTTGATGGATCTTTATTTTACTTATTTAATTATATGTGCTACTGAGAATCGAATCCAGTGCCTCACACATGCTAGGCAAGCGCTTTACCACTGAGCCATGACCCTAGCCCAGGAGATCAGACTTCTTACCTTTGTCTCTGTGTTTTGGTGCTACTTTTCTCAGATGGCTGGTCAAGTAACAAGGTACTGTCCTGATAGGAGGACAAAGTGTTTCTCCTCAGAGCAAATGGCATGTGACTTTCCTCATTGTAGTTGGACTTTGTGATGGTGAGGATTTTCATTAAGCAATGCAAACTGTTCTCCAGCTAGTGAGCACCCTTTAGAATTTCTCAGGTCTCTTTCAATGGATAGAATTGAACATGGATAGAATTTTTTCAGGATTGATCATTTAGCTGTTATTTCTTCATATTACTGTGTTCTAGAAATATTCAGATTATGAGAGAACTTTTTCTTATAAATAGTATGAAAGTGATATATTACTAATTATTAGATACACATATTGCATTTGAGTCTAATGTTCATGTTTTGTGAATAAACAAAAACTTATTCTCTTGAAAGTAATTTTAGAGGTAAAATCCTTTCTTGAAAATTTGCTATAGTTATGAGAAGTTTCATAGCAGTCTTATTTATTTTTTAGTGCTGGGGAATCAAACCCAGGTCCTTGTATAACTAAACTACAGACCCAGTCCCTACCATTCTTGTTAAGCAAAGTTAAATTTTTTTTAGAAACTTTAAAAACTTTTCTGGGTTTTGATTCAGATCTGATTTTAAAATGTCTTGGAAAGCCAGAACAATAGTGGAACAGTGGCAATAGTGCTGGTAACCTGTTTAGACTGGCTCGGTGGTTCAAATACAGTTGTGCATTTTCTATCCAGGGTCTCTTTCTTTAAAAAAAAAAAAAAAGTTTGAGATGTTTTTCCCATTACCATCTTGACATCTGCCTGGTTACACATGAATAGCTTGACCCAGTCCCTCAGCAGGGAGACTACCGTGGCCTTGCTTTCAATAGCCATGTCACTGACAAAGAAAACATATGGAATATTTCATTCCTATCCCTTGCAAACAGAGTCTGGGGCTGTGAGGGCAGGCAGCAGAAGGTTTCATACTTCATGGTAGGTTGGCAAATTTGTGCACTAACCACAGGCTCTGCTGCTATGAATCAAACTGTGTTTTCCAAAGCCTGGGTACTTTCTGTGGAAAGGAAATCCTGTATTTTGGATAAGCCAGTTTCTAATATCAGTTTAAATTAAGTCTGTGTGGTCTGCTGCTTACATGGCGGGGTGGCGGTTGAGTCATGTATTTCACCAAAGGGGATTTGCATATGTGCTTACACGTGTGAATGTGTGCACGCATCTAGATGCATATGCATGTGCAAAGTGTTTGGGTGCTGTTCTTCTAGGTTTGATATGTGGTATGTATTGGGAATGTAGATGCTGGATTCCTTGTACAACATGCTTGGAGGGCTGTCTACCTTTATGTTTGTCTTCTTATCAGTCCACAGAAAGCAATCAATTGATCATTCTCATGCTAGCCAAACCCTGATGCTTAGACAGGTTCTTATTGCGTGGTACCAGCCTTCTGCTAGCAATAAGAATTTGCTTTGTACCATCTGAATCTACAGTGTAGTGGCTTGTTGGAAGATATGACAGGAGATGACCAAGAAAGTGGAAAAGAGGTGTAAGTTTAATTCCCATCTTTCTCAGGTTTTATTCCATGTTAAAAGAATTTGTCCTTGGCATTACTTGCTGGGGTAGCCTTTAGTAAGAAGAAAAAACCTTATTATATTCAAAGAGGAAATATGGCATCCATTTCTCATAGTCCTTTCCAACCCTAAAGTTATCCTAGCCTGAACTTGTGGCTTCATTGTTTCCCAGATATGTGGACTGCCTTTGACAGAGATTGATTTACCTAAAGGACATAATATTTAATCCCAAATATAACCAAATATCGATCTATTTAAACTGTTGTATGCATCTTATCTAAAAGATATTTCTGATGGTTCTTAATATCATTACTGAACATAAGCTATGCAATAGTATGCTCATAGAAATTATTGCCTTTCACATTTTCTCTTGTAAGTGTAAAACTCTTTTGTAATTCTTGGTGATAATGATTTTCTTTAAATTTGCTGACTCTAAGAAGACTTAATTTTAAAGAAGTTTGCATTTTAGGGTTCTTCATAACTGAATTTTGTTGAGTTCACCTCCGTTTTTAGTGCCTCCATCTTTTTACCCTAAAATAAATGGTTTCATCCTGGATTGTACATCTTCCTTACTTTAACTGACTTTCACAGCTATATATTCATAGGGAAAATGCCTCAAACCTCCCCCATGTTAAAACTTGCCTTTTTTAGTGTACAATTCTTCAAGTTTTAAATGTATACAGTTATGTGACCATCACCACTGTCAAGATTTAGAATACTTTAATCACTCCCCCACATTTCCTTGTCCTCCTTTGTAATTAACCCCCCTCCGCACCCTGGGCTGCCCACACCTCTTGAACTGTTTCTACCGTGAGTCTCTTACTTCATGTAGTTTTGCTTGTACCAGAAAGTCTTATAAATTGATTGAAGCTGAATGCAGTCTTTTGTGTCTGGCTTCTACTCATTACACTGCACTTGAGATTCCACTCTGTTGTTGGCTTATGTCAGAATGCTATATTCATTTCATTGCCAAGGAGTGCTTCCTTGCATGGGTGTACTACAGCTTGTCCAATCCCCAGTTGAGGAACTTTTGCCTTGTTTCCATTTGGGGCAGTTACCTACTAGTAAAGGCAATATAGAGGTTACATAGAGATTTTTTGTGCTAGTACAAGCTTTTATTTCATGTCCATAAATGCCTATATCTTGGATCATATGGGAACTATATATATATGTGTGTAAGAAAATGTTGGTCTTGATTTTAATGTCTTAGAACTATAGTGATAGTTGTTATCACCAGTTACTCACAACTTCTGTATATGGTTAGCATAAAATGTGGTACTAACAAAACCTGTTTAAAGTTGATTTTGTTTAAAAGTCTGTACTTTTTTTTGTTTTTTGTTTTTCCTTTGGTACTGGCGATTGAACTCAGGGCCACTGGACCACTGAGCCACATCCCCAGCCCTATTTTGTATTTTTTTGTTTAGAAACAGGGTCTCACTGAGTTGCTTTGCGCCTTGCTTTTGCTGAGGCTAGCTTTGAACTTGAGATCCTCTTGCCTCAGCCTTCCGAGCCACTGGGATTACAGGTGTGTGCCACCTTGCCCAGCTAAAAGTCTATCTTTTTAAAAGAGTAGAATTCTTAGATTTCTTTTTGGTTCCCAGCAGTTATTATTATACCCCTAAAGACTCCTGTAGAAAAGTTCCCAGTGTGAAACATTTTGGTTATGGTGAAAACACTTTAAATTATTAGTATTTTGTGTTTGGAAAGTCTGATTTAAAAACATGGATATTGGGGCTGGGGCCGTAGCTCAGTGGTAGAGCGCTTGCCTAGCATGTGTGAGGCACCGGGTTCGAGCCTCAGCACCATATATAAATAATAAATGAATAAAATAAAAAAATCCATCAACAACTAAAAAAATATTTAAAAAAAAACCATGGATATTTGGTGAGGAATTGCTGGACCTATTGGTATATTAGGCATGTTACATGTGCTAGCTAGAGTTTCCAAAATAACCACTGTAGATCTTTGGCATGTTTCTATTAATAGCTGAGCAAACTGAGGTTTGAAAGAATTAAGGAACTTGCTCCAACATCCCACGGTAGTGGATGGTAGTTTGTCATGGAAGTTCATGTGTTTTGTATTTAAAAAGTTTGTCCATTCCTACAGTTGGCTCGAATATTCAGTAGTTTACTAGAAATGGAAGAGGTGAGATAAATGAAATGATGAGAAGCTGTAGGAAAAGAAAATATCAGAACCAAAAATAAAACATAACCGTAAGTATACACACATCTACATATGCACATTCTGTGGGGTACTAAGACTTGGTTTAGTAGTGACCAATGTGCAAAAGCCTGGGCAGTGTGTAAAATGAAGTTATCTTTTATTAATATATATATATTTTTTTTTTTTTTTGGTACCGGGGATTGAACTCAGGGGTACTCGACTACTGAGCCACATCCCCAGCCCTATTTTTTTGTGTTTTATGTAGAGACAGGGTCTCACTGAGTTGCTTAGTGCCTCACGGTTGCTGAGGCTGGCTTTGAACTCGCAATTCTCCTGTCTCAGCCTCCCTAAGTGCTGGGATTACAGGTATGCGCCACCGCGCCCAGCTTATCTTTTATTAATATTATTTATAGTGTATAGTATTTATAGCCTCCCTGCCTGCCTGCCGTTTTTTTTTTTTTTTGCCTGTGAGAACTGCTTTTTGTTCCTCTTAAAAAGCCTTCACATCATCAAATAATATTTTTCTGTGTCAGGGAAGTATCAGTCATATGTTTTTGGCTTGCTTTTTCTTCCTTTCATGGAATTCACTTAGGTGGTATTTGGTGATCAGACCTATTAGTGGACTCACTTTTCTGTTTCTGTAGGAGCAAATTTCTAAATGTCCTTCTTTAAACCTAAACCAGGCAGATTAAAAAGGTAAGTGTGTAGTATGATGGTTTCCATATAGCTGCCCCTTCACTCACTGGAATTTCCTGCCTCTCCTGTTGAAGATGTTTTTATAGGGAAGTCAGCATAAAAGTGAATCACCCATGAGCCTTTTTTTCCCCTGAGGCATTTCATTTAGTCAACTTGGTATTAATTTAGTTGGTACTCTTCAGTTGACTTGAACACTGTGTTTGTTGATAGTGTGAGCTGATGTTTATTAAGTCGTTAATATTTTACAGACTTCATGAGTTCCTATTTGGATCTGTGTGCTTTTTCCTTTAGCAGTAGGGCTATTCATGATTGAATCTGTGGCATAGTTTCAATGTGCCGATGACAGCCAGCCCCATCCTGGACAGTCATTTGCTAGGTGATTCTCAAGGTTGTCTTCTCCTTGCTTTTTCATTTCACTTATGTTGCAGAGTTAGTCGTGAAGAGCTTTATGGTCTGTCTTGCTGTTTTAGACAAATCATCCTCATCATCCTGTTATTAACTTAGTTGCTAATAATGTTATTTAGTGCCACACAGCAAGCGACGTATTTTACATGTGGTCTCTATTTAGTCCTCCCAGAAACCCTCTAAAGTATATGCTGTTATTATTCCCATTTTAGAGACAGAGAGACCATGGGGAGTAAGGTCTAATTACCAGACATAAGAAGTAGGGTTTTGCAGATGGGTGTTCTGTCTTTGTGTTCTTAGACTAGGGTTATTTGGTTGAGTGAATTGTACAAGTATCCTTCATTGCTCTTCCTTGATGTAGGCATTAGTCCATCTTACATATATTAGATATAGGAACTGCTTGTTTTATGATGAGGAATTAGTTCTGGAGAAGTTAATTGTTTTGTCCACTGCCTAAAACTGTTTTCAGCTCCTTAGAATGTAGATTTGGGGGGCTGGGATTATGGCGCAGTGGTAGCGTGCTCGCCTAGCACGCATAAGGCACTGGGTTCGATCCTCAGCACCACATAAAAATAAAATAAAGATATTCTGTCACCTACAACTAAAAAAATAAAATAAAATAAAAAAAATAAATAAAAAAAAAAAAAAGAATGTAGATTTGGAAGGGATCTTAAAGGGCATCTCATATAGTAGACCTAAAACTCTGTGTTATTTACCATCTATTAAAGAGCTAGATCTTTCCATGGAGGATACGAAAAGTCCATGTTCCCCAAGGGCCTATATTATATTTTATAGACATTTGCTAAACCTTTCAATTACATAAATTTTAACACCAAATTTTTGTTTATATTTTTCAGATCTTGCCTCCCTTCTCAATGAACTTCTGTTAAGAACTGATAGAATATAAATTGATCTAGCTCTGGTTTTCCGTTTAATAGAGAAGAAATCCTGTTGTGATTCTATGTGTAACATTCTAGAAATGACAAAATTGTAGTGATGGAGAACAGATTGGTGGTAGCTAGGATTAGAAATGGGAACATAGTGTGACTATAAAGGGGTAGCAGGAGAGAATTTCTTTTTAGTGACACAGCAGTTTCTTATGGTTATAGTGGTGGTACATGAAGCCATCCATGGGATTTTAAAAAAATGAGTGCACATAAAAAGCAGTAAAATTGCTGGGTGCAGTGGCATACTCCTGTAATCCCAGTGGCTTGCGAGACTGAGATAGGAGGATCATGAGTTCAAAGCCAGCCTCTCAGCAAGTTAGTGGGGCCCTGAGTAACTCAGTGAGACCCTGTCTCTAAATAAAATACAAACCAGGGCTGAGGATGTGGCTCAGTGCTAGTGCCCCTGAGTTCAATCCTTGGTACCTTTCCCCCACCAAAAACAAACAAACAAACAAAAAACAATAAAATCTGGTCAGGGTCTCTAGTTTAGTAAATATGTTGTACCAAAGAGAATTTCTTGGTTTATCTAGTATATTATGGTTATGTAAGATGTTGCCATTAGGTAAAGTTGGGTAAAGGGTGGGCAGGAACTCACTGTTCTATTTTTGCAACTTCTTGTGAGTCTTAAATTATTTCAGACAACAACAATAATAACAAACTTACCAGGTCAGCTTAGAGTCCTGAGTTCAAGTCCTAGTCTTGACCTTACCCCTGAAATAGAGAAGTCGCTATGAGGTGCCACAATCTCAACCTCTGTAACCTGTGGTTGCAGAACCAAAGTCTCAGTCTAGACCTTTTAACTCCAGAGCCAATATTATTTTGCTTCCTCAGAGTGTGTAACCAGTTTTAATTTGTTATTGAGCAGTTAGAAGATTATGTGAGTGGGCTTTATCTTTCTCCCGAGCTTCCTATCCACACACTCCCACAACTAGCAGAATGTGTGTGCACTCGTGTGTGTATGAATTCTGTGTTCTGAAGTACAGGAAGTGCAATATCCAAAGTATATATTAGGTATATTGTTTTAAATGGTTCCAGGCATATTTTTGAATGGAACACACATGCACCTCTTATCACGGAAGTGTTTCATTACTGAGCACTTGGTACAGTCTGAGTAGTATGGGGAATAATGTTGGATCTCTGCCTGTGAATTAGTAGCTGAGTGGTGTTTTACTTCTGATGATTCAGTATATTTGCCTTAATTGCTAGATTAACCAATTTCTTGCCTCCCACAAAAAGCACACATATTTGTATAAAGAGAGGATGAATGAATGAAGTTTTAGGGACTAATTTTTGTGGTATTTAAGCAACAATAGTCTAGATTACCCACAACCTTAATTTCCTTTCATGAGTCCTATAGATGGGCTTTGTCACTATTTACACTTGATTACTTCATTGTTAACTCCAGTGATGTGATTTAGCATGCAAAGACTTAATTATTCCTTTCTGGCCTACTGAGAAATTTCCTTCCAATAATTGCCTCCACTGCCCTTTAGCCTCTTAAACATTTAGTTTGTTTGGAACAACATGGTTGCTCAGTAAGCAATTTCAAGCTCAGTAGTGCCTGGAGCTGTCTTTGGAACATAATTTATACTTTTGACACAGTGACTTAGACCTTAGTTTTTAAGTGATGACTGGTGGATGTTTGTTAGGGGAGTAGTGTAAAGCATTTGTCTGGAGTTGCCATTCATGACTAAATGGTACTAAACAGTTCTCTGCTGGTCTCGATTTTAAAATTAACATTTTCTTATTTTAGGTGAAAAATTCTGCCAAGTTTGGAAATAAGATTAGACTCTTTAAACTTTAGTTTTAGGCCTTAGAAAGTAGTTTTAAATAGTACAAACTTTAGTATTTAAGTGTTTTTGTAGGGCAATCTCATGAAACCCTAGTTATATAGCATGGACTAGATTGTTAGGTATTAATACCATTGCACATTACTCTGCAAACAAGAGGATTAGACTTGTATGAAATAGAGAAGTTTCTATGCAGGGGTGGCAAAAAGACATTTTTTGTTTGTTTAGTTTAAAATGTTGTTGTTATTGCATTTAGAGCCTCAGAGCAAAGCATGGAGATGAGAGCAAAATTTTGAGAGTTTTTAAATTTTTTTTATTTTAAAGCACCAACATTATAGTAAGTTCTGTTTTTTCATTATCCAAGTGGAAGTTTGTGCAATTGAAAGTGTTTTTTTTTTCTGTCAGGAGGGAAGTATTCTGCCAGGAGGAATTGAAAGTATTAATTCTATCCAGGGCTTTGTTTCAAGTATAGTCAGATGCCCAGGTCTCTATAAACAATTTATAAGGCTTATTGAATATTGCTTTTTAGCTTTTTTGGCAATATAATTTTAGAGCTTTGGGTTTTTGTTTGTTTGTTTGTTTTTGGCCCCTGGGATTGAAGCCAGAGGCCCTTAGACACTGAGCTATATCCCCAGCCCTTTTTATTTTTTATTTTGAAAGAGTCTTGCTACGTTGCTTAGGGCCTTGCTAAATTGCTGAGGCTGGCTTTGAACTTGTGATCCTCCTTCCTCAGCCTCTGGAACCACTGAGATTTCAGGCATACACCACTGCACCCAGCTCTAGAGCTTTAGTTCTGAGGCCTCTGTCATCCATCTGCAAAATTCTATCCTTTTCATTTCCTTGAACAATATTAACGGCTCCATTAGAGGGAGTCTGGAATAACAATGGCATGCTAAAGTAACTGAATACAATAAAAATACTTGTAAGCGGATCTGTTGGTGGAGCACAGCTGTACCATTAGAAAGCAGAATATCAGATTTATCAGACTTAATTGAAGGGGTATTTGAGGGAGTTGTTTTATGTAGCTAGGTACCTCCTTTCAATTTCCGTATGTATAGAACATTTTTACCTTAAATCATCAGTGTTTAAGGGAACCAGTTCATTTTGTTCACCTTAGAAATGTCAGAACATGCTGGGTGCGCCGGGAGGAACACACTAGTAATCCTAGCAGCTAGGGTAGCTGAGGCAGGAGGATCACAAGTTCAAAGCCAGCCTCAGCAAAAGCAACTTAATAAGACCCTATCTCTAAATAAAATACAAAATAGGGTTGAGGATGTGACTCAGCAGCTGAATACCCCTAAATTCAATCTCCAGTAACCTTCCCCCCCAAAAAAATTTAAAAAAGATATGTCATAACACTTGGGAAGAGATGTAGGTAATAAAACAGTGTCAATTATTTAAGGTTTGACCAGCAGAAACAATTGAAGCCCTCCCCCAAATACAGCAGTCTGAGACCTCCAGAGGATGCCTGAAGTTGCAAAACCTTCAGTGTACTGTGTTCGCCTATAGATATTTACATGGCTTTAACGCCTCTTCCTTCCTAACTAAGCACTTGTGCACACAGTGGTCTTAACTTTTGCAGTTTGTAGTGTGACAGCAAAGTTACCGTGCATTTCTTTTCCCTTCTTTACAATTTCAAGGATAGAAGATTCATTCTTACAGACTGTATCATCCTTGGTGTATGATTTTCTTTCTTACGAACTGAGGAACTTTCAGCTTTTCACTGTCATGGTATCACAGTGCTTGTGTTAAGTTACCCAAGGGTTAACACTATATGACAGTGAGTGTCATAATAGCTTCTAGGTGGCTAGTAGTGGCTAGTAGTGGTGTGGATCCTGTGGATGAGAGGGATGCTTTACATCTGGGTGAGATGGAGCAGGATGACATGAGATTCCACCACACAGCTCAGAAGGGTGTGTAATGTAAAACTTGAGATTTACTTCTAGAGTTTTCCATTTAATATTTTTGGACCATGGGTGAACATGGATAACTGAAACCATGGACAATGGAAACTGAAGATAAGGGGAGACTACTCTCCATTACCTGGGATATTTTTAAAGACTTTAAGGTATTCAGCCTAGTATAGATATATGTCATTTGTTTTTCTGAAGTAGTATCTCTAGTAACAGTTTTCCTCACAAATAATACCATTTTTTAGCATTTCACACACTCATTGATATAAATTTTTGCCAAACCTTATTTTGTTACTACACTAAATTCTCTATTCTCTTTTTGAAACTCAGGGAGGTTTTGAGGATTCATTATATTTAAGTGAGTATCGATTATTTTATAGCCAGCTAATAACTCTCTGGACAGTGTGTAGATGATGGACACTACTATCTTCATTCATCTTTGATGAATATAATGAGACTCTAGACATAGTTTGACTTGTTAATATCAATGCATAAGTGAAAAAAGTCAGATGTTGATGGTCTAGCATACAGGCAAAATGCAGCAGTACCCTGTCCTCAGGGGGGTTGCTACAATGACTGATTTAAGGAGCTCACTTATGTTATTCTCTTATTCTCCTTAAAAGAAAATGAGATGCAATAAATCTGCCTGACAATTTCAAATGCCAATATGTATATTTGCAGCTTTAATGCATAATTCAGACTCTCAGGAAATTAGTGGTTTTTGACAAAATAATTTGGATAAAACATAATTTGGACAGTGAAAAAATGTGTAGTAAAATAATTTGGTTTCTATAATGCTTTCAGCAAAAGTACAACTAAAACTTGGGATGACTTATTTTTTAATAGTAATTTTTAGTTTAATGATTATTTCAGTAAATTAGGACTTACTATAATGGTTACATTTAATCAAGTATTCCTGTATTTAATGGTAAAGTCCTTGGAAGGAGCATTATTGAAAGCAAAGTGATTTTGCTACACAGTTGTTTATGACCTCAATTCTTTAATTTTATAACTTAGTACTTTTGACTCTTATAGTGCTACAGAGAGCAATAATTATACCCGTAGAACTACAGGATATATCTCTGGAACACATCATCCTATATTAATGTGGAACATTAGTGAGAATTAAAGGTTCAGTGAAGTATATTGAAAATAACATCCTAGGGTCCTAGGTGTAGTTAGAGCACTTGCTAGCATATAGGAAGCCCTGGGTTCAATCCCCAGTACTACAAAAAAAAGTAAAACAACATCCTTTTTTTTTGGTACCAGGGATTGAACTCAGGGGTACTCCACCACTGAGCCACATCCCCAGCCCTATTTTTGTCTTTTATGTAGAAACAGGGTCTCACTGAGTTGCTTAGCGCTTTGCCCTTGCTAAGGCTGGCTTTGAACTTGCGATTCTCCTGTCTCAGCCTCCCAAAGTGCTGGGATTACAGGCGTGCGCCACCGCGTCCAGCAAAACAACATCCTTAAACCCTCTTTCTCTTCTTTTAGTGAAATAAGACCCTTGGTTGTAGTTACATTTAAAAAACACTTGGAAGTTTTAATACACTTTGAGAAAAGGCATACTAGTCAAATATATTGTAAAAGTAAAACATCAGCCATTAATACAATAGACAGATTAGTGTAGATCCTCAGCTCAGCACTACTTATAAGCTCCCTGAGGGTAAGAATCAAGTCTCACTCTGCATCTTTTTAGCCTTTCCCTTGCCTTTATTTTCCTTTGCATGTAACATATGTAGTCTTAGATGTTGAATAAATCGAAGGGTACGGGGAAGTTGCTTTTGGAAAATGACACTTTAGTGATGTTCTGAGAATTAGTTAACTTGCTTAATAAGAGTTTACATCTTGAATGCTGAGTACTTCCTGGAGTGTTAAGCTGTTCAGGGTGGGCAGGAGTGAATTTAGAAACTGTGCTTCTTGTTTTAACACTTACCAAGTTCTTCATGTGCAACAGGCATTGTGCTAAGAGTTTTCCATTTGCTAGATTACTTGATTATACCCATTTTAAGCTGAGAAAATCAAGGCACAAAATGTTTAAGTGCCCACAAGTTGAATATATTGGAAATACATCCAGGATCGTGGTTTATCACTTCTCATCAGGTTTGAACCTAGGTAGTCTGACTCCAGAGCCTTTGAGTTCCTCTGTCATGTTGGCTCACAAGTGTCCATAGGTGATATGATTTGGTGGAGAAGATAACATAAGCACAAACCAAATACAGTATGAGAGTGCCATACAGGAGGGATGAACAAAGGGGTGTGGGAGCTAGAAGAAGGAAGGGGACTTTGCTTTGGGGACTGGGAAGGCTTCACAGCCCAGGTGACATTTGAGCTGGGTCATTTAGTCTTCTGCTGGGCAGCTGCCTCCTTTGAAATAAGCACATTTACAAGAGAATAGTGGAGCACATTCCACTTGATGGATTGGATTGACAGATTGAAAGTAACTTCCCAGAATGATGGCTTTGTTAGGTATTTGTTCTCTGAGAACCCTACCTGCCACTCCCCTTTGGTGAATTGTGGCAAGAAAGCTGTCACATTAAGCTGTCACTCAGGATATTTGCAAAGGGGGGAGGGAGGAACAAATTATAGGCAGAAGTAGGTATTTTCAGAGCAGTCTAAAACCCGGAAAGATTATATTTCATAGTATTTAAAAATGAACACAACAGCCTTTTTTAAGTTGTGCAAAAAGAAAATTGAATAATGAAAAGTGAATTAGGCTATGGATATTTTTAAAGCTTAGACATTCTGATTCTTATCCACCATCATTATATGAAGCTTTGTTCAGGCCAGGATAGGAGAAATTAATTATAGAACTATATAAAGTTCCTACAGAGACAGTTCAATTGTAACAATACTTTATCTTTTTCAATGTGACTTTGAAGTAGTTTCTAAGAAGCAGATTCAGTTCTAACTTGTATTGTCCTTTGTTTCAATTGTCCAGTCGTTTGCTTTAAGAATCTCATGTGTTTTGCCGTTTCTTTCAGTTTGTATGTGTTAAGCTATTGAAAGGTTGAGAAGACCAATCTAGGTCTTTCTAAATTACGGCTGCTCATGGTTTTATTTCTGGAGAGATGGTTTAACAACACTTGTGAGTTTGGCAGTCCCCTCCCTTGCCCCGGCTTCTGCTTTCCCACCTCCTTCTAACCAACCCTTCATTCACCCTCCACTCCCCAGGCCTGAGATTGAAAGAACTTGCTTTGTTACTGATGATAATATTTAAGCTTTAAAATTTTAACAGTATTTCAGTTGCAAATAAATGGAAATTGTGTATTCTGTTTAATGTGTTTCAGAAAATCCCTGCTATTTTTTTTCTTTAAATACAAGAAAACAGGCGTGTAATGCCTCATTGAAAAAAGCCTGTAGGGGTGCTTTGTGCAGGTCTTAATTAAGGGCTTTGAAAGACCAAACAAAAGGAAAAAGGAAAATGCTACAGGGTTATTGTTATTCCACCCCATTGGCTCAGCTAGCTGACCATCCATTGGAGCATTTTGTTCATTTTGAAACTGAATGACACTTTTGTTCCTGATTAACAGAGGTGAAAGAAGCCAATTATTGGGCAGTCTTTTTCCATAGAGCAGCTGCTGTTGGATTTAACTGCAGGCAAATATGGCCTTTTACTACCGCAAGGATGTTGTGATGACAGTTTATTTTTATAGAACTATGTGGTAGAAAACAAAATCTGTCTGACTCTTGTTATGAATATGCCCTGGAATTTATCATGAAAGGGTGATTTTTATGTTCTTGCTGTTTTAAAATTCTCTCTCTTTTTTAAAAATAATGTGTATATGTATTTAATGCACATGTACATATTATAACTTGTATTTCTAGTTTTCACCTTTAAATTCTATTTTGATTGTCCATTTGCAAGCTGCTTCAACTTCTTATTTTAATTTTATATAGAACCTCTAGTAACTTATTAAAGTTGCAAATTAATGAATGGAAGCCAGAACGATCCAGCCTGAATCTCAAGCTATATTTGATGTACGGACTATTTTAGTGGGACAAATGAGGCTCAGAGGCCACCTACCATTAGTACAGACTTTTGGCCTCTCTGGAGTTCAGTGGTAAGAATGAACTTGGGATCTCCCTTGTGTCTTCTTATCAATGAATTTGTAAGAATGGATGTGGCTGTGGGAGGATGCAGGGTTCCATTTTCAGGGTCTACTCTACTCAGATCTCTTCTTGGACAGTGGACAGGAGGTAGAACTGGAGAGTAGGAGTTAGCCACAATTTCCTTCAGCAGGACGAGGAGTTCGTTTTTCCAGGCATCCTAGTACAGTGGACAAAGTGCCCTGCCTACTGTCTCCTTGGGCACGTTTCTTAACCTTTTTGAGCTTCTGTTTAATTCTGTGGTTGGAATTAATGATATCTATCATTCAGAGAGATTGTGAGAAATTACGTGAAGTGAGCATGCCGTCCTAGGGACACAGGACGTGTTTGGTGAGTGCTGATTCCCTTCCTCTCTCCTTTGCTATGAGCAGCAATTCCTACCTAAATGAGTCTGGGCACTTTGCTTCTTAACCAATTAAGTTTTTTCTTACCAGGTTTTCAAGTAGCAGAGGGTGAGAATAAATGGCTTCTCTCTGCAGCCCTCTCTTCATTTTCCTAGAACAACCAATGTGGCGCTCTTCTACATAGGGATGAGCGTATTCATTGCAGAGTCTTCTCAGGCAGCAGCATACTGGAAATACTTAATTCAGTTATCTTTTGAAAATGATTATGTCCCGAATGGTTTATAAGCCCTCTGTAGATATCAGGACATTAAAATGGAAGGGAAAAGTCCTTAAAATTGTGAAACAAAATAAACTTTTGTGTCAAGGTAAATGGTTGTGTAGTTGTATAGCTGCATAGGCCTAAATTATCAGTTGAACAAGCTGTTTTATATTGAAGTTCATTTAGCCCTAACCCTAGCCCTAGAGAAAGTAATCCTGCTATCTGTGGACCTCCCAAAAAAGGTACTAATGGAGTTGAGTTGTGCATCTTTTCTTCCCAGGTATGATTTTCTCCTCTTCTGCATTCCCACCCAATATTTGCTTGCTCCATGTTCTCTGAAATCCTCCCTCCAGGACTGGTACACCTTCCTATAACTTCAGTGGGAACTTCTCTCTCTTTAAGCTTTTGGTTAGAGGCTGCTCATCTCCCTATGATGTCCAGAGAGTAGTTTTAAATTCTTACCACCCTTTGTGCTGCCTGTAGGTCACTGGGCTCCCTTCTTCACTCATAACCCCTGCTCCTTCCGTGGTTCTTGACTGTGCATTCTGACCCTTCACAAATATGTCATCTACTGCCTTCTCTGTTGGTCACTTTTAGAGAAGAATTAGGGACCAGGCTGATGGTCTTCTCACTTCTGCCGCTCCGTTGCTGACTATCAGTCCTATCAATTACCTCACATGGACAATCCTTCCAACATCCTTGTCTCTCAACTCATTGATCTCCATCACACCGGTGAGCCAGGTTTCAACTCCACTTTAGCTATTTTCTCTCATGGTCACATTTCGATCTTGTGAACACCCATAATTGCTAAATACCTATGACCACAACATCTTTTTAAATTTTTTTCCCTTTCTCTCTTTCTTTCTAGCTTCATTTCTCTATTACTCCAGGAAGTTTTCAACCTTATTAAGCCCTTGTTAAGTTCTTTTACTTGCTCTCCATCATATATGTATTCATTGCTTTCTCTGGTTAAAGTCTACTCTTCATTCCTTCATCCTGTCTCACTAATATCCTTACCTTCTTACCCACTGAGATCAGTCTCTTTAGTTAACTGTGCCACTTTTTTTGTGAAATACACTAGTGGGTCTTAAGCTAAGTTCTTACCAGGGGCAACTCATCATTTGAGGAGATAATCAGCTGGCAGAGGCTGCTTGCTTGGATGTAATGGTTTGATGTAGAATGAGGATTAAAAGCCTTTCTATTATGTTACTGTGTGATCTTGCTCAGATCACTTAGCCTTCTCTGAGCTCTAGTTGCTCATCCTGCACTTTGAGGATACTTGGCTATGTGGGTGTCAAGGCTTACATCACATGATTCTGAAACGAGTTCTTGTTCTGACTCACTATTTGCTTAACAATATCACTTTAAGAAAGTCACATGGCTGTTCTGGGACTCAGTTTCCTCATTATAAGAAGGGGCACCCTCTCAGTTCTGCCTGCCTTTTAAGGTTATTGTGAAGTCCAGATAGCACGAGGTAGAACTTTGTATGGTCTAAACAATGGTTCAAGATTTATTGGGGCATTTATAAATCATCAGGAAGGTTGCATAAAAGACTGCTGGGCCCCACCCCCGGAATTTATGATTCAGTAGACCTAGGGTAGGGCTCTTGTATTTCTAATTAATTCCCAGGTGATATTGATGCTGCTAATCCTGGGGGTTACCTTTTGAGAGTCACTGCTTTAAGAATTTCTAGATGTATGAGATATTACCTTCTTTTTTCAAATAGTTCCATGCAAGTATGGCAATCATACTTTATAGTGAAGTATTCCTAAGGGACTGAAGTTGTGGGAATAAAGTTGCAAATATTAGAATTCAACCTCATCTTGAACATCAAGACTTACTTTTGTCCTGTGTATAAGTATGTAAAACTATATTTCCCCCAATATTCATTCATAGAAACCTGGATTGAAAGTCTTTGGCGGTGGTACTTTGTAAAACCAGACTCTTCTTACAAGGTGCATATAAATAAGAGATCTCAAAAACAGAAAGACCTTAATTCTCAAAGAAAACAAACAAGTGCCACATATAAAATTCAAGATGATGTGGAGATTATTTCTATCAGATTTTGTAGATGGGAATCAGGGATAGCTTTCAGGATTAGTTTGAAGAAGGGTTATCTATCTGCTAGGCAGGCAGGTGCTTTTCCTCCCACATTCTACATGCCTCTTCATACTTTTTCACCCTGAGTAAGATGCATTATAGAAATTACACTTCAAGGAAAGTTAGAGTGACTATATTAAAATACTATTTTCTAGGGCTCCTGTAAAGGTGCACCAATTTTTAAAGTATTGGTTCATTACTTGCTCCATGAGTGGAGGGATGTAGATTAGTGGACAGAAGAAATATTTATTTGGAGCGTCTTGCATTAGAAATGCACCCGAGGGGATACAAAATGTGTAGCTGCTATGAAAAACGGCAGAGTGCTTCCTTAAAAAATTTAAAAAGGATTATCATATGATCCAGTAATTCCACTTCTGTGCTTATCACCAAAGAATTGAAAGCAAGATCTAGAAGAAATACTCGCATACCTTTCTCATAGTGAGTTATTGACAGTAGTCAGTACATAGAAGCACCCCAAGTGTCTATGACAGATGAATGGATAAATAAAATGTACTGTATACACATACAATGGAATATGATTCAGCTTTGAAAAGGAAGAAATCCTGACATATGCTATAATATGGATGAACCTTAAATATTACCTAAGTGAAATTTGCGAGTCACAAAAGGATAAGTGTTGTATGATTCCATTTATATGAAGCATCTCAAGTAGTCTAATTCATAGAAACAAAGTTGGATGGTAAATACCAAGGGCTGGCAGGAATGGAGAATGGGGAGTTAATTAGTGGGGACAGAGGTTTCAGTATTGTAAGGTGAAAAAAGTTCTGTGGATGGATAGTGGTGATAGTTGGAGAGTATGAATATGCTTAATGCCACTGAACTGTACACTTAAAATAGAAAATCTATGTACAACACAACACTTGTTATGAAAATGTCCATATATTTGAATCCTCAGTTCCTTAGCCTTGGCATTAACATTTTGGACAGGATAGTTCTCTGTTGTAGGGGCCCATATTAGTCTTGGTTTTCTAGCAGAACTAGTAGGTTGTGTGTGTGTGTGTGTGTGTGTGTGTGTGTGTGTGTGTTTATTGAGATTAATTAAAAGAATTGGCCCATGTGGGTGCGGCTGACATCAACTAGATTATCTCTGTAGCTTCTTAAATACACACACACACACAATTCTGATGCAGATTCAGGTAAAAATCCACAAAGACTTTAGAAGTAGAATCACCTTTGGGCTGGAAATACAGCTCAGTGGTACAGCCTTTGCCTAGCATGCATGAGGCCCTGGGTTCAATCCCCAGTACCACCAAAAAATTAACAAAAAGTAGAGCCACCTTCTTTCTATGTCTAGCATGACAAAGATTGGGAGGACAAGTCTATTCCCCAATTCTGCTGGAAATACCTGACTTGTTGGCACTCAGTAAAATAGCTTCTCTCTCTCTCTTAATTTTAACTCACTATTTATAAAACATTTTGGAAAAAATACATTTTATGGAGATACATTAGTTTCAATGATTACTTCTAGGTAGCATTTTAAAACTTTTTTTCAACACTAGGAAATAGCATATCATTGGTCTATCTACCACACATGGATACTTATGATTTCTTTTCAAAATAGCAATTTATAAAAAAAAAAAAGAGACCAAAACAGTAGGGGTTCTTGCTATTTTTAAGGAAAAAAGTACTAAGATGCAAAATAAGTTTTAAAATAAAAATGATGTGTGTATATTTGGACTCTAGCTTACATGTTTACATTGGTTGTTCTGGTCCAGCCACATAAGTGGCAGTTTGAGTTTGGGACCAAACCTTTTTAGTTTGCCTTCTCCCAAATTTTAGACCCATCTCAACTTTTATGGTTCATGTTGCTATCTAAATAGTGGGTGGAAACAACAGAAAAACCAAAGTAAAATGGGGAGGGGGCTATTCAAAATGAAAACTAGTTGGTACTAAATAGGCAGATGCAGGTTTTTCATCCCTATTTCATCAGACTCCTTCAGCCTCTCCCCAGAATGCAATGGCAAAGCCTGGGTAAGGTGTAGCTAAGGGAGAGGCCTATCACAGAATATGTAATTTTGAAATATGTAATATTTAGGCTTAGAGTTACTTACATGTATGTGATGCTTGGAAATAACATTATGAACAAACAGTATTAACACCTGCAACAAGAGCAAGTACTTCTTTACCTATTTTTGCCAGTATATTGTAAACTATAATTATAAAAATTGTAGGGCTCTTAGAAGGCATTGCTACTGTTATCATGATTTATTTTCCTAAGACTTTTTTTTTCCTCCCCTTCACATACATAATTAAAAACTATGGTGGAAAAACTATCAAATATATGTTTTAGTTATATAAATGGTTTCACTTTCTCCCAAACCAAATGAAACTCACATAGTTACAGGACAAATTTTCAGGGTAAGTAAGTAGTTTTAGGACATTAATTAAAATCTCCCTTAGTACCTGACAGGTTTTTTGTTAAGCATTATGGGTAGTGATTGAAGAGACAGTTTTGGAAATGACTGGATGTTCAGCTTCTGCTTGGTATTTCTGCTAGGAACCTTTGGGCTATTCCATTTCTACTTCTGATAAATGGGAATAGCAATGGAACCTACTTCTTTTTTTCTTTTTCTGTTTATCAGTGTTTCTTTTTAGTTATACAGTACAGAAGCATCCATTTTGATATAATTATACAAGCACTGGAATATATATTCTAGTTAGAATCCTATTCTTATGGATGTACATGATGGTGTGGAACCTGCTTCTAATGACTGTTGTGAGTATAAGGAGGATAAGATATGTGAGTCATTTGCCATAGTGCTTGGCACAATTCTGGTCCTTAGAGATCTAAGGATCTCCAGTGACAATGCCACAACTTCTTTTACTGAACAGCTCTAAGGCATTAACAGTATTCTTTCTTGTTGCTGTTGGTGATATAACTGACCTCTTGGCTTGGTATACTGGAAAAGATCATACGTTTCTACTCTACCTATTATTTTACTTTGGGTAAGTAAGGCCAGAGTTATGAACTTTAAAAGGAGCTACAGATGTAAACACCAAGCACACATTAGACACTTAGGAATTGTTAGTTCCTTTCCCATCAACAGTGTATTCACTGTACCTAATTTGCTCTTCTATAACAATGGAGATGGTCTTCTCTTATCTACAGGAGAATTCTTCAGCTTCTCCAGAGCAGATGTCCTCTAATTTCAGCGGCTCACCTACCTCAAGCATGCAGGTCTCTCACTGTCCAGGACTTTTGTTTCTAAAGACAGAATACATGACGTTTCTATGTTTGGTCCTTGCCTCCTCCATGGGCATGCAGAGTAGTAATAATGATGCTTTCAATTTCACAGAGGACTCTCTAGTTGAGAAAGTGCTCTTCTGCCTACCCAGCCTCATGGTTGGGCAGGTGTTTCCCCATTTGCCCATGAGTAACCTGAGAGCCTTTCTAAGAACACATGGGTATCATTCAGTTTTTGAGTTGGGAAGAGTTTGCCTATTATGTTGGCCTCACATCCCATAAGAGAAACTAAAATCTCAGAAGAGTTAAGGGACTTCTTAGGTCACATGGCCAAAGTTTGGCTATGGCCCTTGGGAATGGATTTCATTTTTAAGGCCCACTCTAACTCAGAATTTGAGCCATGGTCTCTTCTGCCTCTGTGCTGTGCAGCAGACGAAGAGAGGCAGGAACAAATAACACAGGGCTCCTTGGTGTAAGGAATTCGCACAGGAATAGAATGAATGATTTGTTTTGTCTTTCTGTTTTGTTCCATAAAACAAATTTCAGCATCTTGATTGATGGAAGTATAAACTTAAAAAAAAAATCTGTACTGAGTGAGATTGTTCAGAGAGGATATTTTAGAGGAATCCTTGCAGAAAATTAGACTAGGTTATGGGAGAGTAGAGAAGAGTGTTCCTTATGAGTTGTCTAGGGAAGTGCTTCTTAAAATACCTGTGGTAATGGGCCAATTGGGGAATTTTTTTGCTAAAAATTTCTGATCCAACGTGGCTTATTATTTTTGTAAAATATAATCAAGGTTAATTTTGAGAAAACAATGAAATAGGAAAAGAAATATATATAATATAAACCCCAGGTTTTTATTCTTTGATTTTTAAGATATGAAATTCCTGTCAAGTTTCCATGATGTGAACTTTTCACCATCTCTGATTGTCTCATTGTGGATGGACAACGAGACTAGCCCCTGGTACTGTGTTTTGAGTAGTTCTGGTCTAGTATGCACAGAAGTTGGAAGTAGCCAGCTTTGGTATTGGGAGGAGGATTCAACCTGAGCAGATGAGTACAGGTGACACATGGAAGAAAGAGAAAGCTAAGATCATCGAATCTGATGGAGAGTTTTGAGTCCTTTGAAGAGGGTGGGGAGGAGTTTTTGTTCAAAGTTCAGAGGCCAAGTTAAACTTGGGGAGTTTCTATAAGTTCTCAGGTTTGTATGATAACTCCTGGGCACTCCTGGTAACCCTAATATATTTGCTACTATCTGTAAGCTCTAAAAATTTTGTGTGGTATGTCAGTTGTTTTTCCATGATTTCTTTTTCTTCAGTTTCCTCTGTTTATACCTTTCATAGAGCAAAAATGACTGCTTTTGCTGTATTCTTCTCTTTGAATTTTGCCATTGGGCCTTCTCTAGGATGGACTCTTTTCAGAGTAGGTCAGCCAGTTTCCTGCTCTCCTCTGATAGCTTTACCACGTCTATGTGGTTGCATTCAACTGCCTTCCTGTCCCAGAAAGTGTCTCATTTGTTAAACAAATATTGTTTTGTTTGTGAGCATTTTGAAAGCAAGACCTAAGACAAGATTGGAGAGAGAGAGTGTTTAGGTGGACAAGTTTACTGGAATACAGTAGGAAAACATTGGGAAGGAAGATTTAGGGAACTGTAAAGACTAGCCCATCTTACACAGTGTTGGTGCGCCTGGTATGTGGACTTTTTTTTTTTTTTTACTCTTTGCCTAGGAGTGAGTGGGTGCTCTGTTGTGTAGACTGGTATTTTTGAGCCACCAGGGTCAAAAATCTGCCTAAGATCTAGAGCTAGTAATCAGCAGAGTGTGACATAAAATAGCCAGTGTGCATGACAGGTATGATCCAGGCACTTGACATGAATTACCTTATTTAATTTTCAGAGCAATCTTGTAAGGTAGGTGCCATTATTTTTGTTTTTAGATAAGGATCCTAAGTACAGAAGTCAATTTGTTGAAGATCACGCAGCTAGCATGCAGTGGATTTGACCCTAGGCAGCTTTGCTGTAAAGCCAGTGCTGTCACTCATTATGTTGTGCCTGAGACTGAAAGCTGCTAGTAAGGGTGGGGTGCTCTGAGGATTGGTTATCTTACATAGATAATCTTTTGTCCTGAATGCTGAGATATATGGGAGAAAAAAAATAGTGACCCAAGAGTCACAAAAGAAGAAATGCAAAAAAGCCACACTAAATCTTTGCCTTTGTCAATGGGGAACATCATTAACATGTAACAAAGCAACATCACATTTGAGCATGCATCAGAATAACCTGGAGCCCTTGTTAACACCGCTCAGGTGTCTGATTAGTAGGTCCTGGAGTATGGCCTGAGAATGTGCATTTCTGCCAAATTCCCTGGTGACACTGGACCACTCTTTGAGAAGCCCTGTTTGAGTGGTTAGTGTTGGCTGGGGTTTGTTCTCTGTGAAAGTGGTTTTCTAATAAAGTAAAACGAAACGAAAAAGATAATTCAGAGGAGATGAGGGAAAGAGGAAATAAACTGAATGGTAAGATTCAGTTTACCTGGAATTGCTTTAAAAGGGGATAAGGAGAGACCATCTGTAGGGGTGACTGGAGGCAAGAATGAGGCTGCAAGGAGCCTTGGAAGAGCAATCCAGGCAGAAAACAATAGCAAAGGCCTAGAGGAGGAAAGGATCCCAGTGTTAAATGGAAGGGAAGTCCCTGGGGGTAGGAAGGGATGGAGTGTGATAAGGCTGGGAAGGATGCAGGGGTGAATTCAGGTATGGCCTTGAAGTAAAGCAAATAGAGGTCCACGGGCAGGAGTGACATGATTTGTCTTTTTTTATTGTTGTTTTTAATTTTAAAACGATTGCTTTGGCTGCCATGTGTAGGTTGAATTGGAGAGGACAAACATGGAGGAGGCTGCTGTAGTGGTTCAGGGAGAGCCAGGGATGGTGAGGATCAGGATCAGGGCAGTGGAGGTGGAGAAGCAGAAATGGTGAGTGCCTCTGATTTTGTAGCCAGTGATTTATCACAGCAGCAAATGTTCATCATGGAGGCCCATGAAAAGGTTAAATTGTATTTTTTATATGTGCTATTTTAGGAAGTAGAGAAGTACAAAAAACATTTTAGAAAAACTTGTCATTATCAGAAGTTATTTGAGTGTGGCCTTCCCCGGTTCTGTTCCCTTAAGGGTGAGCCTCTAGCTGTTTGGAAAGCTTGGGTGTCCAGGACAACTTGTTCGGAGTCCTCTGCTTTACTATATTAGCGTGAAGTATAATCTGTGTGTGTGTCATTGCTTAATTTTTGGCATGTAGTGACTCAACTGGTAATTTAAATTAATAGACTGTGCATATAAGCGTACTATTGTTCTTCTTAGATCTCGATGGAGCTTTGATTGGCACTTAAGTGATAGTGTATTTGAATTAATTACTGTAGCTGAGAAAGAGCCGGGGAAAACACACTAGGAAAAAAATAGATAGTTGTGATATAGGAGTGAAAGAAATACATTTAACATGAGAGAGCCTAGAATAAATTATCCTGGACTCAGAGGATGAGGGCACAGACAACAGTACCCAAACGTCTGAGGCCCTGTCTACCAGCCGAGGTGTGGTCAACTGGGAGCCCCATCTGTGCATGGGGCGGGCGCGGCTTGCCCTCCTGCCCTGCCTGTCCCCTGCAAGGGGACAGTCTCCTTGTGGCTCCTCTTCCTGTCTCCCTCCCGAGGATTCCCGCCCCTTTGGTTCCACCTCAGGCATTTTCTTTCTTATGTTTACACATATCCCTTTTAAAACTTGGGTTTCTTCTCCTTTGCTCTTTTAAATCTTGCCCAGTTACCTCAGGAAATTCTCTCTTTTCTTTGTTCTATTCTGGTGCCAAAATAAGAGGAAAAATATTTTGGTCCTGGGAGATTCGAGCTATGATAAATGTATTGGTGAGTGATCCAGGTACTGGGCTCCTCCACTCACTGATTGCTGTGCAGCAGAGCACCTTCTCTCCTGGTAGCTCTTCCTTGAGGTCTTCCTTTGCCTTCCCCATCATCCCTGCTTCCCTCTGGCCCTTCCTTTTCTGTTCCTAGAGTTATTTCTAGAGATGTTTTCTCAGTCATTTTTTTCGTTTCCCCCTACCTCCTCTCTAGGCAATGCCATCGCTTCTGCCGTTTCAGTTTTCCATGTTACCCTCTCCCACACCTTTACCTGCTCTGAGATTTTGCCCTGGCACAAGGCTTGAGTTGACAACTATCATAATAATACTACCACATGACCCAACACACCCCCAGGCTTTCCCTCCTGTTGTGTCTGCAAGTGATGGCAGCTTTACTTTATCAACTCTCAACTCCCCAGACACAAAGTCGCTGTGTCATCGTCACTTTCACTGCCCCCCCCCAACTTCTAATCACTAATAAAGTTTTGCTGGCTCTGCCTCTGAGGGGGCTTTTATCTATCTTTTCTGTCCCCTGTACTGCTTTTTTGGTTCAGGATGTCATTATCTCTCATAGATAACTTTTCTACTTCAACCTTCTTAATCTGCAATCATCCTTTTATACTACTAAGCAGAATATATATGCCTGTGCATTTATTGGTTTGCACATTCCAGGCACAAAGAGAGTGCTTGCAAGACACTGGTGAGGTCTACTTGGTTCTAAAGAGAATTCAAGATAGCTTACCAAAAAAAATGCATGGGATAAATGGGATAAAATACAAATTAAATGGATGAGAAGACCAGAGACACCTCCTACTCCAAATTGAGTAAGAAAACATAAACTGAAGACAGGAATTACTGAAGCTCCCCACAGAATGAATGTGTTTGTAAACAGTGGGTTCCAAGTTTGGCTCAGAGAATCTTGGTAGCTGATGGAAGAGGGAAAGAGGAGCCACTTTTGTGATTCCATGTTGTCCATGAGATAAAGAGGACAAGTTGTACAGCTATTCTTGGAATTGAGGTCAGAGAGGACTTTCTCCCTGAGGGCTCTGATAAAGAGAAATCTGTGTAACTTCATGAATAATAATCTCATTGGCATTCTTAAAATATTCAGAGCAATCAGTTTCATGGGGCTGGGGCTTCAGTATCACTTGGTGTAGACCAACAAGCGCCAATGTATAAATTTTAGTAAAGGTAGTTGTAAAGAAGTGGTAGGGAATGGAAAAATTGTGCCCATTCACCAGTACTTCTTTGTAAAATAGCCTTGTTTTATGTTCCTTTAAAAATAATCTATAGCTTTGGCAACTCAGCGAGGCCCTTAGCAACTTAGACCCTATCTCAAAATAAAACACAAAAAGTAAAAAAGGTTAGGGATGTGGCTCATGGCTCAGTGGTTAAGTGCCCCTGAGTTCAATCTCCAGTACCAAAAAAAAAAAAAAAAAAAGAAAAAGAAATCATTTATAGCTTCTTGTTCCACCCCCTCAAACTCTTTATTATGGATATTTAGTATCCTTGGTATGTTTCCAAGCTGTTCACAACCCCAGCCCCCATTTGTCCATGTGTGCCTCCTATCCCAGTTATACTTGTCTATTGCTCTTTCCTTGATGGCTCTGTCCCCTGGATATACCTTCATGCAAGCTGTTCTCTGAATCTGGAGCCTCTTACCTCTGCCCCTTTTCCTGTCTGTCTCTTTCACTTGAACACAGCTATTATTTCTCCCATCAAGATCAGAGAGAATATTCTACTCATGATGCCAATAAAGATTTGTTGATTTGAAAAGGTCTGAAGAGGTAGCTCACTGGTAGAACACTTACCTAATATATAGGAGACCTTGGATCTGATTTCCCCCAAACCACACAAAACAAAACAAAACCCTAAAACAACAATAAAAGACAAAACAATACAAACATGAAAGCTGTGAATTCTTTTAGTAAAACTGAATATATTAACACCAATACATTCACCCCTTTTAAAGATATACAGAATCCCACATTAGATATTTTATCTCACTTTAAACTCATTAAGCTTCTTCAAGGACCAATATTCTTCATAAGTAAGAAGAGACTCCATACAATTACTTGGTTGAGTACAGATAGTACTATTTGTTGTTTGTTTTAAGGTTTTTGTAACAGTTCATTCATTTAGCTACAGTGAGAGGTTCAACTAACTCTAACTTGAACCCCAGAGTCTAAGCACCATTTGACCCATTCTTTCTGGGGAAATTGTTTTCTCAAGTTCTGGACATGTTTCTAAAACATAACTGCAACACACTGCAGCTTAAGGTAGTGGAAATAATTTCAGACTATGATTATAATTTGGATTCTGATCTTGGTTGTTTGATTTATTAATTACTTAACTTTGCTGGGTCTCAGTTGCCTCATTATTAAAATGATATGGTTGGTTAGATGAGCTGGTGATTGGATGATGATGATAATAGAACAAAATTATAGTAGCTGACTTTGTGCTATGAGAGCTGTGGCTGGGCACTGGCCAGAGGTCATGTCATCTAATCTTTGCAATGACCTTCTGAAATCAGATTGTTAACTTGTTTAAACTTGTAGGAACTGAGGCACAGGGAGATTGAGAGAGGGACTTGCCCAGGGTTATACAGCTAGTGAATAAGTAGGTTGTGGGTCTGGTTTTTGCAGGAAACTCTTAACCACCATGCTTTCTAGTTCAGTGGTTCTGTGAGGTGCTATTTATAGGACATAGCCTGTATTTTGAAATTTTGAAGAAGGAAAATTAGCTTTACTGAAATCCAATTTTGCATCATTCCTCCCAAGCTATTTTAAATCCAGTAACTTGTATTTAAATGAAAACCTTTCTGCCTTTTCTTGCTTTTCCCCAAATGTGTTTGCATGTAAGGTTATTATTTGGTTATACTGATAGATGGGGGGAGAAAAATCTGTCATCGATACTCTTTGCTGTCCTTGAGAAATGTTGTATTCTTGAGTGTCCATCTGAGAAGCAGATCAGGTGTCACTTGCAAAAAAGATATTTTATATGTCCTTTTTCCTTTCTTTCCTCCTAAAACTAGGCCTTTGACTTCCTTTGGAGATGAAAAATTGCAAAGCCTATTTCTTTGGAAGTACTAAGCCTATACTGTAATTACTAAGTAAAACATTTAATGCAGCCTGGATCATTCACTGAGTAGGTGCTATGACCAACGTTTTGCCTGAGGCTTGACATACAGCAGTGAGCAAAACAGACCCTACCCTAATGGAACATAGGGTCCAGGCAAATAAGCAGGAAATTGATCCAAGAGTTGTTGACAAATTCTTCAGATGCTCTATAAATGTAGGTCTGTTATACTATTATTACCATCATAACATCATACAGAGGAGGAGGAACTAGTCTTTTATTCAAGCCTTTTCCCAAGGTAATTCAAACTAAAACATCTATCACTTCCTATCCAACATCATTTGGCTATACCCTTTGCTGTCAGTGGAATGATTGGCTTATTTATCCTCCAGACTAGTGGCTTTGAGAGCAAAAGGGCACACTATTAATATTTATGATGGGAAAATAAGTATAAACTGGTATTGTACCAGGCTGACTGGAATTGTATGGTTGCCTTACTTATTTGTATCTGAATTGAGCTTCACCATTCTTTATGGTTCAGAGGTATGTGCTTAGTTTTGCTGGGTATTGTGGGGATTAGGTATTCTTTTACTTATAGGAGTTTGTTTTCTAAGATATTTCTTCTCTGATTACCAATTTAGTAACAAAACTGCTTCAATAAAGCATCAAGTCAACTACAGATTTGAGAGAGTTTCTTAGATAAATGTCATGAAGTAATAACTCCCAGTATTCTTTTCCTGGACAGAAAACAATGTGCTGCCTTGAAATGTGTGTCTCTTTTTTTTCTTATTATGCAAGTTTCATGGTAACACATGGTTTTCTGTGTAGAGCAAGAACCATGTGACCTATATTACTTGCAAAAATTAGAAAGAATTAAAAGTTTTTGTTTTCTGGGACTTTCTAGAACTTAAATACTTGTCACAAATGGAGCTGTCTAAGAGTACTACAAACTGGGTTTGGGAATTTTTGCTTCCCAAGATGCAGGACCTTGTTATTTGATTACATAGCCTCTTCTATACTGAATAAATCATTAGTGATTTTAATGAGTTGTAAGTCATTCCCAAGGGAATATCTTGAATGACTTTTTATAAACCATTATTATCAATGTCTGTTGTCATAATAGTTAACAGAAATGATTGAGTCATCCCAGTTACAATTTTGAGTCATTCCTTTAAGGATAGAATACATTTTATAAGCTTTTTAAAAAATGACTATCAGAGTAGAGGGGAGAAGGGAGAATTTGCTGGGGTGTATGTGTTCACGTGTGTGCATTATGTGCACATGTGTCTGTGTGTGTCTGGGAAGGGTGTCTTGCATGCCTCCTGGCCTGAAAGGAATTGATTGCCCCACAAGCCTGCATCATGGGGATGGTGAAATCCCAGAGAGTGTGCCTGCCTTTGGGTTCAGGCCTGGACCGTTGGCAGCTGGCCTTCAGGGTATAGATGGCCTCATCATTTAGAATTTTCCTCTTGCCTCAACATAATGAGGTCATTGCCTCAGTGTCTTGGAAATTAGAGCTGCTCTTGCCTAGGCTGATTATTGGATGTAAAAATATTGCTTATTGGGAGGCTCCTTGTGGATTTGGGGTAATAGAAGTGATTTACTGGAGCATAGGTTTTCGTGTGTGTTTTGCTTGTTTTGTTTTTAACCTTAAAATCATTACCTTATCTAGGCATGGCTTTGTAAAGATTATTTACAAATATTTATACACAACAAGTGAAAAAATGTCATGATGTTTTCATATACTTCTAAAAATCTCAACAGAGCCCAGAATAGCAGAGTGGAAATTTAGCTCACTCAGCTTATCACCAGTTCTATTGAAACAGTTGGAAGTAATAATATACCAAAGTGTTTTAAATACCCCATGGATCTCAGTGGCATTCTCTCATACTGTTCCTGTCCGTTTCAGAGAGCTGATGTCACTAAAATATGAGAGCACTAGGGTACAGACAAAGGAAAAGGGAGACATTGATTGTTATGAAATTGATTGAAACAAGCTTGGGGTGCTGGGAAAGCTGTAGTTTTGATTCAGTTTAGATAAAGGAGAAAGAAGTGCTTGGTTTCACTAGCCAATTCCTTGAACTCTTGGCTCTGTTTCACAAACTTGTGCAAGCTTGAGGCTAACCAGGACTTTCAGAGTTTACAGTCAGAATAGAGAAACACACACATTTCTGAAACAAAATTTCCTGAAATGCTGCTTACCTTTGCTACATTTGGTACATTCTGACATTTTACTGTTCTGTTCTTTCCTATCTTAGTTTTACTTTTTTAAAGTTAGCTATATGACCTATTAAAATGATTTCACAACCCATTAATTGGTTGTGAGCTGAAGTTTAAAAAATACACGTCTAAACAGAAGTTTTTGTGGGTGTGCGTATTTGAAGGCAAGGACCATGAAGTAATGTTTTCCTAATGTTGTCCTGTTAATAAGTGTAGCCATAATAAAACATAGACCATTTAGTTAATTGGAATATTTACCATAGTACATGCTGTTGGATTGGTTTCTTTATGAATAGTGCATTTTGTCTGCTAGGAAGAAGTAATTGAGTGTTTCCAATCTGCCCAGACGATAATCCTTACAATACTTCTTGTTGATGTTAAATGGACTATTGAAATAGCATTTTGTCTGTGTGTCTTGGCTGGTAATGAACACTGTTTTGTCATCAGAGGGTTACCAGAACAGCTGTTGACACCCAGAGAATGCCTGAGAACACCCGTTAGATAGGAAGAAAACAAGGAATATTATAGTCAACCCCTTATCTGTTCCATGTGATGCCAGATGGTGCGATACTTGATCAGATTGTGGAAAGTAATGTTCTTTGTGTCTTTGGCATTCATTTTTCTTTGCCATTTAATAAACATCGCTCCAGAATTAGAGCTTTTTATGTTTTTCTCTTTAGAACACATCTCACATTTGAAGACTACTTTCCATTTAAAAAGACAAAAAGAAAAACAAAAAGAAGCTGAATTTGTTTCACTATCAAAAAATGTTGAATTAGCCTAACTAGTTTGATTTCTTAAAGTTACCCTTTGAAGATTGTAGAATTTAAGACACACATGATTTCCTTGCGGTAAGGTATTTACATACTGGTGTTTTGTTCTTTTCTCTTCTCTAACTTATAGGGTTTTGCATCTCCCCAAAGAACACACCCTTGAGTATATCATAGACTGTATTGCTTCTTCAGAGCATAAATAATGACAGCATAAAATATTACCTTTAAAAGTGAAGTCATTGTCCTTGTTAATTGCTGAACTCCTGTAATTCTGAAGGGGGTGTTTTTAAGTCTGTACTCATTCACACACTTGTTAACACCTCTCGTCTTGCCTACATAGACGAGAGGAAAAACATGACTCTGAGAGTTTCTTATTTTCTACTAATTATGCAAGGAATGTGCAGAATCAAGAATGCCAAAGTAGGAGTCATAGTGATAGATTTGGAAGGGGCCTTAGAAGTTAGTGAGTAAAAAATGTTTTACACTGGTGAAAACCAAAATTCAGAGGGGCTGGGTTTCTTCTCCTAGCTTTTGCCCCACTGTCATATGACTTGCAGATGATCTTTCTATAGCAGACCTGACCTGTTTAAACACTGGAAGCCCTCCGTGCTCCCAGAGGGAAGTTCTGATTCCTGAAGGCAACATAGGATGCCTTGGGGGTGCACTTTCTTCTCCTCCAGGTAGCTGCTCTGGTCATTTGCAGCCATACTGCATACAATCTTGGATTCCTTCGGTGTCTTATCTTTTTTTGGCCATACTACTCATAGTTCTCTAATTCCGTGATGGTTTTATCTCCTTGGCCACGCTTTCACACAGATAGTCCCTCTTTCTAGAAGCCCCCTTCCTCCCAAGATACCAGCTGTGTAGTTCAGAGGCTTTCCTTTTTAACCATAAGTGTGGACTGTATTTTACTTCATGACCACCATACACATTTATATAAGTATGTACATACCTTATGCAAAAATATATACTTTATGACATAGAAATCTAAATAATTGTCATGAAACAATACTTATATGGGATGCACTTAAATTTGATATTAGCTGTTCAATTTATTTCTTTTTAAAAATGTTGTTTGCTGCATGCTAAATAGATTTCATGTCCATCTCCATGATATGAAGCTAAGTGTTTCGGAGTGCTTTCAGTTGCACTAGATTAATGTGCTGGGGGACATGGGTGCCAAACACTCTAGTGGGCAGGGTGGTCATGAATAATGAAGAATTTTCCTGTTCAACATGCTAATTGTGTCTTTATTACTGAGAAACATTGCCAATGAAATGAGTGAGGCCACAGATCAAAATAACAACTCTGTAAAGTAGTATCTGTCCTTTCTAATACATACAAGAGCCCTACTGGATGGAAGGCTTTCTCTTTTTTTCTGGCATTGGGGATTGAACCCAAGGGTGCTCAACCACTGAGCTATATCCTTCAGACTGTTTTAAAAAATTTTTTTGTACATTTTTTATTGGTGCATTATAGTTGTACATAATGATGAGATTTGTTTTTACATATTCATACATGCACACAACCTATTTTGATTTGAGACAGG
Organism: Xerus rutilus; assembly: GCA_028644305.1. Lineage (NCBI taxonomy): Eukaryota > Metazoa > Chordata > Mammalia > Rodentia > Sciuridae > Xerus > Xerus rutilus. The sequence goes on from CM053399.1 coordinate 32,757,716, forward strand.
ATCTTACTGATTTTCCCAGCTGGCCTTGAACTTCTGATCCTCCTGCCTTAGCCTTCCTGGTAGCTGGGATTACAGGATTGTGCTCCTGTATCCAGTTGGAAGCCTTTCCTGAGCTTCAGGTCTGGTTGGATCACCTTCCCTTGTTGGGCCACATGTTTCGTGACATTTACTTGTTTTGTCATTATCCCTCCACTGCCATTTAAAGCTCTTGAGAGTAGAGGCTGTGTTTCATGTGGCCCAGCACTCAGAGGCACAAACCTAATAGGTGCTCAATAAAGAGAGAATGATGAGGCTGGGCCCAATGTCTTGCTGCAGGTTGATAGAAATCACCCCCCTCCCCTGCCACACACACAAAGCCCCAGCTTTCCTGATTCTCAGGCTGGTGCTGTCCATTGCATTTTTTGATTTTAGGTAGGAGAGAGGACCTCTAGACATAGATGAATTATTTTGTCCTGGGTGGGGGATGTAAGGAGGTACTATTGTATACACTGTCATTTATAAAAACACAAAAGAGGTATTGTGATTTAAATTCTATAGTCAAATTTTCATTTTTAAATATGTAATTCTAAGAATTTGGAAAAACTGCACAATCATATAATTGCTACCAAAACCAAGATATAAAGCAATTTTACCACCCCAGAAAATGCTACTATGCCTCTTTGTAGTTAGCTTTTTCCAAAACTACTCTCTAGCTATTGTCCACTGCTGATCTGGTTTCTGTCTCTATAGGTTCACTTTTTGCATCGGGCTTCTGTGAGATTCATTCACATTGTAACAATAGAGTGGTCCTTTTGATGGCTGGATAATATTCCCTTGAATAGATACACCAGAATTTCTTTATCTGTTCACTGATGGAAAGGTTTCTAGATTTTTTTCTAGGTTTTGGCAATTACATTATTTAGACCTTGGATTGCTGGGTCATATGGTCATAAGTATATGTTTCATTTCATGAAAAACTACTAGACTGTTTTGAAGTAGTTTCACCATTTTGCTTTTGTCGCTAACAGTGTATATAGAGTTTGAATTGTTCCACATCCTTATTAGCACTTGGTATTGTCAGTTTTTGTTTTTTTTTTTAATTTCAGCCATTAAATAGTTGTGATTTAATTTGTATTTTCTTAATTACTAATATTAAACATTTTTATGTGCTTGTTTGCCATTTATGTATATTCTTTGGGGAAGTACCTGTTCAAATCTTTTGCCCATTTTAAAAATTGGTTTGTTTTCCTATTATTGATTTTGAAGGTTCCTTCTATATAATAATACAAATCCTTATCTAGTATGTGTTTTGCAAATATTTTCTCTCAGTCTTATTTTTATTTTTTTGTTTTCTTAACAAAGACAGTTCAGTTTTGAAAGTCCTTAATGGAAAAATTATAAAGGGGGTTCAAATAGAGGTTTTAATCCATAAAAGTAGGTAATTATAAAGTGAATTAAACATTCTTTATCCCAGATAGCAGAAAAAGATTTGAAGCTGGAATATTCTCTAGCTTTTCTGATTTATTAGGAAAATTGTATATTTAGTATATTTAAGTAATCTCACACGAGAGCTTTACAAGTTGATAACTTTTCTCTGCAGTAATGATATTTATTTTTAAGTGTCGATATGGCAGTTGTGGTAGCTATCCTTGTAAGGATTCAAAGACTGCAAAGAAGCAAGATTTGGATTCCTTTCACTGGGAAGCACTGAGCCATGGTACTTGAAACACCAGGGAAGATGCCAGATAGCACGGAGCCAGTTTATACAGCTGCCCCAAACTGTTCATAGTAGAAATGTTGCGCAAGATGTTAGAAGGCTGTTTTTTTTGTGATATCCAGTTGGATTCTAGGAGTGCTAAAACATGTAGTGTCATAAATGTGGAGCAGTGTCTGATTAAAGTGACAAATGTACTGTTTTGGACCCATTTTTGCAGTGGGAAGAACAGTATCTTCTTGGATATGTGGCTGTTATTGTTGTTTTAAAAATGAAATAGTACACTTTTTCAAAAATTAAATTTAATGAATGTTGCCACATGATCTTATTTGGTTTTGCCTTCAATAGCAAAATGTTCCCACCCCATGATAGCACTGTTATATATTACACTTTAATATTTACACTTTTATTAAAAAAATATTTTTAAGCTAGGCATGGTGGAACATGCCTATAATTCCAGCTACTTGAGAAGGAGGCTGAGGCAGGAGGATCACTAAGTTCAAGGCAAACCTGGGCACTTTAGTGAGATTCTTTCTCAAAATTAAAATGAGAAGGAATGTGGGTGTAGTTTGCCTAGCATATGTGATGCCCTGGGTTTAATCCCCAGTACTGGAAAAAAATTTTTTTTGCACGTGAATAATCTTAGGAATCTTCAGAATTATATGATTTCATATATGCAGAAAAAGCTCCTATAAGGATACCCATAAAATATGGCAATGGTTATCAGTGGGTATTGATAATAGTGGATGATTTTCTCCATTTTTCAGTTTTTCAAAAAAGCAATGAATATAGGTTACTTTTGCAATTATAAAAATGAAGAGAGAAAAAGATGTCTTGCTCAAAGATGTGGAATAGTGTTAGAAATTAAACTCCTAATAAACTTTGGCTAAAAATTTGGTGATGAGAGACCTCCCCTTCAGATTTGTTCCAGTGGAGGCATTTTTCAAAATTAGTTTTAGTTTTTTGTTTTTGGTCATACTCGTAGACATCTGTTAGCTGGAGATTGGCCTGAAATTTCTGGTTGATTACCAAAGACCCTGGAAAAGTCATCGGGAAAGGATTAGTTTTTGGTCATTATCAGCATGTGTTTTTTGAGCTTAAGGACACCATCAACATTTTCTCCTCCTAGAGAACCCCATGTTCCCTAGATGTTCCCTGGGACGTGTATGTAATGTAGTGACTTTTTAATCTGCCAGGTAGTATTTGAGATATAATCAGCAATATGGCAGTAGCAGTACAGTTTTATCTAACACAAATAAAAGGGATTATTCAAATTAAGATAACACCAGGCCAGTCACAAAATTAAAAAAAAAAAAATAATAATAATTCTGTGGCAGAAGGCCCAGACCCTGAGAGGATGCAGTGACAGTCTGCAGTGGTACACACTGGGCCATCTGCAAACAGGTTAGGCTCCCTTAGCAAGCGTTTTACAGGGATTTTAAAAGGTGCCTTGTTGAAACATGATCTTTTCTCTGTAGACACTTCAGCATTAGTGAATTTTATGGGGTAAAAAGATGAGAGTTTAACCACTGTGAAGATTTGTCTGTTTTAATTAAACAATTGGACCCTTAGTATTGAAGAATCTTAGTGTTGAAATCAGTGACTGCTGGTATTTGGGCATTCAGGTTTGTACTCTTTTTATTTCTGATCTCTGTAGTAAATGTTGAGAGTATTATGCTGTGTAAGTATGAAATGCAGACCTATGCTTTGTCCTTCTTGGTGTATCTTGAGATCTAATTATAAGGAAATCTGGAAATGAAAAGTTGTGCTCCATTTTAGTACAGTGAATCAAAATGCATTCTGCTGTCATGTATAACTAATTAGAACAAATTAAAAAAACACTAAATTATTAATGAGTAGCCAAAAAAACAAAAAAGAAAGAAATATATTATGAAAACAAATTTGTATAGGAAAGATTTGCTCTACCCCACCCCACTAAGCAAAAATTCTAATTTTTATTCCAATTTTTTATTTGCATTATTATTAAATTGCTTGAGGTCATCTTAATCATTTTGAGAATGGATTCTATCTTTCCTCATCCTTCTAAAAATTTCCTACAAAAATTTAATTTATTTTTATTTAAGAGTGCATAACTCTGTTAATAACTGGGCTTCAACTTTTTAAAAATTTTATTTCAAGCATATGATCTTGGAAGGTTCTTCCAGCTTAAATTCTTCCAGCTCCTGGAGTTTCCTTTAGTATTTAGGGACAGTTCTTTGCCATAGTTCTTCTGCAGCATTTGTAATATCTCTTTTGTTAAAGTAATTTCTTTCTGGGAAGGTCACCAAAGCAATGTGATGCTGGACTTCCTCTTGGTCTTGTCTGTCCACTGAATTCAGATGGCTTCTAGGAATGGCGAAATAAGTTAATGTCTACTACTTGGGATCTTATTATATGTGACTTGACATTTTATGATCTTCACAGCAAACTACAATGTTCAGTTAATACTTCCTTCACTTTACAAATGAAGAAGTCAGGGCTCAGGAAAGATGAACAAAATGCAAAAGCACTGGTGGTAGTGAATCCATGCCTGTCTACCTCTAAACCTTGTACTACTTGTGCAAGTCCAGCTCGGAGTAAGGCTATCAGCTCCCTTGAAATTGCCCTTCAGAGTTCTTTATGAGTTGGTCATGCTCTGACCTTGTATGATTTTTTTTTGTTTTGTTTTCTGTTTTATTTATTTCTTTGTAGGAATCCAGAAAGGCGAATTACTGGGTTTAATTACTGATGTTGCTAGTGAGATCACATTGCTCATGTGAATTTGAAGGTACTGATTTGTAGGAGTATCTTCCAGCTGAAAATTTCCTAAGCAACTTTCTTTTACTTGTGTGTTTTAATAACTTATGTGGCTCATGAGTGTCCTGTATTTGTAATTGCTGGCATAGGGCTTCCATTTGTAAATTGTTACAATTTAACACATCACTTCCAGCATCTCTTCTAACCTTTTATTTATGAAGTCTGAGTATCTTGGATTCTCTTGAGGGTGCTGGTGATGTCAGGTCTAGAATTTACTCTTAAGACTGTCTGTAGGTTGTTTATCACCATTAGCTCTCATTATTTTAAATGAGTACCCACCCACCTTATACTCTATAACCACACGTTACCAGAGCTTCTCTGGAGATAATATCTTGTAGCATACCACCCCCCACAGCACACCTATTTTTTAGTTTATTCATAAATGTTTTTTAATTGAAGCCCAGAAGGTATGAAGGGAAACACCTACAGAGAGATAACCTCTTTGAGTGTATGAAATGTAGAAAATTTTGGAAATAAGTATTGCTTCCAAATCTGAAGCTTTGAAACAAAATCTTTATGTTTAATGCATATTAGTTTGTAAATATGGAATCCCACTAATTGCATTTAGAGCTCACAGCAAAATTACCTGTTATGTCTTGTTACTCGGAGGGAAAAAAATGAGAATTATATATGTGTAAGCGTGTTTTTAAAAATTGAAATGCAGAGAACAGTGTGGTGTAAATTGTCTCTAATTATGTCTTTTTCTGGTGAGGCAATTAATCAGTTCTCTCCAGACCTTTTTCCTGATGAAGCAGTTAATCAGTTTTTCTGTTGCTGTGATACCTGAACTGAGGTGTGCCAAGTTTAAAGGAAACTATATGGAGTGCCTCATTTTATAAAGCAATAAATTATTGTTTTTTTTCTCCCTCCTTTACTGGAATGACAAAAAAGCACCCAATATTATGTGATACTTTGCAGAATCACTCTTTGCTCATATCAGATTATTGCTTTGCCTCTCAATATAATTAAAAGTTTTGTTGCATACTTAAGAATGATTTTATTGGTTAAGGCCAAATGTGTTTCCAGAAGGAGTGACTCAGTTGTTTTATAAAGGGAAACCAATAGTCTTCACATTTTGCATTATAATAAATTGTTCAGAAACATTCCATAAAACGAACTTCATATATTTCATCAGAAAGGGTGTGCGATTCTGTGAAAAAAACTTAAGAAAAAGGTGAACTATAGGATAATGTAATGTCAGGCCAGACTAACCCACCAGCTCAGCCCCTTCATTTTACAGATGAGCAAACTAAGGCCCAGGAATCTACCATGGTCACGTGTTCAGTGGTAGGAGCTGACACTCTGCTTTTTTTGATCCCTATTTTTACTATTTCTCCTGTATCTTGCCCAAGTATTTATGATAAATAAAGAGGTCCTTTTCCCCTTCCCTAGATTTTGCTGGCTAAAATAATATTGGGACCTGTTATTTAAAAATAACAAGTCCTGCTGGGTGCGGTGGTGCATGCCTATAATCCCAGTGGCTCCAGAGGCTGAGGCAGGAGGATCCCAAGTTCAAAGCCAGCCTCAGTAACTTAGTGAGGCCCTAAGCAACTTAGCAAGACCTTGTCTCAAAATGAAAAATAAAAAGGGCTGAGGATGTGGCTCAGTGGTTAAGGACCCCTGGTTTCAATCCCTGGTACCAAAACAAACAAACAAAAACCTGGAGAAGCATGTGAATTTTGTTTTTCTTTTAAGTTATCTTTGTAGAACATGAGTTGTTTGCAAGGATAAAAAATTTTGTAATGCTTGTGAATCTGTGTGGTCATAAGATTCATCTAGAAGGAAGTTTCTTGTTAAGAGAAATTTTATGAAATTTGGTTCCTTAATTGGTAAAAACAAGTGGCCCCAGTTCATTCCTCTCTTCCTTCCTTCTGTTCCCTTTTTTTCATCTGTCAAGCAAAAAGTACACTCCAGAGATTCATTGATGATTATGCCAAGGTCTTGGGGGTGCTATTTTTCCTTTTTTTTTGGTGCTGGGGTTTGAACTCAGGACTTTTTAATGCATTCTACCACTGAGCATTTGCTTTATATCTTGACTACCCCTGAAGAGAATCACAGGATTCAAAAAAAAAAAAAAAGAAGGCTCTTGGTTTACAGTTAAAATCATGGTTTCTGGAATTCTCAATTCCCATTATATCACTTGTTGAATGGCCATGGGGAGGTTATTTTACTTCAGTAAGCCTCAGTTTCCCCATTGGCAAAGTGAGATTTTTTTGTGCAGTCTTATCTTGGAACATTTGCTCCATGTTTACTGCCTTCTGTTCCTGTGCTTTTGCTCCTGTGCTGTTCCTTTTATTACCAAGCCAAGAAGTTTTCCAGACCTGCTTTGGGAAAGCATAGTAAGGAGGGAGGCAAATTCCACTTCAAAATTTTAGTGAGAGGGAAGATGGGAAGAAGGGACTCATCTGTTGAAGTACTGAAGCTTTTTCCTCCTTGAGAAGATTTTAACTTCCAGACATGGTGGTGCACGCCTGTAATCCCAGTGGCTCAGGAGGCTGAGGCAGGAGGATCCCAAATTCAAAGCCAGCCTCAGCAACTTAGTGAGACCCTGTCTCAAAATAAAATATAAAAAAAGAGCTGGGGATATGGCTCATTAGTTAGGCGCCCCTAGGTTCAATCCCAGGTACAAAAAGAAAAAGAAAAAAAGAAAGAGAACGATTTTACCTGACCAAATTGATGAAAACAAATGTGTTACTGTTGTTAGCTGACTTCTGCCTCCTTTTATCAATTCATATAATCTAGTAATGGAAATGTTGCCCATATGAACTTTTATGGTTATTTCTTCAAAAGAGAGACCTGAGGACTCAGCCACAGGACGGACTCCAGATAAGAGGCATTGGAAGCTAAAGGAGGCTGCTTAGCTGACCCACTACATTCTGCGACCTTCCCTTATGAGACAACTTTAACCTGTCTTTCATGATCTTGATATAAGTGGCATATGCAAGAGAAGGTCAATTCGAAAGCAGCTGCCAAAGAGGAGAGGAATGGTTAATGAAGTGTTTTTTTAGCTGTTTGAACTAGTTAATTGTTAAGTTATATTGTTGAGAGAGTTCTCTCCTTTCTGTTGACGCTCTGCAGGAAAACTGGAAATGGACTGAATACCTATCATGTATGCACTTGTCTTTAACCTGCATATGTTCATAGGCTAAAAATGAAATCCACGTACAACTTTTACCTGGAGGTCTTTTATAGGTTTTAAAGAAAATGTAACTGGGAGACAGCTAGGATGTGCGTTTTTATCCCTGACAATAAACCCAGAAGCTACCTAGGCTTGCAAATCTATTAGATCAAGTCCTACAATATCTGTGTGCTCATTTTGATCAGGTCCAATACTTTGAATACCAGAGCACTGGGAAGCCACACTGGCCTACTCGTTGTAGTTCCAGACATTTTTTCCTAAGGACTTTTGAGGGGGAAATTCCAGTATCTGGGTATTTTTCTAAATTATAATTTAGACATAAATTATAATAGTAGACTTAACTTTCTGTGTTTTCTGAGCTTTGCATTCTAAAGCCAAATTATGGCCATTTCGTACATCATCATCATCTTCTTCTTCTTCTTCTTCTTCTTCTTCTTCTTCTTCTTCTTTTTTTTGCTTCTTTACAAAATTTCAGTGCGGAATTAGTTTTCTATTAGATTAAATTATTTAACCACTTAGTTAACAGTATTATCAACTTTATGTTTTTCAGGGATATCAGTATGAACAACATCACGCAATTACCAGAAGATGCATTTAAGAACTTTCCTTTTCTAGAAGAACTGTAAGTATTACCTTGAGAAATGTGTGTGAATATGTTCACCCCATTCTCTTTGGGAGCTTTCACTACAGGGATAGCCTAAGATTTCCTGTTGGGAACATTCTGATAGCTTAGTTCATGTGGGCTTTTTGCAAAGGAAATCATATTTTTCTGGGGGGAACAAACTTGATTTTTTTTTAAAGCAGTATAATTACTGAAGTTATTTTTAAAAGCCAGAACTAAAAACTGCTACTTCCATAGGACCTTTTTGGCTACAATTATTATAACCATGAGTGCTGCAGTGACACAAGTTAATTACAGTGTTATCCTGAGATAACAAGGCTGCTGCATAATTACCATTGCTGCCAAAGGCGTTGCTGTATGGGTAACAGAACCATAAAAAATAACAAAAGGTGTTTCAGGGTCATGATGCAACAGACAGCTCTGACAGCATGAGAGCAGAGAGCAGGAAACTGATTATAGAGCCCCTTGGACATTTGCAGGTGACCTTTGGGGATGAGGTTGAAGGCATGGGACATTGGCCAGGTTGTTAAGAGTACCTTTAAGTAGGTTTCTGAACTCTTCAGTTGCACCTCACATTTTCGATTTAACAGTTTGCATTGTGGAAAAAATTTTTGGCTTGTTTTAATCTTCATTTTGTTTCTTTCTGAACATGTTTTGAAGTCAATAATCAAAATACACACTTTTGATTTTCAAAAAAAATTGGAAAGTATGTACTAGATTTTAAGAATCCTGGTGAAAAAACAAAATCAGACTTGGATCAAATTAATATAGGCTTTTAGAAGCCAAGTTAATTGAGGTAGTAAGGCTACAATTTGATACTAAGAACATCAAAAAGATGTAGCCCTGAAGGAATCTAAATTCATATTCAGATTGCATCATACAGTCCAGCTATTGAGTATCAGATGCAAGTCAGTGAATGTCTCCTGTCTTATCTCGGTTTCTCCCCTAGAACAGAGAATAGGAATCAAATAAGATATGTAGGTTATACTCCCTGTTTCTCACAGAATATTGAAATAGCAGTTAAAGATTTTAAAAGGTTAAGGAGAACTTTTTCTTCCCACACTACTTAGTTGAACATAATGCTTCCATAGGAAAAATTGAACAGAGATTATTTGTCACTTACAGGTTTGTGAGCTGGGTTAAATTACTTAGCCTGTCTCTGCAGAGTTTCTTTATTTATGAAGTGTGGATGATAATAATAATCCCTCTCTTATAGTATTCTGGTGAAGACAGAATGAATGTGTGTTAATTGTTTAGGACAGTACATGATACAGTGTTGTGTAAGTACTAGCTAATATATATTTTATCATTTTAGAAATGCATTAAGAAAAAAGCAGTAGAATATATATGAAATGTCATCTTTTGGTAATAGAATTAGTTGTATTTTGTATTTTATTTTTGCCTTCTATAGTGAACATTAACTACTTTATAATAATGTTATTCTTGGTTAAATTTTTGAATTGAGTTAAAAAGGAGTGACCTGTCATTTGAAGCCTCCACTTTAACCCCCTAATCAAGCTTTATGATGCTTTCCCTCTTCCATTCTATTTCACATATAGTTTTAAGCTTTAGGATTAGTCTCTCTTTACAGAAGTAATTAAGTAGTGAAAGGGCACTAACAATTGGTTACCCAGCCATTGTACAACCTCTGTGGGATGTGTGATGGACATCAGAGAATAGAGAAGTTCCCTTTGTTCTGGATGGGGCCCACTGTGTGCAGACCACCTTTGTTGATACCTTCGATTGCCAGTTATCCTTTAAGGGATTTGTAGTAGGGACCTGGATCTGGAGTCAAACCTGGCTAATCTCTGCTTTGTGAAGTTCACATCTTGGATTTCATAAGATCTCAAATGACCAGGCATATGTCAACCCCATGAATTCTGTCAACCAAGACTTTTAATTGGAACCAAATTGAGTTGGATTACTAGTTCTTTGTAGCTAGGTCATGTTCTCTTTCTATCCTATTGCAGTAACAAAGTCCATTAAACCAAGTTCATTAAACCAAACTTCTCCAAACATGGTATGGAATTTCCAAAATAAATTTAGTTAGAAAAGCTGAGTAATATTTTTTAAAATTTACAAAATAATTTTTAATACTCTGGCAATACTTTAGGCATTCAAAAGAATTTATTTTTCATATTAATATACACATGGTAAATTGTTTTTTTCTTTATATAAAACAGTGTAGTTGATTTTGACATTCCCAAATGTCAAAATGACTCTCTGCCATGACTATTGTAAAATTTCATAAACAACATAACCATTTGTCCAGAAGTCATCTGGAAGTCATTTAAGAGTGATTGTGAAGATGACTGCCCTGAGAAATGAGTGATTTGCTGAGGGCTTTTTTCTATATTAGTTAATGAGGTGTTCTTTATAAAATGTGACTGAGTTTGGCCAAATTTGATATAGGGACCTAGAATGCTTAGAGTATTGGGTGGAATCACTTTCTAGCAGTATATACGAAATGTTTATAGATATCTATACATTTATTCTTTCAATAAACACTGAATCCTACTCTCTGCCAGGTCTTGTGATAGGTACCATGGATACAGACACAAGCATGGTCCTATCTGAAGAGTTGACAGCCTCCCTAGAGTGGCATTGTCCAATATCATGGCCACTGGCTGCAGATGGCTACTTAAATTTAGGTTTAAGGTAATTAACATTAAATAAAATTAAAAATACACTTTTACCAAGCTGGGTGTACATGCTTGTAATCCCAGCAACTAGAGAGGCTGGGGCAGGAGGATCATGAATTAAAGGCCAACCTCAGCAATTTAGTGAGTCCTTAAGCAGTTTAGTGAGACCTTATCTCAAAAATTTTAAAAAAAAGGGGCAGGGGGCTAAGGATGTAGCTCAGTGGTAAAGGGCCCCTGAGTTAAATCTCTAGTTATTAAAAAAACTCACAAAAAACAAAAAATAGTTCCTTAGTTGAACTAGCCACATTTTACAAGGTTTTGTTTTCTGTTTTTGTTTTGTGGTTCTGAGAATGGAACCCAGGGCCTTACATGTTCTAGGCAAGCATTTTACCAGTAAGCCACATCCTCAGCCCCAAACTAGCCACATTTCAAGTGCTCAATAGCTACCTGTGGTTAGTGGCTACTGAATTAACACAGATATAGATAATCTCCATCATTGCAGAAAGTTATATTGGATAACCTTGATCTAATGTTAAAGGCGAGATGAAACTAACACTTGGTGCATCATGGTGAGGAGGTGCTGCAGGGTAAGCAGAAGCCTAAAGCACTATGTTTACTTGAGACTGCAGGATTTGGGAAAGGCTTCCCAGAATAGCTTCCTCTGAGTCTTGCAGACAAGTAGGAATTAGCCAGATGAGTGTGGTGGTAGCGCTGCCCTGGGAAGTGCTCCAAAGCATGTGCAAAGGCATGGAGGTAGAAGTATAAAGACACATGAAGTGGCTTGTTATGGCAGGACTGACAGACAAAACTAGAGAAGTGACAGGAGATGAGGCAGATCATGAAGGAGCTTTTGAAGCTGAGGAGTTTAAACTCTATCCTAGAGGAATTTAATTTGATAGGATGAGACTAGAATTTTTGCCTTGAATGTCTGAATGCCATTTACTGAGATTGGGAACATGGAGAGCCAATCAGTTTGGGGCCCAAAGAATTTAATTTTATGAAGACATAGTAGTTAGAAACAAGTGTATAGAGCTTTACCGTGCACGGAAGTCCATTCTCATAACGATGACTTTTGCAAAGATAGAACTGAACTGGTTCAAGCTCATGTGCCTAGTACTTCGTTTTGCTGGGACAACACTCTGAAAGAAGTGCATTTATTTTTGGAGATGTATATTTATTCTTAGGGAAATATTTCACCCAACTTTTTCAATGTGTATTAGATGTATTAGATAATATTTTGTCAGTTTTATTTTCACATTTAATTTATTTTTGAAAGTGTGATAGTTCACAAATATTGTTGCCCAGTGATTTACCCCCACCACCACCCCACCCTCTCTCTCTTGGGAATATAAAAATAGTAGATTCTGGCTGTAAATGCAGTACATGCAAAGTTCTAAAGTCTTAGGAAAGTCTCTGGAGTTTTGCACCTTACTTTGCTAGTCTTTATAATGAGACTCCTCACAGAACTACTATAAAGGGGGTATGGAATGATATATGTAAAAATGCTTTGTGACTATAAAGGGTCATGCCCATGTGAGTGAAGGGACATTTCATTAATTATTACAAACGTGGCTATCTTTCCCCTTCTTGAAACATTTGGCAGAGAGGTGGTTTTGCCTGGGGGTAGGAATTGGAATAGGTCAATATAAGTATCTCTTATGGCAGTGTGAAAGGGCAGCAAGGATTTGGGGAAGATTTTCATTTTGCACTGGCAAGATGTGATGCCTGATATGCTTCTGACCACAAGTGTTTTGGACTCTCCTTTAGACTTGTAAGGGCATTGGTAATCATTTGGGGCATGGCTGAAATCTAGTTGTAAAAGTGATTTAGTTAGAAACAGAGGAAGGAATACCAACCAGTTTTCCTTAGGCTGTCCTGAAAAGCCCTGTAGAGACTACTGGGATGTGGCAACAGCAGTAGAAACCATCATCAGCTTTGGCACTCGGTCAGTTATTGTTTAATATACTTGTGACTGGGATAATTCCATTTGTTTCAAAACATAATTTGACTTTGAAAGACTTCACAATGCTAAAGTGAAGCTTAGATCTCTGAGTATAGATTCAAGATTACTTGTCATTTTGGGTCTAAGTTCTAAGCAGTTGAAAAGGGAATAAAAAATTTAAACACGGAGGTTGTTTTTGTTTTTGTAATGCTGAGGATTGAACCCAGGGCTCTCCTTATGCTAGGCCAGTGCTTTACAACTGAGCTATATCCTCAGTCCTGAACCGGGAGGTTTAAAATCAAATACAAGATAGATGACCACAGAGAGTTCTTTCACTTCTCTAAAGCTTCCATGTTCTCATCTGTAAATCCATCATAATAAAGCCTATCTCATAGGAATTTTGTGAGCATTAAATTGAGTACTATGATAAGTTTTTAGCACATGAAGCACATAGTAAACTCTTAATAAATGTTGGCTGCCCTATTGTTCCTGTTTTACCCTAAAATAATTTCTCTTTGTCAGATTTGAACAATGTTAACCCTTTGCATTAGTTTAGGTAAAGACTATGGAAAAAAGAGTTTTATGAATTTAAAATTAATTATTGTCAAATAGCCTTACTGGGTCAATTTAGAGCTGGAGAAAGTGGCTGACTAATGTTCTCTTCTAATATTGTACCCCCAAGGAATTGCCTTTTCTTGCAAACAAGTTTGACTCACTTAATATTTACTCTCTTAATCAAGCCTTCTAGATAAAATCCCATTGACTTCAGTTATTTCTCAGAAAAAATGAAATAGTTCTTCAGTTGCCCTGGTGATGTTTGACTGTTAAAAGTACTCTTTGGAAGCATTCTCTGGTTCCACTTTGTAGCCCTCTGGTAGGGTGACTTGGTATTGGATATCTCTGCCCTTGCTGTTGGGATGTGCATAGTGAGCTCATGGAGGGGTGTTCCTTGTCTGATTCACTCATTTCCTATAATGAACCATTTGTGGAGCTCTCAGATTAGAGCCAGGGAGAAAAGGGAGAACTGGGAAGTCAGTTTGTACTAAATGGGTGCTGGATAGACCCTCCTAAAACATTTTTTTGTTGGTTTGGTTTTAGCCCATAAAACTCTTTAAGCTGTCCTTATTCCCATTTTACTGATGAGGAGACTGAGTTTTTCCTCACTAAAGTTAAAATGCTTGCCCAAGGTCACAGAGCAAGGTCATTAGTAATGGGACCTGGTATTCATCATAGGTCTGACTGGGCTCCTGTGCATGTAGAGGTTGAGGAAAGACTAACTACATCATTCATTAATTTGAGAAACCTGTCAGGTAAAGCACTGCGTTCAGTGCTGAATTAAATGAGGTTCTTGCCTTCAAGGGAAAGGAACAGTATATTCCAGCTAAGGGAGTTCAAAGGAGACGGGAAATTACTTCTAGCAAGAAAGATTAAAGAAGACCTCATCAAAGAGTTGGCATTTCTGGAGAGCCTTGAGGGGTGGTAGGAGTTATTCGTGAGGAAATGTGCAAAGATGTGCAAAGGGGCGTGAGCAAAGATGGGGAGACAGACTGGGTAGTAAAAATGTTAGGTTTGGTTTGCTGTGTTGAATCCTTGAAAGCAAGCTATGGGAAAGACCTGGAAAGGAATTAGTGCCCAGACTGAAGACCTTTCTTGGCAGAGTAATGGAGTTTAAACTCTTGAGTGACTGTTGAAGTTTTTTGAGGTAGAGGATAACTTGATCAGATATGACCTTCAATAAATGCAATCTCATACCATAGAGCTTGGAATTGAAAGAAGTCTGGCAGATAAATGAAGAAGCTAATGGCAAAAGTCCAGGAGAGAATTAGGAGAATCTGACTTAGGGCAGATGAGAGGCAGTGAACAAGAGGAAAGATGCGAAAGGATATATGGAAATAGAATTGGGAGTGTATCTCAGCTGGGATGTTAGGGGAGACCTCAGTAACACTTAAAGACTACTAGGAGTTTGGTGAAGCTTTGACAAAATTAGAGAGAATACAGAAAAAGAAATTGTTCCAGAAAAGAAGATTCTGAATGTGTCTTTAAGTTGATATGCTAAGTTCGAGTGCCATATATATGGACTTCTGGAAATGTAGGAGAAGACTCCAGAAGACATATTCATGAATGAACATAGATTATAGAATTAAGTATCATGGACATGGATTTGGGAGTCTTTTATTTTGAGGTGATTAGTGGAAACATTAAATTGACAAAGCTTGCCAAGGGAGAGAGGGTAGAAGAAAAGGGACGAAGGCCAAAGACAACTCCTTGGGAAGCACTTGAATCAGGGTGTGGGAAGAAGACCAAGTGCCAGAGAAGAACTAGGGCAGAACTCTGCCCCAGGAGTTGTGGGAAAGAGCTTTGTTTCACAGAGAACTGAGGGATTCACAGTGACATGCTGGAGAGAGATGCCCATGGCATTGAAAAAAAGATCTTGACTTCTTTAAATATTTTTAGGATCATATCTGTAGGGTGTATGAGTTACTTGTGGTGGGGGGATTTGTCAAGAAGCAGATATTTAAGGACTGGTATTTGGAGAGCAGATAAAGCTTTAGGAACCCACTGAGTTTAAGAGATAGAAACTCAGCTGAGGCATAATAGAGGATTTCCTATTTCTTGTAGAACTATAAGGTCCAGAGGTGGAGTTGACTTTAAATGATACTGTATCTCAAGGTTTAAAATTTAGGGGAGTTTTCTCATGCTCTTCTTTTTTCTTAACTTTGATTGTATCTACTTTGATTGTCTCTTTGCTTTTTTTCCTCCTGTTGCAAATATCCTGTCTCCATATAGTGGAAAATATATCTCTACATAAAACACAAAATAGGGCTGGAGATGGCTTAGTTGTTGAGTGCTCCTGAGTTCAATCTCCAGTACCAAAAAAAAAAAAAAAAAAAAACAATAAAAAAGAATAAAAAAGAAATATAACATTTAGGAGTACCCAGTGCATCTTTGCATCTTGAGACCCCAAAATCCATACCTTAAGTATTCCTTGCTTGCTGCTTTTAGCAGAAAACTCCTTGGCAAACTCATATTGGCCAAGTTTGCCTCTTCTGCCTGTCCTTTGTAGGATGATGTGGTATAACCTGAGTCGTGGATTCATCCCCAACAGAATTACTTAGACTGGAGAATTGGTTCCCCAAAGAAAGGAAAAGAAAGGAGAAAGAAGATGTGTTGGGCTTAGAAAGCAAGCCCACTAGAATCTATTGACTGTGCACAGTTGTGGAAAATGTTTGTTAAATTGGGTCAATCTGAAATGAACAAAGAATTGTTGAAGAATAGTTAGGTTTCATTAAAAGTCTAGATAATGCAAATTGTAAATAGTGGTACCCAGCTAGATCTGTAGTTTTTTCCCATAGTGCTCAGCCTAACAGTGGAGGGTAATGAAAGATGTGATGTATTCAGAATTCAGGCTTGATAAATCAGAATTTAATAAAGGACTATGGAAAATCAAGTAGTTCACTGTTAAAGTTTTTGACATGGTATTCAGAAAGTGTAGAGAGGCAAATAAAACCTCTCAGTTTGTTGGTTCATTTATTTAATCAAAGTTGATTATTTGTTCTTTGGCTAAATATAATTTTTGTTACAAGTTAATGAAAATGTACTTAATTTTCTACTAGCATGATTAAATTTTCCAGCAAGGAAATAGGACAAGTTGTTTTTTCATATATTGTCCTTTTTTACTCAGGCCATGCTTGATTCAACACAGTATTTTATCTTTGACTTAGGGTTTGTTCATCATTTTCCTCCGTTTACTACTTATTTAGTTTAGGTTATATGTTGGAGATGGTGTGAGAAATGTTTGTATCACAGACACATTTGGCTTTAAAAAAATAATAAAGCACAAAAGTGCTTAATAAAAGCTTGGCTTTTTTTCTCAATATTATAAAGTTAATGGATGGTTAGTTTTTAAAATCTGGATGTATAGAAAGATATGGAAAAGAGAAAAGAGTAACCACCCCTTCTCTTACCACTAAGAGAGAACCAAGGGTGACTTTTTGTTGTATAGCCTTTCAGACAGTCCGAATACATGTACAATTTCTTTAAAAAAAAAAATAGGATCTTCTCACATATACCACTTATGGTTTATTTGTCATATTATAATGTTTCCAATTGATCTAAGTTTTACCATTATTTAATGAATATGTAGTATTTTGTTATTTAGATACTTCACATTTTATATAAGCAATTTCCTACTGATCAAGTATTTGTTTATTATTATACACTTGATCTTAGCCAAAAGGCTAAGAAGTGATGTTTACTTTGTGGTTATAAACAGCACTTTTACAAATATTGTCAACCTACTAGTCTTTGTGTGTTTAATGTACTATCTTATATTGTGTAGTTTTTGTTATAGCCCAATGTGCTGTTCTCCTAAATTCTTTCATTAGGATTAGATTTGACTCTTTATGATGGAAAATCCCAAATAACAGTGGTTTAAACACATAAAGCTTTGTTTTACTTGCATATATATGAAATCTGTAGCCTGGTGACCAGGAACTACTATTGTGTCACAATGTCAGCAGAGAGGTAGATCCTGATATTCTGCTGTGCAATTCTTTATGTATAGCTTCTGTGTCCAGATCTATGGATGACTGTCCATTTTAGCTGCAGATGTCAAAACCTAATTCTCAGCAGTAGGAGGGATAAAGGAGGGAAGAAAGGAGGGGATATTTCCCAGTAACTAGCATTAGAGAAGCCATCTTGAACAGACCATACAATACTTACATCTCATTAGTAGAACTTAATCACATGGCATAATTAACAGGGGATGCTGGGAAATAGGACTGTTGAGCTGGGCATATTGTTTTCTGGACTGAAATCAAGGTTCTATTGCTAGGTAAGAAAAGAAGAATGTTTATTGGTTAGGCAAATAATTAAAGAACTTTTGGCTTAAAGTAACAAAACTCAATCCAAGGTGACTTGAACAGTAGGAAATGTATCATCTTGCACAACAAGATAGTTGAACTATCCTAGGGCTTATTCATGGAATGGCTCAGCCATGTCATCAAGAACCCAAGTTTTCTCCTCCTCCCTTTCTTGTTCTCCCCAGTAAGTACTGTGTCATGTCTGGTGTTACTTCTCACAGTGTATTCAGACAGGATGGAGAGGAGAGTCAGCTCTTCTAATGTCTCCTCATTTAGGAGGAAACTGATCTTTCCCCAAAATTCCCAGATTTCTCTCATTTCAGTGACCAGAACCATGGTCATAGGTCCACTCAGAAACCAGTTACTGTAGTGAGCCCAGCATGATTGGTTAAAGCCAGTTGGTATTTACTCATGGAGCTGAGTCATGAGAAGGAGGGGTATTTGAACAGACTCAGGTCTTCCAGGAAGGTGTGAATGAGTGGTTGGTACATAACCAATGGTGTGTGCCATGTTCTCTTTATGCTGTTCAGATCTTACTTATTTTACACAGTCCATTTTGAGCCCTCTTTGGTCTTTCTTTTCCAAACTCATCTCAGTCTCTCTAGTCCTTATCCCTTCTCACCGAATTGTTTGCCTTGTTATTTTCTGCCCCAGTGTGGACTTGGCTTCTTGAGTCCATTGACTTCTCTCTAAAGGCAAGGCCTGTTGTCACAATTCTGTATGACCATGAGTGATAGTAACCACATTTTTAAACTTGAAGTGGAAGGAGGGGTTAAGACAGGATTTCTTTTCATTTTGAATTTATTGATGCAAGAAACCCTATCAGCCTATATCAAAACTAAATTCCATTGAAGTTTATGATTAATGGATTGTCCTTATATAGGAGAAAAGAGCCGGGTGTGGTGGCTTACACCTTTAATCCCAGTGAGTCTGGAGGCTGTGGCAGGACGATTGCAAGTTCCAGGTTAGCCTCAGAATTTAGTGAGACTGTCTCAAAGTAAAACATTTTAAAAAGGGAGGAGGGCTACTGGGGATATGGCAGAACACCCTGGATTCAATCCCCAGTACCACAAAATGAATGAATGAATGAAAGAAAGAAAAAAATGAGAAATGCCCTGGGTAAACTCGTACTTCCTTTTTCATACCTGTGGCACTTGGCCTGTAGTAGAAACTCAATAAATATTCGTTGGTTGATGTTAGCTGTAAAGTGTTCTAAAGCTGTGACATACCATTTCCTCCTATTGGTGGATATTGCATGTGCTTATTGCCAGAGAGAAATGATTAGATTGTTTGAATGACTTTGCTCAGGAATTTTAACTATTGCCAGGGTTTTTATTGATTTACTTCTAAAATAAAGTCTTCTATGGGTTACCATAAAAGGAAGTGGTGGATACAAAGGCCAGTTGGTACAGGTGGAACTTACGTTTCTTTCAATAAAATAAAGCTCTTTATTATATAGAAGAGTTCTAGATGGCCTGTATACCAAGTTTTGGCATGGATGTACTTTTTGTTAAGCATGATTACTTTAGTTTCTGTGCATTTAAATAAAAATATATAATATGGTACATATATGAAATAGTTTTTTCCTTATCTGCAAAGAAAGACTTCCTTGAAAACATTAGAAATTTCCATGATAAGGGTTTATTAATACATGTATATTTTAAAAACATATTTAGTTTTCACATATACTTTCCTAAGAGTTGTATGAAGATGAAAAGTTTTCCCTCGTATGTGGAAAAAATAGGATAAGAAACCAAGACGTTGTTAGTTAATCCAGGTCCACTTTGATCTACTGTATCAGATGATATTTTACCCCCGTAGGAAGAATGTCCAAGGGGAAGTAGGGTGGATGATAGTTTTTGGCCTTCTTTATTCCCTAAGAAAATAACCACATCCTTTAGACCGCTTAAAATCAGTGATACAGAAATAACACAAAACACTGTTGTTCTACTTCTAGGACTTACATTATTTTATTTCTAGGATTTACATTAGAACTTTGGGTAAGCACATAGAATACAGAAACTTACATTTTCTTTTGCTTGTCTGTTAAAAAACAAACAAAAAAACCCAAAACCAACACACACACACACACACACACACACACACACAAACACACACAAAGAATGGGTGGTGGTGATAAGCTTGCTGGGCTATGGCAACAGTATTATTTTAAGGGTCAATATAATAGGATAAAGAAAATGCAAGTGCTAAGGAAATATTCATATTTTTATTATCTGTATTAATACAAATATCCCTAAATGGGAAGCAATATACCTCTTTGAGGGGGATGAGGGGTACACCTCTTGAGGTCTTTGTTTTTTGGCATAGTTCTGAGCACACAGTAGGCTTTCCCATGTAAATTAGCACATGGCTTAGGATTTATAATAGAACTATGTATTATTGTACATTTTGCTCTTTAAAATGGTCACCAAATTTTTGGATCCTGCTGATTTCAAAGTATATTTAACAAAATAATGTCACTCACCTCCTATTAAAGGCTTTCCTAAAGCCCTACTTGTCAGGTTCAGTTTTGAACTGGAACTGCCTTCTCTGAGGGAAGCGTCATGGGTTGGTAGTTGTGCCTGTTAGTCTTTGCAAGTACCATGAGACTGTGGTGATCCACCCACTTGAGGGAATTTAATGGCATCACAGAAGAGGCAGCCCAGACATGTTTGGGTATGATCTGTGATACTTTCATTTGTGTGGTTCAGAGTAGGTATGGAAAGAAACAGCCAGGGAGGAGAAGAAGACATTGCTGAGGGGTAGATAAATATTGATTAGAGAGAAGGATGGTGCCCAAAGTTCTTTTTAGTCAGCATTTGACAAAAGCACAATGCCAATCCATCTTGTAATCACCTCTGCAAAATGAAGGTGAGCATGAAGGTGGATGGGAAATTGTATAACCTACTGCCCAGCCTCTCTATGATGTGATAGGGAAGTTGTCAGCAGTAAAGCTCTCTATTGTTTGTGTGCAAAGTATGTCTCCTGCTTTCCTGTTGCAGTTGCCAGGGCCTGCCCTTGCCTCCTCCTCCCCAGGTCTCCTCACAACAGCTGCTGGAAGCTTCTGAGCTCCTATTTGCCTTCCCTCAACTCAGTACATACATCTAGTCAGTACATATATTGTCTTCCTTACTCCCCTAATTCTTGGCTAGAATTCCAACCAAATGGCTTCAATGAAATTTATGTAACAGATCAGGGCGGGGAAAATGCAGACATTTCTCAGACTAGTAACCAATTGGTTTATTCTGTTTCACCCTTGCCTCTTTTTTCAGTCGCTTCCCTGGTGAAGAAATCTCAGCCCTGTTATGTACATTTCACGAAGATATGAAGGTATTAGTCCTCTGACCCAGATTATCTTCTGAAATGTAACGTTCTCATTCATATCTACCATTGACCAGTGTCCCATGTTTAACCAGCATAGCTTCTACTTTTTTCGTACCAGGAGGGATGACACATAGAGTATTTATGTAGTATATACCTTGTACTACATGAGGATATAATTGAAAATTCTTGCTCCTCAAAGAGCTTACCCAGGAAGGAACCCCTAATGTAAATCCATAGTCCTTATGAATAATAAATGCACAGTTTCATACAGAAAATACACACTGAACTGCTTGTATCCTGTTTCCTAATATAGTTCCTAGTCCAGTGGCCAGTGGTAATCTAGTGGATTGCTATTCCTCTCTCCTCTACCCTTGTCTTCTCTCTCCTTTCTCTATCATTGCCCTCTTTGCTTCTGGGACTGCTGTAGCAAGCAGAATAAAAAGGATTTACATTGAAGTGGACTGTGTCATCATCTGAAGTCCTGTTAGAATTGTTTCAGTTCTGCGTGATCATGTGCACAGTACTAAGTATATTGAGATACTACTGTTGACCGGTAGACTGATGTTCCCACGTTTAATTCCCTCCTCACCCTTCCTTAGGAAAATATACTTCCAGCATATGTGGAGAAAGTTGTTGCCCTAGTGTTTGATACTTTAAAATCTATCTAAGTAGTTCCTTTCTTTTTCTTTCTTTTTTTATTTTTTGGTATCAGGGATCGAACCCAAGGCACTTAACCACTGAGCCACATCCACAGCCCTTTTTTGTATTTTATTTAGAGACAGGGTCTCACTGAGTTGCTTAAGGCTTCACTAAGTTGCTGAGGCTGGCTTTGAACTCGTGGTCATTTTGTCTTGGCCTCCTAAGCTGCCAGAATTACAGATGTGCGCCACCATAACCGCAAGTAGTTCTTTCTTGTTAGGGGTGTGAAGGGGGTAGAGGGAATAGAAATAAAAGAGGAGAAAACATGCAGAAAAGGAAAGATAATCAGGAAGCTTCCTCCCTTTATATAGCAGAATCGTTTTCCAATCTAGTCTTATATTGGACAGTACATTAGTTGAGGGAGTAGAGCAAATACTAATGCTGTTGCATGTAAGGTCTTATATAAGGGAAGACAAAATAAATATGATACAGCTTTCACCCATAAAGAACATAGTGTTGTAGAAGGAGATAAGAGAAGAGAGGAGAGGCTAACTAAGATGTGTCCAGTGAAAAGCTTCATATAAAGTCCCTGTGGAATTAAAGGCAGGTGATCTCATAATGGCTTCATATTGGTAGTCATTTCCAACTTGGACAACATGAGCAAGGGGGTATTTCAAGTGAAGGAATGCTATGAGCAAAGAATCAGAGTGAGAAAGAATGGCACGTTTGGACATGTGATAGTGCTAAATTGTAGGAGACAGGGAACACAGGATTAAGGTAGGAAAAGAAAGGGGTCATAATGAAGGATCCAGCTAATTCAGCAGGGAAAAAATGAGCCCTTCAGAAACTGCCCAGAGTTATACTTTTTGAGGTTTAGATTTTGCAGTATTATAATTAAGAGGTTTGAAGCAAGAGTCTTCTGGAAGTCCATGGCAATAACCCAGACTCCCCCTGCACCTGCTACTTCCCCTCCCCCAATAATCAGGGCCTAAACTCAGGTAACAGCAGGAAGAATAGGAATGGATGGATTGAGACCTTGCAAACTGGCACTCCCTCTGATCTTTGGAGACAGAAGGCACGGGGCACAGAGGGGAAGGAAGTGCTGCCTTGGACTAGGTATGGGCACATGCAGAAAATTAAACCACTTTCACTCTTCATTTCTCACCCTAAAGATTTTTTTTTGAGTTCCCTCTCCCCTTTAGGAATTAACTGCCATTAGAAGGATAGTTAAAATTTTTAAAAAGGATTGTCTATGAAACAAAAGAAAAAAAT
>CM053399.1:32781146-32895797 GCA_028644305.1 Xerus rutilus
CTTGAGCCACCGCGCCCAGCTCCCTGTGTAACTCTTGCTAAGTCACCTAGCCTTTCGGGTACTAAGGAAGCAGGGTTGTTGTCATGAGATGATTAGATTGAAACCATGTCTATGTACTCTCTGTCTGTCACAGTGCCTGTACCTACTGTGGGCTCATAGTTTTTTGTTTTTTTTTTTCTTCCAAAGATTTTATGACTTTGTCCCTAATCCTGCTATTTATTCACTTTGCTCCTTCCTAGATCTCAACTTTTAGACATAAAACATCCCCATAGTCTGCTATAAGAAGTACTGGCTCATAAAACAAACAAAATATTAAAAGGCTCTGGAGGCTGCAGTTGCTGAAGCTGCAGAGCCCTTACCAAAATGCTGTTTATTATTCATTAAACACAGCAGCTTGGTAAACTTAGGTAGATAGAGTCCAAAGGCTCCAGCATGGTGTTTACTCTAGTAAGAAAGTAATCAAAGTAGTGTGTCCGCTTGTGGAGCATTACAGTTGGCTTGCATTTCAGGATAAGCCTCATGCAGAGAGCTCATTTTGCCATTTATAAGTAGATGAGAAAGAGGGTGCTTTTTGAAGTTAGATTACTTTAGTTTTCCCATGGTTTACAGGGGGCAGAGATTTGGAGAAAGGAAGCAAATATTTTGGCTAATGTGGTTGAACAGTCTTTTTTGTTGACAAATTAAGATAATCAGGTGTTCTACATTTTGCCACTTCCTTTCTAACTTTATAAAATACTCTTTTTCATGAGCTCAGCACAATACGCTGAACTCCTCAAGGAAAGCCTGTAAACATTAAAAACTATTAGAGACAAAAAGATAAGAATCCTGGAAAGCCTCAGTCTGTTTATAGTATTTCTTGTTTGGCTAGACTCTAACTTTTTAACACCGGTCTTTCAGACAACTAGGAGGAACAGTCACATGACTATTTGGGGGCCTGAGAGAAGATGACTACTGCCTTGGAAGCCTCTTATGTTGCAATTTGGTCTTTTAAAATGAGACCTTTGTGTTATAATTGTGAGCATTATCAGTTGAATTTGATGAGTGAGCTTGGGGTGTAGAATGCTTGTACCAAGTTTGCAGCAAGGTACACTGCATGGCACTGTGGCATTGACATGGTGAGCATTTTTCTAGGAGGAACTTCTGAGAAAGTGGTTTCTGTTGATGAGTTGACATTGATGGGTGGCAGCATATGTGTGAGATGCCTGCCCTGTTCGTGGAAGCATTAATACTTGGCCTGCAAGACTCATATGCAAGGAACAATCAGGAGAAAGTAGTCAAGTTTATTTATGCACTATTTTTTAAAAAAATTTTTTTTAGTTGTTGATAGATCTTTATTTTATTCATTTGTTATTTATATGTGGTGCTGAGGATCGAACCCAGTGCCTCACGCATGCCAGGCGAGCGCTCTACCACTGAGCTACAGCCCCAGCCCTTATTTATGCACTCTTAAGTATTTACAAATAGGGCATGCTTGTAAGAACTGACATTTTCACAGGAAGTAGCATTGCATTTGGGGATTCAAGGGTGAAAACTGAAGTTGCTAGGTGAAGCATTTAAGAAGGGTAGAGGTAAAGCTGGCTGGTTTAAAACCAGAAGGATTTGCCAAGGAGAGGAATTTTTAAGTGGAAGCGCTGAACAACTTCTTCAATCTCTTGTTTTATATACAGTGAACCCTGGGAGGTCCAAGGCCATGAGACTTTAAAAAGTCCACTGAAGCACAGTAAAATGTTTAAGAATTTGAGCAAATGAAAATTCATGAATTGAGCAGCTCCAAACCCAAAGTGGTTCCATAACTTTACCAAGAGAATGCCAGGAAAAAGATTTTAGTGGACAAACATAGAGGTAGACCAAATAAAAATATTTGATGGGTTACACTTAGGCAGTTGTCTTATAAGTTGGCTGCTCTTAGTTGGTTAGGCTTTTGGATTGGTTTTTGTTTTTTGTTTTTAATGTAGGCATTTATAAGAAATAGTTTAAGTTTTGCTTATGTTTGCAAATTGAGAAATGTTTTGGTCACTTAGGAGGCCTAACTGACTTTATCTGCTCATTCTTCTGGCCCACTCACCTTTTTAATTGCATTAACAAGGCTTATAGTGTGAAGGAAGGTATTGTGAAACCTGAATTATGAGAAGCTTTGAAAGGTATTGGGAAGAAAAACTGATCAAATTATGTTATATGTATGTATGAATATACCACAATGAAACTCACCACTCTATCATTAGTATTCTTATACACACGCACACACACTCATGGGTATGAAGTATAGTGGTCAGGTGCTAGGATACCTATGAGAGACAAGTGCATGGTGAGTTGAGGTAGTGAACTCCGTGCTTAACTTGCAGTGTTGCCTGAGTTAACAATTCAGCATTGTTATCCTTGCTCCTGAAGAAATCATTCAACGTGTTTACATTTTTGATTTTTGAGTTGCTTCACTCCACCTCCTGTCTTCGGTACATAAATCTATGTTAAAGTCTTTGTTAATGCTAGGTAAAGAACAGTTTTTATCCTTCCTGAGGCTCTTTGCTTTTTCACTGGATCAAAACTTCAAGACAAAGTAATGCATTTCAAGAGAATTTCAGACCTCATTGAGTTCAACTTTTAGGGCTGGTAGAGGATCCTTCCTTGTGCTCATAATATAAGGGTGTGTGAGTGCAACAGATTGGAAGAGGGAACCTGAAGTCTAAGGAGAGGATGGTGTATGCTTGGCTTCAAATTTTGCAATTCCCCTGCCTCAGCCTCCCAAGTAGTGGGGATTACAGGCATGCATCATCATGCCAATCCAAAGAAGGGGTTTTAAAGGAGGACTTCATGACTGTGTGGTCCCAAGACATGAAAGGAGAGAGCATTTTTTGTTGTTGTTTTTAAGTTGCTGTTACTGAATCTACCTGCTTAAGAAACTATCTGGACAGAACTAAGAAACTGAGAATCCGGTTCTTGATTATAGGGACACACAAGTATCCTTTTTAAAGTACATACTTGGAAACCATTTTATCATTTAACCTGTTTACAAGTTGACTTAAGTGAGTTGCTGCACTGTTTCTAGCTTTCTTTCTAATGCCTTCTGTTCAACCTTTTTTCCCATTTCTCTGCCTGTAGCAATGAGGAAAAGTGAGTCTCTGTGAATCCTGTGCTCAGATTTCTTATAATAGGACCCAAAGAATTCCTGTCTTTTCCTTACTCTACCCTTACCTCCATCTAAATTTGCCATTTTGAAAAATTTTTAAGAAAATATTTATTTTAAAAATGTACATATAAGCCTTTATTTGGAAAGCCACGCTTCCAACAACTCTCATGTTTTGCACAGAACCTGCTCCTTCGTTCTGCTGAGATAACAGGCTGACTGCCTCCTGAAGGCATTCTTCCTTGACAGACTGGTTTGCTCTGATCTGTATAAACACTACTGCCTGCTGACTAGTAGTCTGTATTTATGAGGCCCTTGGAAAACACTGAGAGCTGCAGAGAGTGACCGTGAATAGCAAACTTAATTTGGCTTAATGTGTTTTGGCTTGCTTGACCTCACCAGAATAAAAATGTGCCTACTTAAATTATTGCATTGGGAGTTTAAAAAAAAATTCTAGAGACATTTATCTCATTGGAAGAATCTTTGGATCATTTTAGCAAAGGTTTAAGTCCATGTTTAATGTCAGATGACTTGAGAAATGTTTAACATAGAGCTTTAATCGCAGATTAGGTTATTGTGGGTTCTGAATTTTAAGTCTGAATTACTATTTTTTTCTTTTGCTACTTTTTTCTTTCTAGACAATTGGCTGGCAACGACCTTTCTTTTATCCACCCAAAGGCCTTGTCTGGGTTGAAAGAACTCAAAGTTCTGTAAGTAATGCAATTTTAGAGTTTCACAGCTGGCTGTGTATTTTCTTTCTGCATAGTCAACATGCTTGGAGCTAGTTTAAGCACAGTTTCTTTTAGTTCAGGATTAAAAGATTTAAGGAGTGGCCAATGGGTAGTATGGGAGGCTAGAGATTGATTTAGGCAAGTTTGAGTGTAGATAACCAAAGTTAAAACTCCAAATAGTAGGTATTCTGACTTCCAGTATATTACAGTTGAATATTTGGCTTTTTGTGCTGCTAATGTATTGAATCGAAATTTACTGATAGGCTTCATTTCTACTTACTTTATAGCTACAAGATTTCTGAGTTAGCCAACCCTAAAGGGAAAGGGATTTATAAGAATTTAAAATGTTAAAATCATTTTAGAGCTGAAGGAGTTGAGATACACATGATTTATTGAGCCAGGGAGGGATTAGGAAATAAATTCCTTACACTGGTCAGGAGCTCATAGTGTGGCAGATTGAGAAGCAGGTGAACTGACTACCCCCACCTCTCCTGTTTTCCTTATAACCTTGCTGGTCAAGGTCACCAGGCCTCTGG
This sequence comes from Xerus rutilus, assembly GCA_028644305.1. Taxonomy (NCBI): domain Eukaryota; kingdom Metazoa; phylum Chordata; class Mammalia; order Rodentia; family Sciuridae; genus Xerus; species Xerus rutilus. The sequence continues at coordinate 32,785,535 of CM053399.1, forward strand.
TCCTGTGATCTAGGTGGGTCCTTTATCTCTTCCATTCTGTGGTTATGCTTCATGTCAGGTAGTCATTTCATTAATGTGACAGGAATGGCTTTAGGCAAAAATTAAAAGGATTTTGTTTTCAGGATGGATATATGCCTCTGTTCTCCAGGCCCTGATTTAGGCTCTATTTCTGCCCTATCCCTGTATGCACTGAAAACATCTTTGGTAGTCCCTAAATTCAGGTTTTGCTCTTTTCCTGAAAAAATTGGCTTCACCTAATGCTCCTGTTTCTGAGCTCTGCTTTATTCCAGTTTGAAAGGCATTAGGGATTCCACTGGGTTTGCTTATTATACCTCCTGATGAATTTGTTATACCTTCCAATTAACATTAACCATACCTAGAATGATGAACATTAACTAGGGTGCCTTTAGTCTCAGAAAGGAAAAAAAAATCCCTGGAAATGTGGATTACCCTGCAGGTGTTTGTTACGAGGCGGCTTGGGATAGCAGCATTAAGTTTCATTTCTGGCTTTATAACAAATGCTTCTTGCTTTTTTGCAATTCTGTTGTACTGGGTGCTTTCTACCTCCAGCCTTGCTCCATTTTTTGCTGTTGGAAATATTTTTGGGAAAAAAATGGCTCCAATTTTTCTAATCACTAACCCTAAATTTTCTTCTAGAACTCTCCAGAATAACCAGTTGAAAACAGTACCTAGTGAAGCTATTCGAGGACTGAGTGCTTTGCAGTCTTTGTAAGTAATATTTTGGTTTTCTGCATTCCTGAATTATTAGGAAACCACTCTGGTTGTTAAATGTGTAAAGAACTGGAATCCCAAGGAAAGAGGAGATTTATCCCCTCCTCTGGGTTAAAAATGGGTATGACCAGTTGCTGTTATGAAAACATCCTTGGTGAGGGAGAAGGAGGTGGTGCGGTACACCTCTTTCCTTGTTGCAGAGGCTGAGAGAAAGCTGCTGGGTATTCAGCTGCTGAGTGTCTTTCCATGAACTGTGCATGGCTAGTGGTTACATCTCTTTGGAACCAGAATTAAGTGTGTCTAGTGTTTTGTACCCTGATAGCCACAGTGAAATTTCTGTTCCAGGTAGTAATGATCATCAGAACAAATTAATTATAGTTCCTTGTTGTGAACATACTAAATCCATTTTGGCATAACTTAATTGCCTGAGCTGCCTCCTTTCCAGGTTTTTCTTTTTTGAAAAAAAAGTTCAGTTTTTACATGGCATGTTCTATGTCTTAAATCCTGTTTTTCCATGTATAGTTACAAATTTTAAAAGCTTTTTCAAATAGCACCTTGTTAATTTTTTTTACATTCTTCATACATCAAGCATTTTTTAAAATATAAATTCTAAGTGCTTTTCTTGCGTGACCGGTAATGAGCAAATGACTATAGAGAGAACTTTAAATAACTTGTCTAGCATCACATAACTTGTAGGGACAGAGTGGGGGTTCAAAACCAGATAAACCTGTTTCAGAATTCTAATTACTCTGAACTTGTTTTGAGAAATTCTAGTAACTAATGGTGGGTGAATGCGAAAATAAAAATGTGTACTAATAAAATATATGTTGTAAAAATTAAACTTTAAATAGTATCTATCATAAACAAACCATATCCAGGGTGGTGGCCATGTAATTTCTAGTTCAAAAAGAAGTTTAAGATAGAATATATTAAGTAGGTCATTTTACAGAAAAGGTAAGTTTGGGAATATAATGACTTGCCTACCACAGCTAACTGGGTAGATTCCGAATGGACTCTTAAAATGAGTTTCTTTACAGAATTATTATTTTGCTGAGTTGAGTCTATGCCTTCTTTTCCCTCAGGCAGAGGTACATGGAGGGAATCATCTGACCTCCCCCAGACCTGAATTTAAGCATTTAAAATAGTGTTTGTTTCGCTTTGCTTCTTTAAATTTCATTTTATTTGAGACCTCTGCATGGAATTATTTTTTCCCAACACTTAATGATGCAATTCTCAATATTTGGTCTAGTTTTAAAGCAAAAATAGAACTAAAAATCTCATTTTTCACTTTAGAACAGAAAAATTACCAAAATCAAAAACACCAAAACTAAAAACATACAAAATAGATTCTAATTAATAACCAATAAGTACATTAAAGTGTGTGACATTTATTAATAATGTAGATGACTTAAAGAGATATTTTTTCCACATAAAACATAGGTTTCCTCCTTTAAAACAGCATTTTTAAAAAGCATAATGTGCTCATCATTCATTGAATGTGTTGCTTAGTTTAAATTATCTCCTGTCGGGTCTGATGGTACACACCTGTAATCCCAGTGACTCAGGAGACTGAGGCAGGAGGATCAAAGGTCAAGGCCAATTTCAGCAACTTAGCAAGTTCCTAAAAAACTTAGTAAGACCCTGTCTCAAAATAAAAATAAAAAAGACTGGAGATGTAGCTCACTGGTAAATTGCCCTCTAGAGTAAATGCCCAATGCCCCAAAATAAAATAATCTCCAAAATTGCAATAGGGGTAAGGATTGGATTCAAAACAGACTTTTTGTTATTAAAGGTACTGATCCGTTTTTATATGTGGCAGAAACTGAAAGATCTGCTGTGTGTCAGAACTGTTTTATATAAGAAGGGAATGTTCGTGAATTTGTTAGCATAGTGTTCACAGTGGTCAAGTTAGATATAATTGAAATTCCGTCATGGTATAAAACCATCTTATCTGTGAGTCAGTTTGAAAATCTGATCTTCAGACCTGAATTACATGAAAGATTTCCTTGTAGTTTTGAATGGTGCTTAAAAAGAACAAAGTTCATTAAGGGTTGAAATTGAACAGAAGTGGTTTGATACAATTTATGTGCTTGATGATTACTACAAAATCTGATAGTGAATTGTTGATATTAATAAAAAACATAACAGCTATGCTAAAGCCATAGCTATAGAATTACCTGAGCAGGGTATTAAAATGACATGTCAGAATTAGTTCCACCAGAAGTTTTTCTTTATATTAGATCACATTTATATTGAATATTAAAGCATCTCAAAGATCAAATTTCTTAGATTTTCCTTAATAATTTTAAAGCGTATATATATATATTTTTAAATAGATGGACACAATATCTTTATTTTATTTATTTTTATGTGGTGCTGAGGATCGAACCCAGTGCCTCATGCATGGGAGGCAAGCGCTCTACCACTGAGCCACAATCCCAGCCCTAAAGTATATTTTTAACTGTGTTTAAATTATTGTTAAGTTAGAAGTAGAGAGAAAAAGAGACCTTTTGATTACATAGTATTTGTTGATAACATAGACTTTCAACCTAAATATCTGTATATAGGATTTTTTTTTTCCTGTAATTTTATTTGAGACAAGATTTTTAAAAAGTGTGTGTTTTGGATGTAAAATAGGCTTTTGAGAATAGAGAATAGGAACACATTTTCCAGACAAAAATAAGTCAGGGTTAATACCATGTCACCCTTTTCATAATAAAATTACACTTAAAAGTAATAGTCATCTCTTACTATATGGAGTTTGAGTAGTAGAATACCTTAAATAAGCCCCTGTAATCTCTCCAGTTTGTGAGATATAATGCTATTTAGCACCTCCTAAAGGAATCAATTATAATGTTTCCTTAGTCTGTTAGAATGAATATTAATTAGTGCAGGTCATTGATATCAAGCCAGGATTCCAAGGCAGTTTCTCTGTGAAACATTGATCTCAGTGTAAATGCAGGCTCTTAATATTTATGGGTGTCTCTACAATGCCCGCATGTGAATTGAAGTACGTAGGTTAACCATTTGAATCACCACCACGAATCCATTTTCTTATTTAACTTTTTCCATCATTCTTCATTTTAACTTAAGTGCAAGTTTATAATTTGGAGATACTTTTAATACAGGAAAACCATGTCTGTTTTCTTATTGTTGTGATATTATTTTGTATAGAAATAGAGTCATCTCAGCTGGGTATGGTGGCACACATCTGTAATCCCAGGGACTGGGGAAGCTGAGGCAGGAGGGTCTTGAGTTCAGAGCCAGCCTCAGTAAAAGCGAGACGCTAAGTAACTTGGTGAGATCCTGTCTCTAAATAGAATACAAAATAGGGCTGGGGATGTGGCTTAGTGGTCAAATGCCCCTGAGTTCAATCCCTGGAACTCACTCCCCCCCCCCCACTCCCGCAATAAGTGTCACCTCTTAGCTCAAAACTCACCTCATTATCTTATTATAAGTTAAGGCTATCCCTTTTCTTTGATGGCATGGCACAGAATTCACAGGAAACATAGTGTATATAGTACTGAATTTATGTTAAAAAGGTATAGACAACTTTCCTTATTAGAGTGTTTTATCATATCTTAATGAAACACTTTTATAGAGAAAACTTAATTTCTTGGACTTTCATGTATATATTTGGGGGTGCTTTGCTTATTTTTTTATTGATATGAATATGTATATATGTATGAATATATATATTATCATCAGTATGATTAAAATAAGCAATTTAAACTTTTAAACTGCTGTAACACTAAAAAATTGGAGAGGAACTTTTATTTGTAATTAAAAGACAGTCCAATCCCCTTGCCTGACCCATAGGGACCTGCATAATCTGGAACCTACTTGGATCCCCAGCAGTGTCTTGCTGGACCCTTTACTCCCTTGCTCCTGCCCTTTTTTTTTTTTTTTTTTTTTGGTAATATTTTTTAAGCTGTTGGTGGACCTTTATTTTTTTCATTTATATGTGGTGCAGAGAATCGAACCCAGTGCCTTCCATGCATGCTAGGTAAGCACTCTACCACTGAGCCACAACCCCAGTCCCCTGTGCTTCTGCCTTTTTTTTTTTTTTTTAATTTATTTATTTTTTTTTATTTAAATGCATTTCAAGTCATAGTACATAAACAGAGCTCAGTTTTTCCATTTCTCTGGTTGCAAATCATAAAGAGTCACACTATTTGTGTCTTCATACATCCCTGTGCTTCTGCCTTTTAATCTCTGACCTGGGAGTTCTTGGATCTCACCAAGCTGGTTTCTGCCTTTGCCTTTTGCCTAATACTCTCCAGGCCCAGTTCCTGCTTCCACTTGTTATTTTGTGCTTTTTAGATCTCTTAAAAATGCTTTTCCTGACAAAGTGTTTTTTTTTTTTTTTTTTTTTTTTTTAAGTTGTAGGTGAACCCAGTGCCTCACATTGTGCTAGGCAAGTGCTCTGCCACTGAGCCACAACTCCAGCAGGACAAAGTACATTTTAAGTAGCTTCTCTCCCTCTTAGCATCCACCAGTCTTTATCTTTGTTCCCTGTTTTTTATTTAATAGCACTTTGTAAACATTCTGTAATTCATTATAGTTTATGCCCCCTTCCCCTTGTTTGTCTTCATGGGGACAAGCCTCAGGCCTGCATGTTTACCATTTTATCCTTTGTGTCTAACAAGATGCTCAATTTAAATATGTTAAGTTGAGTTGCAGATAATAAAATTAGCTACAAGTATAATTTAGTTACATTATATGGTTAATTTGTGTGATTATATGTTTAGCGTGTCTTCTTAAGAATGGAAGCTGCCAGGATGTTGCAAATTGTATCAGTGTGTTTGAACACATTTCTGTCTATTCATTAAAGCAAATCTCCTAAAGAACTCTGTAGCCATTACTTTGCCAGTCTGGTATATAGAGGATGCTGGTTCCTTTTCAGAGAGAAGTTCTAAAAAGCCCAAGGAATATAGTAATCTTAAAATGTTTGTTGCTAGATAGATTTTTAAGGCAGTTACTGAGTTTCCTAAGCCCCCTACCCCTTCTAGTGTTCTTTAGTTATCTTTATCAGAAGGAAGGTGTCTTTCAGATACTCACCAAGACCAGTGATTAGTAATTCCTGCTCATCTACCTCTAGGAGGGAGAATGAATCTGGGGTGTAGGGAAGCATTTGGGAGCACGATCCTAGAACTGACCTGGAAGAGAAAAGGACAATTGTGGCAGGAACTGAAGTTGGAGCAGGATAAGAAAACAGGAGGCATAAGAACCTCTCTAAAACTCAGAATTTCCTGAACTAGAAAGTTGCCAACCTCCATCTCTTTAGAAATATACTGTCAGTTTGAATGTTCATCAATTTTTTCTGTTCCCTAATTTTGACAGAGAAGTCCAAAGCTGTGAAGCATAAACATAAATGATGAACATCAACAAGGGATTTATGAGGAAAGTTGTGATTTGCCTGGCACATACCACTCCTCATCATATTAATATTAATGCCAGGTTGTCTTTGTGTTGAAAAGTGATTATTCCAACAATTACAGCTGGTAGTGCAAACAATAACACTTAGGACCTAGTTTCCAGATTTGCAGATGGGGACTTGATTTTAAGTTTGAGTAATCCTATTAGTAAGGTGTTCCTTAATTCCAAAATTTTTGGAAAAACTGAAGAAGTTTTAAAACCATAGTAACATCGATTGGAGGAGCTGCTTAATTTTTCCTGTGGACAATTTGACCTTTTCTTAGTAAATGTTAATTTTGGCAAACTAATTTTTCAAAAGTATTTAGAGTGAGAGAAGAGGAAAAGTTGCCTTGCTAAAATGTGACACATATTTTTTTGTCTGATGGTAAAAAGGGTAATTGAGAATCTGTTGAAATGGTTTGTTGCTATTTAAAAATTCATAAATATTTTCTAATTTTTCCCCTTTGGTCCCAAATCAGAGTGGCAAATAAACTTATAAAATATTAGTTATAATGTAACATTGGATGTAAAGTAATTTGATTTGTTGGCTTCGTTTTTCTTGTTTTTCTATATCTTGATAGGTATACTCTGAAATACAAATTCCAACTTGAGCTTGTGAGAGTTTTCTTCTTTCCTTCTTTTTCAAAGTGTATCTTTCTTTTAAAAAGGTACTTCTTAGCCAAAGAGAGTTGAAGGATTTAGATTTGGATACATCCCTCTGTTGTGAAGGAAGGGAAAGAATTGACTTCTATATATAGTCTTAGAAAAGGTATTAGATTTTATGAGGTCTTCTAGTGACATTAAAGTAAGGGATTTCATGGCTTTGGTCATTTTTATAACTCCTTTTAGTTTTGAAAGCTCTGAGAATCATCTGACTCTGACCGACTCATTCCACTAGAATTTGTTACTGAACGTGGTGGTTGTTTGTTTCTGTCAGGCGTTTAGATGCCAACCATATTACCTCAGTCCCCGAGGACAGTTTTGAAGGACTTGTTCAGTTAAGGCATCTTTGGCTGGATGACAACAGCTTGACGGAGGTGCCTGTGCATCCCCTCAGCAACCTGCCCACCCTGCAGGCGCTGACCTTGGCTCTCAACAGAATCTCAAGCATTCCTGACTTTGCCTTTACCAACCTGTCAAGCCTGGTGGTTCTGTAAGTGCTTATTTATTTATTTATATTTATTTATTTATTTATTTATTTATGTAGCTGTAGATGGATATAATGCTTTTATTTTATTTGTTTATTTTTATGTGGTGCCAAGAATCGAACCCAGTGCCTTACACATGCTAGGCAAACTCTCTGCCACTGAGCTACAGCCCCAGCCCTGTTCATCCCTTTTAATACCATGTTTTGTTAATTTCATAACAAGTTTCTTGTGAAAAGTTATTATGAAAGTACTCATGGATCATGCTTCTGAATAGTGTTTGGACTAGCTGCTGTTGTGCAATTTAAAAGGCAATGGCTTTCTGCAATATAAAATAGGAGAATTCAAAATACTAATATCTGGTAATGGCTACTGAATGTTCCTAATAGAAATGACCATTTGTAAGCATGAGAAAAAAATTAGGTCATTTAGCAAACACTTGTGCAGCTTTTACTTGTGTCACAGGAATGAATGAATGAATGAATGAATTAATTGATTAATTAATTATTGGTACTAGGGATTGGACTCAGGGGTACTCGACCACTGAGCCACATCCCCAGCCCTGTTTTATGCTTTATTTAGAGACAAAGTCTCACTGAGTTGCTTATTAGTGCTTTGTCATTGCTGAGGCTGGCTTTGAACTCATGATTCTCCTGTCTCAGCTTCCCAAAGTGCTGGAATTATAGGCGTGTGCCACCGCGCACAGCTGAATTTATTTATTCAATGTTAAAAGAAGTGAAATCATTATGAGATGTTTATAGAAATAAGTTCCCAGGTTATTTCATAGTTTTCCAGCTTTTCTATTCATAGAGTAGTGATTTTTTTTTTGTTTTTACTTTTTGAACACTCGGACATAATAAAGTGGTATTTAAAAAAATAATGTCTGTTTACGGATCTCACTGATATAAACTCATATGCTTCTTCCACCTCATCAGAATTTTGCTTCATACAAATTGATCTAATCAGTACTTTTATTTTGACATGTTAATATTAAATAATCTTCAATGTATGTACATTTTTCCATTAGAGAGATATTCCTTTTCTATTGGTATTCTATATCCAATGAATTCATACAGTGTAGATAAAAAGATAAATATCCAATTATTTTTTCCATAGACAAGTGTTGAAATGTTTAGCTATACCATTCCTTTAAGCCATACCAATTTAGACATATGAAACAATTATAATCATTGTTACTGGGAGATGTGAAAGTCATTTTGATGCTTTTTTTCATAGGCATCTTCATAACAACAAAATTAAAAGCCTGAGTCAACACTGTTTTGATGGACTAGATAACCTGGAGACCTTGTAAGTATGTTCACGTATTGGAGAATCACACTGTGATATTTTGGCAGTGCAATTTTGTTTCACTACAGATAAAAGAAGCATGCTATTCTTGAGTTCAATTCATTATCAATTTGTTTTAATACATAACTAAATTCTTGCCGTAAATTACCCTGTTATGAACCTACATTTATGATTAAAAGTGGCACGTGTGCACTTCACGTCCCCACTCCCAAAATATATATTAAAGACAGCTCAATCTGAAAAGATTTATGTCTTTTCAAAAATGTTGGTTTTGTTAAATGTGTGTCAGTTCTGGAACTTTGAGGCTTCTAAAATGAATTCTGGATAGTTGAGGGGTTTTTTTTTTTGTTGTTGTTGTTGTTATTGTTGCTTTTCCTCATAATCTCAGTTGCCTTGCTGGTTGTTTACAGTGGATTTGAATATTGCATCTGCTTTCACATACTAAAATGTAGCAAGTTAAGGTTTCGTGTTTTGCATACCATACTGTTATTGTTTTCACTAGCTGAAGTGTTCAGGACTCTGGCTATTTCAGCTATACATCATACCACTACTTAACTAACAGACATTGTGCCACTGTGTGTAATTGAGAGTCAGATGTTATTTTTGTCATTTTAACTTATATGAGTACATTTATTTCCTATTCAAAGATAGCATAATATTTGCCATTGTGATGTAGTAAAATGATTCAGGGAAGGTCTCAATTGGAAGGGCAAGTGAAGCCTGATTGGAATGCTTAGGATTTGTAGTATTTTGTTTAACCAAAATTTCTGGTTAAGTGTCAGTTGCAGAGAAGACTTTAAATCTTATAGGACCCTATTAATCCACTTTCTTGTCTAAACAATGAAAAGATAAAACATCAGTGAATATTTGAAAGTTCAGCATTGTCAAGAAGATAGTTCCAAACTCAAGCCTCCTTTGCTAAGTGTGTAATTTTTGTGTGACAGATGTAAGCTTGAAAGGATTAATGTGTAGGCCATGTGTACGATCCAGATTATATTAAAATTAAATCTCTTCTTCCCAGTTAGTTTAATTTTTACTTGCCATTTTTCTTCTATGAATAAAAGGAATATAAAATAGTTCTCAAAAGAACTGGGCTTTGAATTTTATTTTACTCTCATCCTGCAATCAACCGTGTTAATCATATACCTACATAATCTTTTATCTCAAGACAAATGAAATGTAAAGATGTGAAGGACTAGACTTTTTAGTATAGGCCACTATGGTTTAATCTCTCTACTAATTAACATAACATTTTAAGTAATTCTTAACCTGCATAAAGACAATAATAATGTGAGTCAACTCTGGTCCTTCTGGGTATTCTTATTTCAAGTCCTCATGTTGACAATGGGGCTGAAGTCAGTTCCCCAAATACCAGAATTTCAGGAAGCTTCTCAACTCCAAATGGAAAGCTCACTTTCATGCTAGTATCTTTCATCTAAAAATGGATATTTAGTAAGTTCTGTTATATAGTGATTTTTCTGAGAAGTACTATTTGTATGATTTGCTTATTTAGTCCTCCAGTGTTACATGATTCTAAGAATTCTTTGAACTTGTAAATATGTTGACCCAAAACATCATAGAAGAAACATTTTTTTTCTATTTAACATTTTAAGACAGATGTAAATTTAGTTAAAGTACTACAGGGTTTTGAATGACAATATGGTTACTGGAGAAGGATTATTAATCCAAGGATGTGATCTTTTAACATAGATTTGTGCCAAAATTCCTTATAAATTGTGACCACTATTCAATATTGCTACATGTTTCCCCCCATGTTTTCTAGGGACTTGAATTATAATAACTTGGAGGAATTTCCTCAGGCTATTAAAGCCCTTCCTAGCCTAAAAGAGCTGTGAGTATTGTTTTGTTCATTTTGTGTCTTACTATCTCTAGAACTTGCCATTTAATATTCTAACAATGAGATTTTAGAATGTGTCCTATTACATATATCCATAACACACACATAAGCACATGCACAATCATACATGTATTGGCTGGTGTAACAGTTTTGAGCAGATTAGATTGTGTTGCTGAAACAAAATGGTATGGTCTCTGCCTTTTAAGAAGCTTGGAATCTTAGTCTCACTAGGAAGGCAGACCATGGAAGACAGATAGATAGCTGTTTCTAGGTGGAAATGAGTGTTGAATGAATAGGATAAATAAATCATTCTAGAAAAAGACTTCAGTGAGGCTTTGAGGTCATTGGAAAAGGCATCACTAAAGCAAAGGAATTTGACCAGACTTGAAAGAATGAAAATATTTAAATAAATGAAAGGTATGAAGGAGAATGTTGGATGTTAGGTTTGTCATGAGCAGAGATAGGAATAACGTATATAGGTATTATAACGGAGATTTGTGTGTCGTGAGTTGACAGCTTATAGCCTAACATGCATTGCCTAAAGACACAATGCAGGCTACAGTGAGAGAGATTTGGGGACTAGAACTCCTTATGATTCTCATAGCATGAAGTTCTTTAATGATGAAGCAATACATAAATACATATGAGGAACCAGATAGATTCTAGGCCAGCAGAGGGTTTAAGAGGAATTAGGTATAGTCCTGAAATAGATGAGATGGAATTAATTCAGATTTCCCACATTTTTGAAAATGTTTAAGTAGTTGTTATCAGTAGTATTTTATGTAATGCTGAACAGAGTAGATACTCAAGTTTTAATTTATTTTACAGGAAATACACATTTCAAAATATTTTTCTCCTATCTTTCTAGGGGATTTCATAGTAACTCTATTTCTGTTATCCCTGATGGAGCATTTGGTGGTAATCCACTCTTAAGAACTATGTAAGTATTTTTAAAAGTGTCTTTTAGAATAAAATTATGTAAAGCTATGTCTTTACCTTGTCAAACATCTAGACGAAGAATGAAAAGTCAGGCTTTTAGACATGCATACATTGTGAACAGATATTTAGTATTAAAGTGCTGCTGAACATGTGAAAATTTTACTTTTTTGGGGATCTCATTACAGACACTTGTATGATAATCCTCTGTCTTTTGTGGGGAACTCAGCATTTCACAATCTATCTGATCTGCATTCCTTGTAAGTATTATGCAAGTTTAAAACATACCTGAATATTTATACAATTCTTTTAATGGAACAAGGATTTATTATTGTAGCCTCAGGAAAGGAAATCTTTTATTTCTTCCCCTCTTGGGCTGAAGTCCAAAGAATGACTCTGAAAATTTATAGTACTTCTTATTGATGTGAACACTTGACCAAATTATTGTACTTTCAAGCAACACAAAGATATGAAAGTAGCTTGTTTTTAGTTAGTACTATAATTTTAAACTCTTTAAAGGATAAAATGAAAATATTATTGATGAAAAGTACTTTATTTTGAATTACTTCCTCCTCTCTCAATTTCTCAAAGAGTCATTCGTGGTGCAAGCATGGTGCAGTGGTTCCCCAATCTGACTGGAACTGTCCATCTGGAGAGTCTGTAAGTATGGCTCTTTGAACAGGGTCTATGCCAAGATAACACTGCAAGTCTGCTAGCAGGGTGCTGTTGCTTCTTTAGTGATGATGATAGGTTTGTGCTCATTCTCCAGACTCCCTTTGTGACTATCATGCACAGAGATGGATGTATTGGGTTTGGGGTCAGTCAGCTCAGACAGAATTCAGCTCCAGGAAATATAGCATGATCTGTCAGATTTCTCCATTCCTCTCGGCACCGTTTCACCCCTGACCTGCATAGTAGCAGTAAAAATGGAGGGAAAAGTTCAGATGCTAGGACATTAGAGAAGAAGAAATAACAGAAACTGATGATTGCAAATGGGAGCATACAAAGAGAAAAGAATAAGAATAAAAGAATAAGCTTACTATGTGGACAGAATATCCAAAAGGGCTATTGAATATGTAAGACAGTGAATAGGTGCCAAAGTAGAAGCAGTGCTGTAGAAATTCAAAAGTGGGATCAATTAATGTAGACCATCCAAGAAGGCTTCATGGAGGAGGTGGAGTGTTTGAAAATCAAATATGTCAGATTTCTCAGAGCTGGATCTTTTATTTAGAAAGGCAGAATTTAGTAAAACTAGGAGTACCAAGGATATTCTCAGCAATGGCATGCAGATGATCAAACATAGCTAAGAGTTGTATGTTTATGATGTGATGAAGTATGTTACAGAGAGATTTGGAAAATTGTTTGGGACCAGATTTTTAATAACAGACCTTGAACACTGAACATTTGGTTATGGCAGAATTTCCCTGTGTGGTCTGTGAATGGGTGACAGGGGCATCTAAGTCTTGCTCTCAGCCCTCCAGATAAGTGGTGGAGTAGGGGTGGGGCAGCTGAAGTAGGTAGGCTGTCTAACTATAGGAGTCTTGCCTAGGTGTGCCCTGTGAATATTATGATTTTTGCATGTGCCCAGACAAAATATAAAAATAAAAGAAAGTTGGGAAGCCCTGAGATAAGCAGTTTAACTTGACCCATAATGCATTTTGTTAGTGTTGAGAATGTTTGAGCAAGTGGTTTAAGGAGGGCAAGGAGAAGAGACAGAACAGTGAGGAGGCCAGGGAATAGTCCACTTGACCAAACTCACACGTGTAACGACGAGATTCCAGGTCTTCAGTCCATCACTGGAATTGCCCCAGGACATATAGCATGGTCTGTCAGATTCCTTCATTCCTCTCAGCAACATTTCACCCTTGATCTGCATAGTAGCAGTAAAAGTGGAGAAAAAAGGTCAGATTCTAGAACACTACCAAGGAAGAATAACAGGAACTGTTGATTGCAAATGGGAGCATAGAAAGGGAGAAAAGTAAGAGACTACTATTTCAGAATGCTGAGCCAGGTTAACTCAATAGAAACAACATTTGGGGCAGAATACTAAGTTGATTTCAAATGTGTTGGGTATGAGAAGGTGACAAAGCTTACAAGTGACTGAGGCCAGGCTGTGATTGTGAGTTCATGTTTTTCTCTTGGTCTATGTGGGAAATTAAGCCCATCATCTGGACAATATTAATATCATGTGTCACCGCTTTTTTTTTGTTCTGTTTTTCATGTCTGTGAAGATGATGTCAGTATTGAGGGTTAATTCATCTTCCTACCTGCCTAACTTTAGGAAGTAATTAATTAGGCAGTGGGATGCAAAGACCCTATCCATATGTGAATATGTAGGCATTTACTTTGTTTACTCTCCTGACTTGCATTATTTCTTAGATGAACAATGTTTTTCCGCAGGACCTTGACAGGTACAAAGATAAGCAGCATACCTGATAATTTGTGCCAAGAACAAAGGATGCTTAGAACTTTGTAAGTTATATCCCCCTCCCCACCTTTCTTTAATGTACTTTATAAATGTTTAGGTTTTTTTTTTTTTAATGAACTATTTTCTTAAGAAGGTTTTGAGGTGTAATTATATCTTGTTCGTTCCTTTCGTATGGATGAGCAGGCATTTTGGTAGTCAGGAAGGTAATGTGCATTTGAATTTGCTTTTAGGATTATGTATATATCATATATCTTGTGGCTTTATTTTGAACACAATTAAACCCAGCTAGTTTCTCCCTTGATTTTTTTCCCCTGGCATATCCTGACTCCTTGTCCTTATTCTAGTTTCCCCATGGGTGTCCTCTTCCCCTAGCCTCCTGTCTTGCATCGGTGACCTAAGCAGAGCCTAAAGCTTTCTTAAATTTGGAATGAATTGAATGAATATGCAGCTTTCTAAACACTTTTAAGCTGACCTTGAAAGTAAAAATAAATAAGTAATGTGAAAGTTTCACCAGTACACATGATTAAGTTACTAAGTTGCTAATAAGTATTCAGTGGTAGGCAATAGTAACACAGCAAGTGACTGATTGGATTAAGCAAGCGATTAAGTGGTGTAGTGGCGTCTCAGATTTAAACGCAGTGATCACTATGAGCATGAAGGAGAGCTGCAGTGGGATTGAGCATTAGCTATTCTGACATTTCATTTAATATGATTTTTTTCTTAAATGTGAGTAAGCATACCATTCCTTGTATAGCTTTTAAATTAAAGAACAACATAGAAATTATTTATGGCATAAACAATTTTGGAAAAAATACAAGTTTTTTAAAAACTGGCAATTTGCCACTTAAAATTTTTGTTTATATTATATTTTAAATATTTTTATATAATTTAATGTTTTAACCTGTTCATATTATCTATATTCAGCAGTATGTACTTGAACTTATAAATCTTAAGCCTATTGTAACACTGACTTTTTCTAGAAATTTACACATCTTAGAGAACAGTAGATGCTTCTTTCTTCTACTTCTTCTTTTTCTTCCTTGTCCTCCTCCCCACCTTCTCCTCCTCCTCCTTCTTCTCCTCCTCCTCCTCCTTTTTGGTACTGGGCATTTAACTCACAGACACTCTACCACTGAGCTACATTCCCTGTCCTTTTTTATTTTTATTTTGAGACTGGGTCTCACCAAGTGCTGAGGGTTTCCCTAAGTTGCTAAGACTGGACTTGAACTTGGAATTCTTCTGCCTCAGCCTCCCAAGTTGCTGAGTGTGCATCACCATACCCCGCAGTTTGCTTTTCTTTCTTAGTCTTATCTTTCTTTCTCTTTCCACATTTGTTATCGGTGCATTATAGTTATATTTAATGATGGGATTTGTTGTTATTCATGTCTTTTTTTAGACATCTTAATGCTGCTTTCAGGACTTTTAACAGAATATTCTGATAATATTACATTAATTTGTTAATTTCTATTGTTTTAAGGGACTTGTCTTACAATAATATAAGAGATCTCCCAAGTTTTAAAGGTTGCCATGCACTGGAAGAAATGTAAGTTGGCCTTTGACTTATCTTTTTACTGTGGTGTATTCTTAGTTTGTTGAGCATTTCCTATTTTAAATAACTGGTTTTAATATTAGGAAATTAGAAATTTATATAATGAGGCATTCTTATATGTAAAATGTCAGATTGTACCACGTTTCTGTGGAGCCAGAATTTATTAAATATTCTATTAGATGCTCTAGGAGAGTGGTTATATTTAAAAAAAACAACCATGGAAAAACTTGTCTTAGCTATTGAGGGAAATCAGACATGAATATTGGTACCCACTGTGTGTGAGTGTGTGTAAGAGAGAATGACAGCTCTGGAGGAAGTTGGGTTGAAAGATGAGGGAGAGGAAGGCATTTATTTCCCCCTTTCTGATCTCCTCCAACTTCCTGTGCAACTTGTTATGGTCATGTCTTGGATCATTTCTCACCGTGTCACCTTCCTTCTCTCACACTTGAGTAGGCTTCATAAGAAATTTAAATAGTTAATCAGTTAACTCTCAGTATAATTTGGGACAGAAAGTCAATTAGTCTAACCTTTTCATTTTATAAATGAGGAAAAAGCAGTTCTCTTTACTTGGAACAAGATTAGTATTATTACATATGAATGGTTCTTTAAACTTAGAAAATGATTATCTAAGGTTATTATTTTTCAAAATAGAAATTATTTTTTCTCTTTTTTAATTTTCTTTTTTTCTGCCTTTTTAGTTCGTTGCAACGTAATCAAATCTACCAAATAAGAGAAGGAACTTTTCAAGGCTTGGTATCCCTAAGGATTCTGTAAGTTTGTCTATGATTATTAAAGACAAAATTTTTGTCAAGCTACAAGTTAATATATCACGATTTCCATGTTAATGGACTAGTCCATGTTAATAGCTATATGTAAAGATATGATTTATGTTACATAAACAGTAGTTTTCAGACTCTACCGCTTGGTACTTAATAAATATCTACTTTCAGTACTCCTTACTCTAGCAAATTGATAATATTGTACATTAGTGAGTGAAAAAAGTACAGTGTATGTAACCTAAGAGATGTAGCTTGTTTGTTTTCAAGTTATGTTAGTGAGGTTTGTCAGTTCATTAGGTTAAGTAAGGGTAGGTAAACTGCAGCCTGTGTGCCAAATCCAGCCTGCCTCCCACTTTTATACATTGTTTCACTTGAATTCAAGAAGGCCTTTTGTTGAAATGTTATTTAAAGCTGCTTTTGTCATGTTGTGGCAGAGTTGAGTAGTGAAAATACTCTTTGGCCCCTCCACAGGACCAGACCCCAGTTTTTGCTGACCCCTTTGCTGAGATATCTATCATGACAAATAGAGCTCATAAGCAGCAGAAGTATTAATTTAAAAATTATTTGCTTTTGAGTACATATTTGTGCCAGGTACTCTTCTAAGCCTTGGGAATATAGAGGTAACTGAGATAAAGCTTGTCACTAACAGCCTTTATAGAACTTTAGTGCAGAAAATATAATATACTGTATTATTTTTTAAAATAGAAAAAATTTTGAACAATTTAAAGTGGAGCAAATTTATATATATTAAGTCTGTTTTCCCAGTTGGTCCCATTTAAGAAATAAGAGATTAAGGTACAGCTCAGTGGTAGAGCCCTTGCCTGGTATGCACAGGCCCTGTGTTGCATCCCAACACTATAACAAAAAAAGAGAAAAAAGAAAAAAGAAAGGAAACATGAATTCTACTGAGAAACATTTAATTGGTGGTTGGGTTGTTTCTAGACTTTTCTTTGTTGTGGTAAGTTTTTCTGTGGGCCTGGGCAGGCATGAGAACTGGCTGGCTCCTAGCTGCCATCACTTCTGGAGCACTGATAAGCTGTAACAATGAAAAATTGATTTTTTTACAATTTGCAATCAAGTCTGTCAAATTTTTCTGTTATCCCTGAGATGTGTTATGGAATGAATTTATCCAATCTATAAATGTCCATTCAGATCCAATTTAAGTGTGGTTACAGATTATTTCTTTGCTTTGTTAATTCTATAATATCAGAATTCTTCAGGGTGTGTTCTTAAATATAGAGCTATCTCTACTATTGATATGGTTTTTATTTCCTGCTTAGAGAAAGAATGATATCTGAAGCCCTCCTGGAATGAATGCTTTTGTTTGCTTATGGATTATTTGTCTTCCCTTAGGACTTTATCACTAACCTTTGAGAAGGCAAATAATAAGAAGCAGCTTTTATTTTCAGCTTTGTCAAGAGCTGGGCTTTTCCTCCCCTAGTTAATAGTACCAAAGATATCATTTTATTTCTAATTTTGAACTGATGTCAAAATGATAAAGTGGAGAAAATTCACAACTGTTTGGAAATAGATGCCAGCAAGAATTACAGGTGCACAGAGTGTATTCAAAGAACTAGACTGTTGTAATGGAGAAGCAGTCAACATAAACATGACAAATGGTGCTGGCAAGGTTGAGAATCTTTGTTATCATATTAGCAAGATGGTATTACTACCTCAGATCCTAAAGTATGTTCTGAGTCACTACCTGGCATTTGAGTGTTTCTTTGAAAAGATTAATGTGTTACTTTTACAATTGCAGCGATCTGAGTAGAAACCAGATCCATGAAATTCACAACAGAGCTTTTGCGAAGCTTGGGCCAATAACTAACCTGTAAGTAGACAGATGATTGTATTTAGTAATATCATAAAAGCAATATACAGTGTTACAGAAATGTGTTTTAACATGGTCAAATAAAACTATTTTTTCTGTTTAGTGGTTCCCTTTTCATAAATACTAAGCTGTATTGATATAGTAACAGCTTTTTGAATGGCAAGATACATTCTAGATCTATCATTTTAGCATTCATAAACTTCATCTTAGGAGTCTAATATTTATGATGTTAATATAGGTACAGATGTGTTTATATGATTTGCATCTTAGGGAGTTAAACTGAAATCTCATTCACATTTTAGAGATGTAAGTTTCAATGAATTAACTTCATTCCCTACGGAAGGCCTGAATGGGCTAAATCAACTGAAACTTGTGGGCAACTTCAAGCTGAAAGAAGCCTTAGCAGCAAAAGATTTTGTTAATCTCAGGTATGTTTTTGCTTATTTTTATTTTCACTGGAGTTATGGTAGGCTCCCAAATTATATAGTGTTCTGGTTTTATGCTGTGGTTCCTAGATTTTTCTGGTATGCTGTAATTTAAAACAGTTTTTTACCTCTGTCCTTGCAAAATTGGTGAAAAATAGAACATGAGCATTATTTCATAGTTGTTGAGAACATGGACTGAAGCCCTTGTTGCTCTCAAAGAACATCATGTAAATGTTATCAGAACTTTTTTTATATATAATGAACTTGTCATGAGCAACAAGATGTCAGAAGCCACTTAAGTGTGAACCTTCAGAAAATAGATACAGTGCTATAATACTTCAGAGACTTATGAGAGGACTTCGTAAAATATAGTAGAAAAAGGACTTGGGAATGCTATCATGACAGAAGAGAATAAATACTTTTACTACATTTGTATGAACCAGGTAACTTCATTTAATAGCGTAAAGTTACAAATTACCTAGGGTATTAATTTTAAATGAAACTGTCAGTTTGATATGATAAATTTGGCCTGGTTATGACCTACAAAAGAAGTTATAAGATTTTTACATTATTTTTAATTTACTTTTTTTTGCAGTACTGGTGATTAAACACAGGGACCCTTTACCACTAAGTTATATCCTCAGCCTGTTTTTTCCTTTCCTTTTCTTTTTTTTGAGACAGGGTCTTGCTAAGTGCTGAGACTGAGACTGGCCTTGAACTCATGATCCTCTTGCCTCAGCTTCCCTAGTAGCTTAGATTACAGGTCTGTGCCATTGCACCTGGCAACAGTTTTACTTTAAATTGCAGCATTGTTATGAAACTTTAGATATGACTTGATTTGCATCCGGCTTTCTTAAGAGACACCTGATAGAAAGGGAGAAACTTGTGGTGTATCTTTATGATCATTTTTATGAGCTTTACCAGAGCACTTAACATAGATAAGGAAACTAAGGTACCCAGAGGATAAATGGTCAAGCCAAAGCATATGATAAGTTAGATTTTTTTGACCCTTAGGTTGGGGTTTTCAACAATTAAATTACTTTTTACAAAACAAAACCATGTCTGTGAAGTTGCTACTCAATGTGTATTTTAAATTTTTTTCCCTAGGTCTTTATCAGTACCATATGCTTATCAGTGCTGTGCATTTTGGGGCTGTGACTCTTATGCAAATTTAAACACAGAAGATAACAGCCTCCAAGACCATAGTGTGACAAAGGAGAAAGGCAAGTACATGAACCTTTAGAAACAGAGCACTCCCTAAGGCGTTAATCAAAGTGTGTGTTGTAATCAGTTTGGGAAGGATCAATATGAAGTCCTGTGAGAAAAATGACCTTTCCTGTGTTACTGGCATATTTAATGTGTTATCAAGCCTTGTATACTCTGAACTTTAACATCATGCAGAAGAGAGAAAATTGTGAAAACATCTGGTTCTATTGAACTGCCCAGTTTTAATCCAGCACACTTTGTTGTATATTCAGGTACCACTGATGCAGCAAATGTTACCAGCAGTGCTGAAAATGAAGAACATAGTCAAATAATTATCCATTGTACACCCTCAACAGGTAATGCCAACCCATTTGGCTGCAATTTTTTACTTTAAGTAAACATTGGGCAAATATATCTAATCCTCTTGGGAATGACGTGATTTCTATTGTCACAAGGGTGGGACTAGATGATTCTGTAAGTCCTTCTGATTCATAGTGTGGTCAGTGTACCAGCAGCTCAGGACTCTCTGGCAGAATCTCAGGCTCAAACGCACTGAATCAGAATCTGCATATTAACAAGCTCTTCCAGGTGAGGGTCATGTAATCAAGTTGGAGAGGGACTTTCTTGATGGTCCTTTAAGTCTAGGATTAGTTCTGAAATAAGTCACTGGTCCATAAAGGTTTTTTGTTTTTATATTATTTATTTATTGTGGTGCCAGGGATTGAACCCCGGGCCTCCCGAATGCAAAGCATGCACTCTATCACTGAGCTTTGTCCCAGCCTTATTATTATTATTATTTTATTTTATTTTGTGGTACCAGGAATTGAATCTAGGGTTGCTTAACCACTGACCCACATCACCAGCCCTTTTTAATATTTTATTTAGAGACAAGGTACCACTGAGTTGCTTAGGCTAAGCAACTCGCTAATTTGCTGAGGCTGGCTTTGAACACACAATCCTCCTGCCTCAGCCTGCTGAGCCCAATCAATGGGATTATAGGTGTGATGGGATTATAGGTGTGCACCACCTCACCCAGCAGAAAGCAGCATTCTTTTGCAGTACTGGGCACACCTATAATTGGAGCCATTCTGGAGGCTGAGGGAGGAGGACTGCAAGTGCAAGGCCAGTGTCAGCAACTTAATGAGACTCTCACCAATTTAGAGAGAGCCTGTCTCCAAATAAAAAATAAAAAGAACTGGGTATATATTCAGTGGTAGAAGGCCCCTGGGTTTAATCCCCATACTACCCACCCTCCCCGGCAATATCAAATGTGATAACTTCCATTTTAGCGCTTTCTGAGGGTGGAGTGAAAAGAAATTTAATTACAAAAATTTGTGTTCATTGAAAATCAGATAAATAGTGCAGAACTGGCTTTTTAGGTCAGTGACTATCTGGATGATTAAAGTACTTTATCATATACGTCAAATTTCATGACAGTTCAGAAAGTTAAAACATCTTTTAGGTAATTGTAATACAATACATACTTTTCTTGTTCTTTATAGCCAAAAATTTTTCACTCCTTAATTATAAATGAAATTTATCATTTGCATTATCACTAGCATGTCAAAGTCAATTATTAGAAATAGCAATTCAGCTACTAAGTGAATTCTTGCAATCCTATTTTTATAGGGGTTTTTGTTTTGTGCCAAGCTTTGTATGAATAGTTTAACATCACTGTGATTTGGTCTTGTCTTACTGGGTGACCTTTGTCAGGTCACAAAGGCTTTGAAAAAATGTCAGTTTCTCTGAATGAAAAGTGGGATAATTACACCTGTCTTAATCAGCCTCAGCAGGTTGCCTGTGAGTGCCATGAGAAATTGGGTTAAAAATGTTACAAATATGTGTACATACATAAAATATATAGGGGGCTGGCTTAATGATGAAGCACTTGCCTAGCATGTTTGAAGCATTGGGTTCTATTCTCAACACCACATATAAATAAATAATTAAATAAATAAAGGTTTATCAAGAACTGATACAAATATTAAAAAAAATAAAATATATAGGGACTAGGAAGGAAGAAGAGAAGGAAACTAACATTTACTGAAGTTCCACTATGTGCCCAGCAGCCTGCTTAAGTACCTTATATAGGTAATTTTACTTAAGCTGTCAACTCTATGAAATAGGCATTATTATCCACATATTAGAAAATGCAACTTATGAGGCTTAAGCTGCTTTTTCAAGGGTAGCAAGTTATAAACCATCTGATTCCAGACCCTTAATATTTCAAGTACTTTTTATGTGCTAGATATTGTGCTTTGTATATTTGGTATAAGAAAAAGTAGAAATTTTCTTGGAAATACCTCTGTGTGGCTTTACCAGATAATAAAAGAAACTAATCCTAGTTTTGTTTTGTTTTGGTACTGGGGATTGAACCCTGGGGCACTTTACCTCTGAGTACCCTCCCCACCAGCCCTTTTTAGTTTTTAGTTTGAGACAGGATCTTGCTCAGTTGCTGAGGCTGGCCTTGAACTTGCAATCCTCCTGCCTCAACCTCTTGAGTTGCTGGGATTATAGGTGTGTGCCAGCTACACTCAGATAAAGCTGCTTAATTTTTAAAATAGCATAGTCTGTGACCGAAATATCTTAAAAGCAATAATTTTTTCAGTTTGGTTCAATTCAGTTACTCTAGATTTAACTATTAGTCATTCTATCAAGCATATCATATGAAATATGGTATTTTCTAAATTGCCTTTCGTGTTTCTCTTTTTTTCATGGTAGGTGCTTTTAAGCCCTGTGAATATTTACTGGGAAGCTGGATGATTCGTCTCACCGTGTGGTTCATTTTCTTGGTTGCATTGTTTTTCAACCTGCTAGTCATTTTAACAACCTTCGCATCTTGTACATCACTGCCTTCCTCCAAGTTGTTCATAGGCTTGATTTCTGTGTCTAACTTATTCATGGGAATCTATACTGGCATCTTAACTTTTCTTGATGCTGTGTCCTGGGGCAGATTTGCTGAATTTGGCATTTGGTGGGAGACTGGCAGTGGCTGCAAAGCAGCTGGGTTTCTTGCAGTTTTTTCCTCAGAAAGTGCCATATTTTTGTTAATGTTAGCAGCTGTTGAAAGAAGCTTATCTGCAAAAAATATCATGAAAAATGGGAAAAGCAATCATCTCAAGCAGTTCCGGGTTGCTGCCCTTTTTGCTTTTCTGGGTGCTGTAGTAGCAGGCTGTTTCCCCCTTTTCCATAGAGGGGAATATTCCGCATCACCCTTGTGCTTGCCGTTTCCCACAGGAGAGACGCCCTCATTAGGATTTACTGTAACCTTAGTGCTATTAAACTCACTAGCATTTTTATTAATGGCTGTCATCTACACTAAACTTTATTGCAACTTGGAAAAAGAGGACCTCTCAGAAAATTCACAATCTAGCATGATTAAGCATGTTGCTTGGCTAATCTTCACCAATTGCATCTTTTTTTGCCCTGTTGCATTTTTCTCATTTGCACCATTGATCACTGCAATATCTATCAGTCCTGAAATAATGAAGTCTGTTACTCTGATATTTTTCCCATTGCCTGCTTGCCTAAATCCAGTCCTGTATGTTTTCTTCAATCCAAAATTTAAAGAAGACTGGAAGTTACTGAAGCGACGTGTTACCAAGAAAAGTGGATCAGTTTCAGTTTCCATCAGTAGCCAAGGTGGTTGCATGGAACAGGATTTCTACTATGACTGTGGCATGTACTCACACTTGCAGGGTAACCTGACTGTGTGTGACTGCTGCGAATCCTTTCTTTTGACAAAGCCAGTATCATGCAAACACTTAATAAAATCACACAGCTGTCCTGCATTGGCAGTGGCTTCTTGCCAAAGACCAGAGGGATATTGGTCTGATTGCGGCACACAGTCAGCCCACTCTGACTATGCAGATGAAGAAGACTCCTTTGTCTCAGACAGTTCTGACCAAGTGCAGGCCTGTGGACGAGCCTGCTTCTATCAGAGTAGAGGATTCCCTTTGGTGCGCTACGCTTACAATCTACCAAGAGTTAAAGACTAAACTACTGTTTGTAACTGTTTCCCCCATCAACCAAAATCACAATGTTTATAGAGTGAACCCTATTCTGTTCTTTCATCTGGGAAGCACTTCTGTCATCACTGCCTGGTGTCACGTAGAAGGGGAAGGTGGCAGTTTATTTCTCAAACCTGACATTTTTCGAAGAACAGGTGCCTAAATTATTAATTGTGAAAAATGCAATGTCCAACCAATGTGTGGTCTATTTGAAACAGATACAACTTGAAAAGGATTTTGAGTGTGGTATAGCAATATAACTTTTTGGTTTTTCAGATCCATAAGGAGCAAATTTATACCTGTTTCTGAATTAAGCACAAGATAAAGGACAGCTGTTAATATTTTTTAAAAAATAGTTCAAAATGTGATTTTATATAACTGACAAAAAAGTCTTGCTAATTTTACCTAATATTTCATCATTAATCTCAGGACAACTTACTACAGGGCCAAAAAAGGGATCTTCTCCCAACTAGAACTGTGAGAGTACACATAGGTACCATTGTGTTTTCTATTTCTACTTTGACATGAGAATCATAAATTTTGTTGAAGTGCTTTTATAAATCTATAACCTGAAGATGTTTTAAAAATCATATTAACAGCTGTTAGATTTTTTAAAACCAGCAGAACATTTGTTTGGGGTCATTTTACGTTGCTTTGGTACAATCACCATGGTTTTGAGTGTTTTGCAATTACACTACTAGTACAAAGTAAACAGCTAATTGCTGTATGAGTTTAAGTATATTTGGCTAAACTACTAACTAATGAGATTTTAATAGTACCTAAAGGATTTGATGGCTTCATGTAATGTTCCCATTAATAAATGCTTCTTAAAATCATTGTTTCTACTGATATTTTCCATTTTTGTTGGTGTATCAGCTATTTATAGTTTGGATTATACAGCAAGTAAACTGGGGTAAATAATTTTTTTTATTTTTTTGTAATCAGAGGAAGCTGGGAATAATTATGACACAGAGCACTTAAATAGTGAGCTGGAGTCTCTTGAACTTATGTTATGGAAGCTTCCATAAAATTTTCCCATATCATGACTTATAAAAAAAAAAACTATTCAAATAGCTCATATGCTGAGCTCTGGTTAGACAAGACAGATATGTCATTAAGGGGGAAAAAAGGATAAGGCTTAGTCCTATGTCTTTGAAAATTAAAAATTTTACTTGATTCTCATCTAGGGTCTTCTGCCATGTTTCTTTGTGGAGTCTTAAAGTTATAATTGCTCAATATGTTTTTTGAACAATGTGCTAAATAGCAAACCCACTGCCATATTATTATCCTGGATATACTAAAAAAATTAAGCTAGATTGCAGTTTAATAATTAAACTGTACATACTGTGCATATAATGAATTTTTATCTTATGTAAATTATTTTTAGAACACAAGTTGGGAAAAGTGGCTTCTGTTCATTTCGTTTAATTAAAGCTACCTCCTAAACTATAGTGGCTGCCAGTAGCAGAATGTTAAATTGTGGTTTATATACTTTTTTTCATTGTAAATAATCTCGGTTGTACATTGTCAGTGTAAAAACAGAATCTTTGTATATCAAAATCATGTAGTTTGTATAAAATATGGGAGGGATTTATTTACAGTGTATTGTAATTTTGTAAGGTCAACTATTTGCAAGTTTTAAAAATTGCTATCATGGTTTGTATATTTACACATCTGATAAATATTAAATCATAACTTGGTAAGAATCTTAATTAAACTTTTTTTCTCAAAATTCAAGTTATTGAAACTTTTCATTCTTTTAAAAAATAGAATAGCAGATATATAAAATCTGTGGTAAACTGTGCTATATATTGTATGAAATACAATATTGTACTCAATGTCTTGAATTATTAAAGTTTGTAAAAAGCAATCTATTTTGCCTTAATTTGTAACTAAGTATATTAATGTATTTACTTAATATTATGGAGCCAAATTTTAAAAATTTTAAATGGAGAAGAGTATTAGAAAAAATGTTGGAAGTAACCATATTGTTTGATACTCACCTGTAAATATTTAAGAACACTTGGCTGAAATTTAAGTTTTATCCTGTCTTAAATCTGAACTGTATCATGGAAAACATATTGTGACATTTAAGTGAATACCATCAATTCAATCTTTATTTAAAAGCAAATGATTAAAAATACCTACATATATTAAAAGTAGTCAATTGCCTGGAAACATAGTATCACAATCTCCAAGCCCTCATTTGACATATGAGAAAACAAAGGATTTAATGAAATTTAAGTGAATCCCTGAACCACAGAAAATTAGACCCAAACCAAAACTTAGTTCCTCTTAATTCTGGACATATTTTGTGTGTTTGTGTGTGTGAGCATATGTGTATGCCCGTTGGTGTTTTAAACTTAATATGTGTTTGAAATTTTCATAAAAAGGATGGTATAAGTACCCCTCTCCACTTCCCATGCCCACCACTGAAACCACGGCACACAGTAAACCCTGTTTCATCTTCACCTTATTCACTAGCCCCCTCAATCCTTCTGCCTCTTAGATTATTTTGAAGCAATCTAAGACATCATATTATTCATCTGTAAATGTCTAGGAATAATTATTTTAAAGCTAGCTGAAAATGGCATGATTTTTGTAACAATGTTGGACAGGAATGTTTAAGAAAAAGTCATCTTCACTTAGAGGTTACAGAACCAGCAAAAACAAAACAAAACAAAACAAAAAAAAAAAAACAGAAAAGTCTCAAATATATCATGAAAGTGAAAATAAATGAGTAGTAAGAAAAGACATTACTAAGTCAATACCCTAAAACTTAAGGGGAAAGACCATCTTTTAATGCTTTTTATACCCTTCTGTATGACTTCTTAGCCCCAGTAATGTAAAGGCAATATAAAAGAGACCACAGGACTTGACTATGTTCAAATACCTAAACACACACCATGTAACTGCCCCATAACCTTTGGGCCTCCAATATTGCAAGCATATAATGTAATTGTCATAATGATGACCCTGAAGCATCAAGGCAAGGGCATTGTTTTGTTTCTAAAGCATCTAAAGGAGGAAGGGAAATGTGTGACATTTTGGATTCCCATACCAAAAAGTTAAAGTGGAAAAGCTTTGGAGTTCAAGTGATATAATTTACTCTTAACATCTGTCAGATCCTGAGCTAGAATTTTTGAGGATTAATTAGATAATATGACTGTGAGGTAGATTATTTCTTAATTAATTACAGAGGAGTAAATTAGGATCAGAAAGGTCAAAGATCAACAGCTTATTTATGGAAATTTATTAAGAGGGAAACCATTGATTTAAATTCTCATTTCTTTCATAGATAAAACCTGTGATTTTTTTTTCCTCACTACACTTCCATTAGGTTATGTCTGTTGTGAAATTGCTTCTTAAGCTTTCTTCCTTTTGAAACCCTGAAACAGTCTAGGATCTTTTGATATTACTGATTCTAAAGATGTTCTAATGAAAGATTTTAGCCAGACATGCCAATATTGAATAATTGGGGTAATGAATGAAAAAAACTCCACTAAAAAAGTTTTATTCCTTGATCAACTTATTAATCGGGTTGCTCTGATTTTCTTCCATTCCACTGTTACTAAAATTCGAAAATATTCTATTTAAGTAGTTTTAAGCATACATATTTATTTTTTGTGGTACTGGGAATCAAACTCGGTCTCACATGCTCTAGGCAAGCATTCTACACCACTAGCTAGCATATCATATTTTATTAATTGTAGCTTCTGCTTCCAGAATTGTCTTTGTTAGTATTTCTATCATATCTAATTGTCCTGTGTCGAATTTTGTAGGTCTAAATGTCATCAAGGGAGCAGTAGCAACTTTTATGTACTATTTTTAGCCACTGTCCATTTTCACATATTTCTACCAGTAATACAAATTATGAACGGGACAGAGCTAAATTTACACGCAGTTTTGTCAGTACAAATAAAGCATACAGCTTTTTAGTGTCTTTGTCATCTTTCTTGCTACCTTTATCCACATCCCCAATCCAAGAATGCTCCTGAGTTGCCACAAAATTTTCTTCCCTCATAAAATACATACACAGCATATTTTAATTGTAAATTTGTCGCCACCAAAGGATGAAGAATTAGAGCATCATTTACCTCAGGGCTTCGGAAAGGTTAGAGGCTTAGCACATAATAAAGGCTTAAAAATTCACAGATGTAGACAGACTAGTTGTCTTAAGACGCCAGGCAAACGAGATATATCAAAACACTAAAGGACTGCCCTCAACCCATTTTGGTAGTGAGGATTGAACCCAGGGCCTCATGATGCCAGGCAAGCACTCTACCACGGAGCTACATACTCAGGCCACCTGAACCTGCTTTCTTGGATACCCTTGTAAACTTAAAGTTACCTCGCCCTCATAAAAACATGACCTGCCCAAGGAAATCAAGATTGGTGAGTAGAATCCTGACGTGGGTTGGGGGCGGGGGTTTAGTCCTGATTTCTGCCTCTTTCCCTTTAAAAGAAGTTGCTTTATTCAGTAACATTATTTCAAGTACCAAATGGTCTGCAACACCACCTCGAAAAAAGGCTAGTCCCCCAAAGGTGTCAGCCGGAGAGGCGCAGAGTTTATCAAGTTCCCAAGCAACAAGCACCTTCCAGGTACAGGAAGAAGGCCAGGGTGAGAGGAAGCCACGCTCTGCAGGCCCGGACAAAGCCCTCGCGTCCTTCCCGCGTCGCCATGGCAACTCGGGACCGAGGCCGGCCCGGATTGGCCGGGCCCAGCGCGCGCGGGGCCTGCTGGGAGAGCGCGTCCCCGCCTCAGCTCGGCCGGTTTGAACTTGGCGGGCCAGATGCGGGCTGTGGGGCGGTGGCGTGTTGGTTCTCCCCCTCCCGGCATCCAGTTCTCCGCGAACTTCAGCCCCGAGTCTCAGCCCTCTTCGGCCTCCTTCTCCGTCCTCATGACGCGCCCCCGGGGGCAGGGGTTGGGGGCGGTGGCGACGTCTATCTGTTCGTCGCCGCCGCCTCAGAGCTGCAGCAATTCCACCATGTCACTGTTGTCTCCTCTTGGCCACCACAGCTTCACGTTTGACGAGGACCAAGGTGACGGAGAGGATGAGGAAGACGTGGACGAAGATGCCCATGACTTAGAGGCCGAGGTGTTGAGCCTGAGAGGAACGGAGTTACAGGGTTGCGCCAGGTAAACCCGAGGCTGCCCGACAGATACAGCCAGTCCCCAAATTCCTTACATCCTTTCAAGTACCTTCAGCAAACCAAAACAATGTCCTATCTTCCACCTCAGAGGCTGAGCAGGCACCTGCATCCTCAAGCGCTGCCCTTTCTGCAGAGTGTCCTGGGCAATTTCTTACATATGACTTGATTTCTATGATTCTTAGCCCTTTTCCCTGAGAATACAATTGCTGCGATCTCACTCTCCTTAAAAACGGACCGTACATAGTCTCGAACACACAAAACTTTGCTTCTATTTCAGGAGTTTTACAAATCCTCCAGAAAGCCAGATTATGAACTGAAAAACTCTTGTCCATAATCTTAGTGCCAAAATATGTTTTATGTAGTAGGTTGTAGTAGTATAAAGAGCTGAAGCACAAAGGTTAGCAATGTCCACGTCAGCAAGCAGAAACAGAGTTGTCTGATCTGAGAACAAACTTTCAGTGGAATAGTTATCTTTGTATCAAAGAATATTTGAAGCAAAGGGATTATTAAAACGATCATAATGTTTATTTCTCAGTGATTCATTCAGCAAACATTTATGTTTTGCCACATATTAGTTTAGGTACTGGGGACCATAAAAAAGATAGACATGGTTTCTATTAAATTAAAGCCCAGCTCTATCCATTCATTTTGCAAGTAATAAAACTGTGTCACAGAACACAAATAAAAAGGCTGACTCAAAGGCATACACCTACTTATTAGCAGACCTGGGCCTAGTATTGAGGTATACTAATCAGGTTCTCTCATATACAGCATGCCTATTTGTGTGTGTGTGTAGAAATAGGAACAAAGGGCCTATCACTGCAGGAATACCTAACAATGTAGATCTATTCTAGGGTAAGTGTCATCTTCAGGAAGCATTTACAAGTTTCTGATTGTCAAGCTATATAAGGAACAATACAGGAGATCTAAAAAATTGAGACCAGAGAACCCTTGCTTTATGTGTAAGTGAAAAGATGGCCTCTTTCTGTATAAGAAATGAATGAATAGAATGTGGAACCATAGGAAGTGACTCATGCATGGTTACAAAACTGTCTTTTAAAGACTCCAGGTATATTGGTAGGAATGGATATCAGGAAGAGTAAACATGCAAGCTACTTGTCCAGGCTGCTTGTAGAAAAAAGAAAGAGGCCATCTCTGATTAACCCTACATACTCAGTGGTAGGAGTTAGGGTTTCAGGAAACCATTTTCATCTATGCTTTGTAGGGATTCTTTAGGACTTAGTGGGTCTCAGATGTTTTTTAATGAATTTTAAAGCTGTGTGAAATACCTTCTGAGCATAACAGGACTAAACAATGTGAACATAGTTTATCAGCCTGAGGAATAAATGACCATGAAAAACTACAGCTCAACTACTGAGACCCTGCATTAACTTCCAGGAGCCAAAATGTGAATCAAATGGAGCCTGCCAAGGGAGGAGCCAGGCAGACCTATCTATGTCTCACCCAAAGCCTGAATGAGCTAATAGGGCTAAGTCAGCCTAAGCACATTTCATTCCCCATGAGTCAAAAGAATACTGAGGATGTGAGTCTGGAAAGAGATTGCAGAATTTGTAAGGTCTTGTGTGTGGCAAGTGTCAGATGCTTATTAGTTACTCAGCAAATGGGTGTTGAATGAATTCTTATTTCCCACTTCCTAGAGAATAGATACCATGATTATTGTCAAATGCTTCAGAAAAACTAGCACTTCTTTCTTTTCCTTTTAGAAGATGTCTGCCTTCCTTCTAACCTTTAGTTGTTGCCCTCAACAGCTTGTGTGGGATGGGATGAGAGAAGGCAGTCTGAATCATAGCCCAGCCATTGTTTTGGACTGTCATTATCCTCTGTAGAGTACAGAAGAAACCTAGAGCTCTGTGGGATTTTATGCTTTTCTCTATCCCTTACCAGCTATACTTAATTGTGGCATACTAGTAGAGTAAGGCTTTTTTTTTTTAATATTTATTTTTTAGTTGTAGGTGGACACAATATCTTTATTTTATTTTTATGTGGTGCTGAGGATTGAACCCAGTGTCTCCCGCGTGCTAGGCGAGCATGCTACTACTGCGCCATAACCCCAGCCCCAGAGTAAGGCTTTTTTGAGATAGACTCAGGCATTGGCTGCACATGATAGATGTGTGCTCAAGATTCGTGTGTGTACTGGGCCTCATGCATGCCAGACAAGCATTGTGCCACTGAGCCACACCCCAATCCCTCAAGATAATTTTCAGTATAAATAGAGCTATATTTAAAGGATGCATTGACCTTTAAGTGTATTGGCTGGGATTGAGAAGATGTTCAAAGTTGACCTCAGACAAGATAAGGAAAAGTATTTTTCTGGAGTCTTTTATAATATGCTTTGGGCCTACTGTTTATTCAGTTCTTTTGTGGCTTTTATATAACTACAGTTAGAAAAGTTGTGCCTTAATAAGTGTCTTGTCATAAATGGCTAATTATGAAGCCTTTCTTGATTATGGGTGGAGCTATAGTTTATATGCTATATATTTTGAACACATTTGTTAAAAATGTTAAGGCAAGAAATATTTAGTGTTATCTAAAAAACTGATTTGACTGAGTTTTTTCTTTCAACAAGTTTTTCATATTCTATACCCTTAGTCAAGACGTATTTGGTTTTCTTACTTTTTTTTCAGTACTAGGGATTGAACCCAAGGTGCTCTGCCGCTAATCTCCAGCCCTAAACCTTTTTATTTTTTATTTTGAGTCAGAGTCTTCCCAGGCCTCAAACTTAAAATCCTCCTGCCTAAGCCTCCAACATTGCTGATATTACAGGTCTATGCTACCACAACTAGCCATGCTCTCTTTCTTTAAGGAACTCATGGCCTGTGGCGGAGTTAGACCAGTGACAGGCAGTTAATCCAGAAGTCTTTCAGAAAGTTTCCTAGACAATAAAGATAATGTCAATAAAATCTTGAAGGAAGAGTAGGAGTTATTTATAGTAATAATTATAATAAATGGCTGAGGACCTAGAACTGTACTAAATTCTTTAGCTGCTTCTTGCAGTAATACCTGTGAGGTAGATACTACTGTCATCTCCATTTTACAGATAAGAAAACAGAGCCATAAAGAGATTAAAATATGTACACAAGCTAGGAAGAAGCAGATAGAGATTTCATCCCCAGGCTGTTTTACTCATGAAACTAAGTGCTTAATCTGGCCATATGTGGAGGTAGAGGAAGGGAATTTGAATTTTAGGCAAAAGCTGCAGAACACAACACCATAGCATATTTACCAACCCACAGAACTTCAGCATGACTGAAATATAGAGTCTGGATCAGCCACTGGTGAAAGGAAAGGCAGAAGTCAATTCATGGATGTCAGGCTAAGGAGTTTGGATTTCATCCTATGGGTAAATGGGCCACTGAAGAACTTTGAGATGAGAAGCTACATGATAAAATAATGCATTTGAGGGGCAAATCTGGCAACATAGAGAATGATTTAAGAGAGGGATAGAGATTGTTTATGTTCAGAGTGATGAAAAGGTTGGAGAAGAAAATCACTTGAGAAAATTAAAGGATGTAGAATTGACATGACTAATGATTATATGGGCATGAGGGTAGGGGATTTCTGGATTAAGTAACTGGGTGGATGGCGATAACTTTCACTTAGGATTTTTAGAGGAGTAAACTTTGTATTGGTGGGGAAGTAGGTGGATGTTGGAAGATGCTTAGATTTTTTTTTTCAATTGACTGAGTTTGATATCTAAGTGGAGATGTCTATCAAGTGTTTGTAAATACAAGTCTGGAACATAAGATAGAGGTCTGGCCCAGAATACCTGATCCAGGTATCATCAGCATATAGTTATAGTTGAAGCTGAGAACAGATGAGATCATTCTGCAGGACTGAAAAGGAAAGATGTACCTAAGAAACAATATATCAGCAATATCTCTTTTCCACTTAGAACACAAGTTCTATAAAGACATGAATGAATGAATAAGTAATATAGCCAAAAAAAGAATTCAAGGAAACTGAATCTAGAGGTAGAAAAAATGGTGCAAAGCAGTTGTGAGGCAATTGTTTGTTAGAAGGAACAATGTTGAAGATATAAAGAGCTGAGTCTATGTGATAAACTTGTTTCTGGAGCTGAACAATCTATCTATGAGTGCTGATTGTTAATTTTTCCATAAGTTTTGTGAGGCTTATGTATCCAGCCATGTCCCTCAGTTTTTTATTTACTCATATGGTTACTTTTCTGAGTACCCAGAAGTCAGACTGACAGAAGGTACAAAGTGGAGATGGAGACAATGATAAGAGATAACCAGACTGGAGAGTTGTGTATACTCTGAGAACTGGCAAAAGATTATCAACCAAAATGTTAAATGTTGAAGGAGAGAAGGTCCATAGGGGCTGTGGGTGTAGCTCAATGGTACAGAGTATACTTAACGTGCACGAGGCCCTGGCTTCAATTCCCAGCACCGAAAAAGAGAGAAAGGTGTATTTTTTTCCTATAGCTTTCTATTTCAAAACAATTTCAAATTTAAAGCAAAAAGAACATAAAAGACTTCTGTTCAGCCGGGCATGGTGGCTCACGCTTGTAATCCCAGCACTTAGGGAGGCTGAGACAGGAGAATCATGAGTACAAAGCCAGCCTCAGCAAGGGCGAGGCACTAAGCAATTCAGTGAGACCCTGTCTGTACATAAAACACAAAATAGGGCTGGAGATGTGGCTCAGTGGTTGAGTTCCCCTGAGTTCAATCCCTGGTACAAAAACAAAACAAAACAAAAAAACAAAAAACTTCTGTTCATCCTTCACCTAGAATCCCTATTAGCACATTTGCTTTTTGTCATTCTCTCTATATATATACATATTACTTTTTTCCTATGCTATACAAGGGAGGGAAAAGAGAAAAGTCTGCCCCAGGATCTGATTAGGGTTATGTGTATATGTGTGTGTGTGGTGGTGGGGCTGAAGATACAGTTCAGTGACATGTTGAAGGCCCTGGGTTCAACCCCTAGTACCATACACACATACAAAAGATTATATGTAGTAATAGTAATAAGTGATTAGTTGTCTAGATAGAAGTTTTAGGAATAAAAAAGTTAAAATTTTAGGAATAATTTCCTCAAGTATCCTTGAGGCACATAGGTTGGATTCAAGTCATTCCATTGGGTTTTTAAATAATTTGGTTTTTGAAGGGGATGGCATAATTACATGAGTAAACTAATTCAAAATTAGATTTCCTTTTCATGATTTTTCATATTTTTGCTGTATATGATTAATTCATATATTTTTTAAATAACAGTATCGAAAACATGTTAAATTTTGTTTTCATTGTATAGCTAAATGATTTTTGACTAGTAAGAGAAATGTTTTATGTACAAGTTCTATAGTATCCTTTCTTCCATAGCAGTAAAGTTGAATCAAAAGATAACCAAGAAGAACAGAAACAGGTGTGCTTGCGAGAAAGCAGCCTGACACCATGGGAGGTGTGGTTTGTTGGCAAAGAAAAAGAAGAACGTGACCGGCTGCAACAGAAAGCTCTAGAGGTACAACTAGACAGTGTTCTTTTGATTTGATACTGTGCTCACAGAGCAGAGTTGCTTTTGTAAATTAAAATGTTAATCTTATTGTTCCTGAAAACAATGTATGTGCCCTTGTATTTGTTTACTATATCAATTTTAATAAATCTAATTTTAGAAGCAATATGTTCATTAGAAGAACATTTAGAAAATATAGCTAAAAACATAATTAAGAAAATGAAAACCTCTTTCAATTTCACCACCTAATAACCTTTATTAGTATTATAGAATATAGTCTTCCAGACATTCTTCTATGTAAATTTTTAAAAAATAAAAAGTCATCCTAGGTGTCCACAGAGGAGTGGTTCCAGGATTTTCTTGGATTCCAAAGTCTGCAGATGCTCTAGTCTCTTCTATATAAAGGCATAATATTTGCATTTAACCTATATATATCTTCCCATATACTTTAAATCTTTTCTAGATTACTTGTATCACCTAATACAATGTAAATACTATCTAAAATAGTTATTATACTGTATTGCTGAGGGCATAATGACAAGAAAACAATGTGTCCCTGTTCAGTATAGGCACAGTGTTTTTTCTTGCATATTTTCAATCCATGCTTGATTAAAGCCATGCTTGTAGAACCCATGGATACCAAGGGCTGATTGTACATACAAATATATATACGTAGAGAGAGATATACAATAGAATTTTGCACTTAATTTAGGTAAATTGAACTGTATACTCAGAAAAAGTTTTAAGAAAGAAGAAAAAAATTGAAATAGATAAAGGAATCTATTCTTCTACCTCCCGAAGAGCATGTGCCCTAGCAACTAGATTTGTATACTTTGGCATCCCCTAAACTCCCTATACAGACTCGCTATCTGATTTCCTCTCATCTAATCACAGAAATGGTGGAAGATTCTTCTCATTTTTAATGAAATAGTTTCACACTTTTTCAACCTTTTTTTTTCTGCCTGTTACTAATATATTTCCATATCATTTAATTTCTCTCTTTTTTTTTTTTTTGGAGTGGCATTTTGATTTAACCCAAGGCTTTGTGCTTGCTAGGCAAACACTCTACCACTGAGCTATATACCCTAGCCTTCATTAAATTTTTTTTTTTTTGGTACTGGGGATTGAACTCAGGGGTACTTGACCACTGAGCCACATCCCCAGCCCTATTTTGTGTTGTATGTAGAGACAGGATCTCACTGAGTTGCTTAGCACCTCACCATTGCTGAGGCTGGCTTTGAACTCGCGATTCTCCCTCGCAATTCTCTTCTCGTGTCAGCCTCCCTAAGTGCTGGGATTACAGGCTTGAGCCACCACACCCAGCTCCTCATTAAATATTTTTCAACATTACTTTAAAATGATTGCCTATTATTAAAGTATATTTAAAATGTATTAATATAGATTACAATATAGTTAACTGGTACACTATGGTTGGATATTTCAGTTTATTCTAGTCTGTTAGTTACAATCTTGTCATGGAAATCATGGAGACTAAAGCTTTGCACTTTCTTTGCCCTTTATGATCTTCCTTGAAATTTTCCACATTGGTTTTGAAACTAGTTGTTATTTATTTATTTATTTATTTATTTATTTATTTATTTGGTACTGGGGATTGACCTCAGGGGTACTCAACCACCGAACCACATCCCCAGCCCTATTTTGTGTTTTATGTAGAGACAGGGTCTCACTGAGTTGCTTAGCGCCTTGTCATTGCTGAGGCTGGCTTTGAACTCACAATTCTCCTGTCTCAGCCTCCTAAAGAGCTGGACTAGTTGTTATTTCTGTGATGGGTTTCTAACCAAGTAGGCAGTCACCTGTTCAGGAGACTTGGCATGATTAAAATGATTGTGGAAATTAGTACACTCTGCCATTTCCCTTTTACATGATACTTTGTATTCTAGAATACAAATTTATTACTGGAAAAGTACACTGTGAGAGTAGTACTTATTTCCTCTTAGCAAGGCACAGGGCTTGAAAAAGACTTTGTGGTTTGGTGTCAGACAGGCTTAATAAAAGCCCTAATTCTAAGCCTTTTTTTAAAAAAGTTTTTTTGGTGTTGAGGGGCCTTTATTTTATGTATGGTGCTGAGAATGAATCCAGTGCCTTATACATGCTAGGCAAGTACTCCACCACTGAGCTACAACCTCAGCCCCTAATTCTAGCCTTTTTACTTGCTGAGTGATCTTAGCCAAATTATTTACACTTTTATACTTAAGTTTCCCCAGCTGGACAAGATTGAAAAAATACTAAGTCATAGGATAAAGATGGCTGATTTTGTTTTTTATTGGTATTGGCATTTCTATCATTGCTCTTCATAGCCTTCTGAAAGGTTTTTTTTTTTAATTTGTTTTCAGAATTAGTATTTATTTTTGAGACCTTAGATTCTTCCTTTACCTCAATTTCAGATTTTAACTTTACTAGTTCTTTTAACATCACTAGTTCCAATGTTTAGTGCAGTGGCTTTTATTTTTTTCCTGCTTCTTTTTTTTCTTAGGGTGCTGGGGATCAAACCTAGAGCCCTGCACATGCTAGGCAAGGATTCTACCACTGAGCTTCACCACCAGTCCTGTGTAGTGTTTTTGAAAATATTTGTTCACAGTAAGAAATCTATTTTTTTCATGTTGCACATAAATGTAAACCTATGCATAAATGTGTATATACATATATATTTGAAATAATATCTTAATTTATTCAAAATCTGGTATTTTTTATGTCAATTATAATCCATTAAACTGATTTTAGACTCACATTTGGAAAACACTGATATAGTAAGTTAGAGGTAAAGTAACATTCATTTATGGTATTTTTCTAGTTACTCTAGAAGTCACTTGTAAGGAGACTCACTTTATCAGTGAAAGGGGGAGAATAATATTTACCTCTTAGTGTTATTTTGAGGTCTAAATGAATATCAGAACATGGCCTACTATATAGGAAGAACTCAATACAAGTTAGTTATTATGTATGAAAGGATATAGTAACTACTCTGAAGATTTGTTTCAAGAACAGATTAAAATAATGAATATAAAGCCCTTACCACAATGATTACGCATATAGCAGGGTATAATTATTTGTATGGATTAAAGCCTTTTTATGGTTCGAGTAGTTTGACATTTCTTGTGAATACTTTATTACTTAACTCTGAAGCAATTTAAGATATTTTGCATGAATCTTAACCTATCAGTCATGCCAAGGAATTTTACCTATCAATCATAACATATGGGTCAATTACTCAACATTTTGTTAGCTTATTTTGAGCTGTTATTGTCTTTATATTTTTTTCTTTAGGATAAAACTTCATTTAAATTTTTTTTCTTTTAAAGAATGCTGCCCAAAACTATCATAGCTATCTGCAGAAATAATGTTTAACTTTTTTCACCCAGTAGGTGTAAATTGAAGGTACTTCCATTTGGGCTAGGATCAATTTGCTTTGCAGGATATATGAGTAACATTTGGTGCTTGGGGACTGATGATATTGTTAGAAAAAAATGCAGAATTAGAAGGTGGCTTATCATCATAAACTTCAGCCAAAATTCTATTTGGATTTTCATGCCTTTCTCTTTATTTCCTAAGTCACGCTTTCCCTTATTTTTCTGTCCTTATTTACTGTATTCCCTAATTTGTTTACAAACTGTGTCATTAGAAGCACAGATTTTTGACCATAAGGAATGGTTCATTTCAGATTCCTATTAAAGCTAAGAAGCATGAAGGCCAGAGAAGTAACTTTGCCAAGGTTTCAGTTAGTGGCAGAGCTGGAACTGGTATTCAGTTCTTTTGTCTTCTAATTTATGTGCTTTTTCCACAATATCAAGAAATAATAAATAGATCAGAGTATTTGCTTTTGAACTTATTTTGGCTTTCTTATTTTCTTTCTTTAATGTTTAAAGGATTTTTTTTTTCTTTTTCTTCTTCTTCTTCTTTTTGTGGAACACAGGGGCACTTAACCACTGAGTCACATCCCCAGCCTTTTTTTGTATTTTATTTAGAAATGTCTCGCTAAATTGCTGAGGGCCTCACTAAGTTGCTGAGGCTGGCTTTGAACTAGCAATCCTCCTGTCTCAGTCTCCTGAGCTGCTGGGGTACCACCACGCCCAGCTTAAAGGAAAATTTATAGGATCGTTGGGTCATTAAAAAGCTCATTCCCATTCATAAGTTTGACTTCAGCAACAGACATTTAGATTTGTTTCAGACATTTCTATAAGATTGAGTTAAAAAATTATTTTAACCCCTTATAGTTAAAAAATTTTATACATTTGTAACTGTTATTGAGATGATAGACATGGTAAACACTGAAAATTAACATTGACATTCTAAAAAGCTAGCATATTGGTTTTGTAGGTTATTAAATGCATTTGCACTTTTGTTATTTAAAATAATTCTTTAATTCTCCTAAATTCTCTGTGGTCTTTAGCTAATTCTAATTTTTAACATTTGACTTAACATTTTGATATAATCTGTTTAAAAATTATAAAATTTATTTATTTTGTGACTAGTCCAGGTACTATTTTTTTCTTCCTTTTTTTTTTTAACCTCACCACTTTATCTTGGGCTATTTAATTTATTAGCCCAGCAGGGCGCGGTGGCACACGCCTGTAATCTCAGCACTTTGAGAGGCTGAGACAGAAGAATTGTGAGTTGAAAGCCAGCCTCAGCCACTGCGAGGCACTAAGCAACTCAGTGAGACCCTATCTCTACATAAAACACAAAATAGGGCTGGGGATGTGATTCAGTGATCGAGTACCTCGAGTTCAATTCCTGATACAAAAAAAAAAAAAATTTATTAGCCCTTAAGGAAGGAATAGGGCAGGATATGGAGTTGGTAAAACAACATTATCAGGTTTTTTGTTTTTGTTTTTTTGGTTACCTTCAGTAGTAAAAATTTCTTTGAAAGTAGGCAAAATGTATTGAAATAATAATGCATGTTTAGGATCCTTTTTGGAGTTTGGTTTTCCATAATCAAGTCTTTACTCTATGGGAAAATAGCTATAATCCTGTTGAAATTCAGTGGTATACCAGAAGACCACTCAGGGGCCTTTGGAAAGAAGACTCTTGCTGTGTCCTGGAAGAGGCCTGCCTTGGTGGTGAACAGATGGAGCCATTCAGTGTGGAAATTCTAAGAGGAGCTAGCCTTGGAAGAGAGGGTAGTGTCTGAGAATGTGATGTATATTTTGGATAGGCAAATACTTAAATAGACATTCTAAGAATACAGCACTATTTAGATCAGTGGTAGCATTTTCTGGATATATTTTGGACCTTTCCTTATTTAACCCCTATATCAACATTAAGTAAAATTTGGCATTCATAAAATAGTGCAGCATCTTAATTTTTCCCCCTTTTGAGTTACATGAAGACTCTTTAAAAGATATATAAATATAATCAATTATGTTTAATTGTACATAAACTTTTCTTGAAAAGAAAATTTAGAACTGCTTTGGAAAATTTTGAATGTTGTCATATTTATATCTAGCCTTTTACCATATATATATTTATACACACATTTATACACATACATATACACATATGCTTATCTGCACACCCACACACACTGTGTTTTTCCCTTTACTTGTTTTCTGGCACAAGTCCAGACTATCTTTTCCCTTATATATTGCAGTAACCCTCTAGTCAGTCTTGCTTAGAATAGTACCGATCATTTCAAACTCAGTCTTTAGCCTTAATAAGAACTCTAAATCATTCCTTTTGACTTGTATACTTCATCAAAGTGTTCAGTTTACGCTATTTCAAGAAAACCTCTTGCCATCTAAAGAGGAAATTAGTACCACATTCTAATTATCATCCCTGCCCCCATCTCTCACTTCTTTTAAAGTCATCTCACTATTTTGAGAAACTGCTCATTTCTGACTATCCTGCTTCAAATCATTTCTCCTTGTCTTCCCTTTTCGTTCTTTTCTCCAAACTCCTGTTTTTATACACAGTAACTCAGTGTAGCACTTTATTCTTTGTTATACAGAGAAAAAGATTAGATGAGAGATTTCTAGGATTTCATCTTCTCTATATATATAGAGAGAGAGTTTTGAAACAGGGTCTCACTAAGTTGCTGAGGCTGACCTCTAACTTGCCACCCTCCCATCTCAGTCCCCTTGAGTTTCTAGGATTAAAGACATGCACTATAGATCCTGGCTGCCCTCTAATTTTGTTCTTTTCTCTCTCTCTGTTGCCTTCTACTGATACTTTATATCACTTCTTATTAGCTCTATAGCAGGCACTGCATTAAAGTGTACTGAGTAAGTAATCAAGGAATAATAGCTATGAGATAGTGAAGAATCCTTAAAAGCAAGATAGGTATTTATTTTGTGGGATATGGTATTTAAAAGTATGAGGTAGGGCAGTTATTTTCTGTGCAATGGAATTTTAAGATCACAAGTCATGGGAAACAGGTATCTTGTGATTAGTTATTCTAAATACAAAAAAAATTATGTTCTTGGTGTCAAGTTTTATCTTCATTTAAGACACTGGAATTAACCTGAGAGTTGGAAAATTGTCCTTTCTCATTGCCACTCATGCTCATGGAGGTAGGTGTTTGGGCAGAAAGGAAAGATAGGGAGGAGAAAGGGGGACCAATGGAAGACACATAAATGTATCTGATTATTAGTATCTAAGGACAAAAGAAAACTAACAGGTAATTATGATTGTAGAGTCCTAGAGAAGTCTAGTTTGAACAGCTTTCTCAACTAATGCCATAATTTAGCTGATGAGTGACAGAGTGGTGGCATTCACCTTGTAGTTTTATTTGGCCATACCTTCCACATTCTTTCTCCTGAGGAAATGCCCAGACGTGTAGATTCTAGTGACAGCAAGGCAGTTAAATAATCTGGGGTATGAATGTGGTTTTGTTTTATATCCCAGCAGCTATAAAATCAGTGAAGACAACTCTCTATTCTTTTTTTCTCTTTGGAAAACTGAATACCTTCTTTACATTTCTTCTTTGGTGTAAGTCTGAATTAAAATTTTAATTTAGGGATTACTTAATTCCTATTCTTTGTCTTCATCAAGAATCTTGAACCTTTTTATAACTGTAAAAAAAAAAGTTGCAATTCTCTTGAGCTACTGCCAATATCTTAACAGTGGTGCCAAAATTTATGTGTGGGAAAGTTGATTTCAATGAGGGTAATTTAGCTGAAGTTTAATCTAAGAAACTAGTGTTTTGCTGCCAAGCAATTATTTGCATTTCTAAAAAATGACTTATACTTTTTACCAATGCTTTCTTTCATTGTAGACTAGTTACTTAAGTGATTGTCAGTAGTGGTATATGTTCTATAAAGGAAACTATATTCTTGTTTAATTTGGTTAAGCTCAGCCTTTTAAAAAATATGTTATTTGGGTACTTCCATTAAACATTGCCTTTTCTTTAAATGAAATCCACAGGAATTAAATCAACAACTAGAAAAAAGAAAAGAAATGGAAGAACGTGAAAAAAGAAAGATAATTGCTGAAGAAAAACACAAGGAATGGGTTCAGAAAAAGAATGAACAGGTAAAGAGAAAAAAATGCATACACATATACTGACATCTCTTTTGTGCAAAAGTCTTTCTTCCAATTAGTCCTTAGCTAGATTTTTCTTATGTTTCTCTTAGATTCTTTCTTCTTAAGGTTTTGCTTTTGTTTGTTACCCCTACCCTCATGAATATTTGTCAAGTCTCTATCTTCTGCCCTTTGTTCTTTACTCTTTTTTTTTTTTTTTGGTACTAAAGATTGAACCCAAGCATGCTCTACCACTGAACTACATCCCTGCCCTTTTTATTTTGTTTTGAAACAGGGTCTCACTAAGTTGCTAAGGCTGGCCTCTAACTTTCCATCCTCCTGCCTCAGACCCATCAAGTTGCTGGGATTAAAGGCATGTACTAAAGAGCCTAGCTGCCCTCTAATTTTGTTCTTTTCTTTCCTGTGTCTTCTACTAGTGTACCTGCAGTCAGCAAGTCTGGATCTTTTTTTTTTTTTAATGTTTTTTTAGTTATAGATGGACACATACCTTTATTTATTTATTTATTGTTATGTGGTGCTGAGAATCGAACCCAGTGCCTCACACGTACTAGGCAAGCACTCTACCACTGAGCTACAACTCCAGTGCCACCAAGTCTGAATCTTTAGACTTGAATTTTTTGAGTCTTGGATTTCTATTCATTAGGTCAGCTTGCAACTCCAAACTTGTACACCTAAAAGAAAATACTTTTGCCCATTCCTCTTCATATAATATTTCCTATTACTCCTTTATCTCTATTACTTGTACAGTCACCTAAGGATAATAAGAATTCTGTTGCTCCTAAACATCCCCTCCTTTACTATATAAATTGCTGCTTCTCT
The DNA here is from genome assembly GCA_028644305.1 of Xerus rutilus. Taxonomy (NCBI): domain Eukaryota; kingdom Metazoa; phylum Chordata; class Mammalia; order Rodentia; family Sciuridae; genus Xerus; species Xerus rutilus. The sequence goes on from CM053399.1 coordinate 32,828,120, forward strand.
GTGACTATTTTCTGAACGGTCTCATTACTTCCTTCAACTTTATTGTTTACTTCTGTACAGCAGGATATAAGCTCTCTAAGATGAGGAATTTCACTTCTTTTTTTCAGTTCTACAGCAGCTTATCCATACCACACATTAGAGATACCCAAAATATTTGTTGAATGAATAAATCCATCCTGTGTCTCTGCCAGAGTAATCTTTGCTGAAGAGGTCTGACTGTTATTCCTTAATTCAAAAAAATATTTTTCATGTCCCACACCTGCACTGTCTTCTGACAGAGATTTTAACAACTCTAGACTGACTGGTTAAAGACCCTCCACTCTATTGTCTGAGCCAAACTAGCATTTCAGCCACATCTCCCTTCTGTGATTCCCTTTATTCTATGCTGTTGCTTCTTACTGGGATTTTTAGAGTGCACACAAGATAATCATGGCCCCATCTTCTTGGAATATTAGTTTTACTGGAAATATTTTGAGAGAAAAATGTTATATTTTTATAGTAAAGCAAACATAGGTATATAAAGAAGTAGAGTTTTATTTTTATTTTATTTTTTGAAGTATTGATGATCAAATCCAGGGCCTTGCACATAGTAGGCAAGCACTTTGTCTTTGTGCTTAACCCACACCCCTAAATTTTACATTATTTTTAAGATACAAATAGATTTCCTAGAAATATTGAGCTTTGGGATGTACTGCTCAGCCCTCAGGAATATGTATTCTTGAGAAATTTTAAGAATACTTCTTACTATTTTTTATTTCCTAATTTTTACATATAATATTTTATCAGGATGGAATCTCATCATATACTCTGCTCTGCTTTTCCTTTTATCATCTAACTCAAATTATTTCCTACATGTAGACTGGCTGTTTACATGTTAGAGATTCTTTCCTGTGAATCTTTGTTCAGTTTATGTTTTATAGCATTTTATCATATGCTTTTTATTTTGTATATGTTTTACAAAAAAGAAAAAAAATGGCTGTTTTTTAGTATGTATATCCCTTTGCTTCCCTTGTAATTTTAAGATCCTTAAGAACAAGAGTTATTTTTGTATTACTTTTTATCCATTACAAGGTTTAGCATAATTATTTGTATATAGTAAGCATTTGTTAATTGAATAAATGAATGAATTTCTTTTTTTCTTTTTCTTTTTTGCAGTGTTAGGGAACAAACCCAGGGTTTCACTCATGTTGGGCTTTACCACTGAGCTGTATTCCTATCCTTCCTTTCAATTATTTATTTTTTGTTATTATTATTACTTTTTAATTTGTGGTGCTAATTGAACCAATGGCCTTAAGCATGTTACGCTAGCACTCAACCATTGAGCTATCCTTCATATCCCTACTTTAATACATTCTTGTGTTGGATCACACACTAGAAATTTTAAAATAAGTGGACATGGTGGCACATGCCTGTTGATACCAGCTACTTCAGAAGCTGAAATGGGAGAATCATAGAGTTGAGGCCAGTCTGAGTAATTTAGTGAGACCTTGACTCAAAAAGAAATTAAAAAAAAGGTCTGGGTGAGGGGGTAGCTCTGTGATAGAGTGCTTATCTAGCATGTGTGAGGGCTTGAGTAGAATCTCCAATACCACCCCCTGCCCCTTCCAATTTTAAAAAAATTATTCTGCTGTCAATTTGTTTTTTACCATAATTTTATATGTTTAGAATGATACTGATTTTATTTTTTAAATCTAATTTTATGAATTTAGATAAATACTCAAATTATAGGACAAAGTTTTAAATTTTTAATTATAGTTTTTGTCCTTACCTGTTGTTGAATCTGATGCCAAGTGATATTGTTATGAGTACCAAATAATTTTAGTAAGTTGAAGATAACATAACCTTTATCATCCAGGTATTATAAGAAGGAAATTGGTTAGAGAAGAGTGTGTTTGTGTGTGTGTGTGTGTGTGTGTGTGTGTGTGTGTGTTATAACCATAAAAGTCTTTGGTCCTTACTTCAGAAATCAATCACTATGGATTGTGTTTGTTTACTTCATCCCCAAAAGAGTACTTTGTGAATAAATGTCACAATCAAAATAGGTCTATATGACCATTACAAAATTTTTGGTGATACTCTTGAAGTTTATAACTATATAATAATAGTTCTACATGTATAGTTCTCCATGTATAGTGTGCTTTCTCTTCTAAAAGCTTCTCTTGCCTTCTAACTCCATTACGCTAATTTTACCATGCCAATCAAACATAATTGTTGTTTTCCTAAGAATGTGAGATACTACTGAGTGATGTATGATATATATTCACTGTTTTAACTAGTGATAGTAGATCTAATACAATTATTCTTGAGAAAAAATTCTTTTGGAGGGAAGTGGCATGCCATGACATAAGTCACTAATTTTTGAAGGCAAGATTCCATAAGGTTGAGAATGATTCAAAGATAAACCCTGAAAAATTAATTTACCTATTTTGCAGCATTCTTGTGCATGTTAAAGAATAATTGATCACTCTTTTTTTTTTCTTAAAAACTATCAGATTTCTTATTCAGCCTTAGTTACATTTACCTATATTTGTAAAGACTGCTCTCCTGGTTCTTCTCTTCCTGTCTGGCGTATAGCTTTCTGTTTACATTTCATGGTGTGTGGTCCTCTGCTGCCTCCAGCTTCATTCACATTTTAGTTGTATCTGTGGCTGCTATTTTCTCTAAGTCATTTTCACTGTGTTCTATCAAAAAAATCAGACAAAATAATTTATGCATCCATTAGAAAAATTGCTTTCTTCTAGTATGACTGTAAACGGTGAAATCCTTTTAAAACAAATGACTTATCTCCTCAGGTACATTTAATATTTGTGTTGCTACGCTTATTTCCCAGATTAATTTTTTTTTTTTTTTTTTGGTACTGGGGATTGAACTCAGGGGCACTTGACCACTGAACCACATCCCCAGCCCTATTTTGTGTTTTATGTAGAGACAGGGTCTCACTGAGTTGCTTAGCGCCTCGCCATTGCTGAGGCTGGCTTTGAACCGTGATTCTCCTGTCTCAGCCTCCCTAAGTGCTGGGATTACAGGCTTGCGCCACCGTGCCCAGCTTCCAGATTAATTTTTTTACACATTAATACATATTTTGAAAAAGGCCTTTACTTTCAGTGTTTTAAAAATTATTTTAAAATAAAATTGTTTTTAATTCTTAAAACACAGATATTTTATTTAAAAGGCTAATTCAAATCAACAAGGTGTATGATTGATAACACTGTTATCAGTATATCATTTATGCTTTCAAAAATGTTTACTTAGCTTTATTTATGTGCCAAGCAGGCCCTATTAGAGGGATTAAAATAGAAAGTCAAAAACTTCAAATAGCCAGTTGTTCATTTCTTTTACTTATAAGAAACAAAGGTTCTTTCAGGGCACCATTTTAGAAAAAGAAGATTTATTGTTGTTCTCTGTGGTATAGAACCAGTGTGCTAGAAAATCTGAAGCCACTTAATGGCTGGTTGCTCTCTTTAGTAGCAGTAACTATTCTGACTGCCTGCTCTGCAATAAAATACACCTATTTTACGTTTATGAGTTTTGACAAATGTACATACCTGTATAATTAATAAGCACCATAGTCAAGAGAATAGAGCATTTTCATCACCCAGAAAGTTCCCTTTACATTTAACCCTCATTCCCTTCCCATAGCCAGTCCTAGATCCAAGGATCCTGTTAATCTTTCTATTCTCTATATGAAATTGCATTTTTTATAATTTCTTGAAAGGGGAGTGATAGAATGTATAATCTTTTGTGTTGGGCTTGCTTTGTTTTTAAATGTATCCTGATATTTCATATATTGTTGATTCATTTTTATTGCTGAGTAATCTTCTATGGAATAGCACAAATTATTTATCCATTCACTAGTTGATGGTCATTGGATTGTTTTCCGTTTGAAGACATTATGAATAAAATTCTATGACCATTTGTATACAAGTCTTTTGTGGACATTTATTTTGGGTAAATGTTTAGGAGCTAAATTGCTGGGCTATATAGTAAGTATGTGTTTATGAGAAGTCGCCAAAGTATTTTCTAAGGTGCTTATACCATTTTATATTCCCATGACTATTGTATGAAAGTGCCAAATATTCTACATCTTTGGCAAATGTTATATTGCCAATCTTTCATTTTAGTCCTTCCAATGTGTGTGTGTGGTATATGCCATGGTTTTAATTTTCATTTCCCTGTGATCTAATGATGTTTAGCATCTTTTTATAAGATCATTGTATTAATCTTTCAGGGATGCCATAATCAAATACCACATACTGGGTGGTTTAAACAACAGAAAATTTTCAGTTCTGAAGACTGAAAATCAAGATGAAGGTATCTGCAGGTTTGGCTTCTCCTTAGGCCTCAGACCTGCAGATGGCTTGTCTTCTGGCTTTTCCTCTATGCATACACATCTCTGGTTCCTTTCCCTTTTCTTATAAGGACATCAGTCTTACTGGATTAGGACCTTATTTAAATTTGATAACCTCTTGGAAGGTCTTATCTCCAGTCATACTGGGAGTTAGGGCTTCAACATAGGAGTTGGGGGGACACAATTCAGTTTATTATACTTATTGACCATTTTTGACTTTTTTTTTAAATTGTTGTGCTGGAGATAGAACCCAGGGCTTGGCACATGGTAGGCAAGTGCTCTACAACTGAGCCACGTTTGTTGTTAGCTTCTTTTGGATTTGTTTTTTGTTGGTTTAAGTCTTTTGCCCATTTTTTGAAGAGATTGTATGACTTCTTACTAAGATGTAAGAATTTGTAAGAATTCAGGGCCATGAGTGAAGCTCAGTGGCAGAGAGCATGCTTAACAGGTCCTAGATTCAGTCCTTGGCAAACCCCCTCTCCCCACCAGAAACATGTAGCAATTATTCTTTCTTTTTTTTTTTTTTTGAGATGGAGATCTTGGGGATCTTGCTGTGTTACCTCAGCTGGCCTCGAATTCCTGGGCTTGTCAAGTGATCCTCTTGTCTGAGCCTCCCAAGTAGCTGGGAATATAGGTATACATGACACTGTGTCTGGCTCTAAGTGAATTTTGTACATTTCTCTTCACTTTTTCTTTTCTTTTTTTAATATAGTGCTTGGGATTGAACTCAAGGCCTCACTTAGGCTAGTCTAGCACTCTACCAATGAGCTAATCCCCCAGTCTTAGAATTCTTTATATATACAGACCACAAGTCTCCTGTCAAATATGTGCATTGGAAATACTTGCTCACACTTAACTACCGAGTCACATCTCAGCCATTTTTTATTTTTTATTTTGAGACAAGGGTCTTGCTAAGTTACTTAGGGCCTTGCTGAATTTCTGAGCGAAGCTGGCTTTGAAATTATGATCCTCCTGCTTCATTCTCCTGAGTTGCGGGATTACAGATTTATGCCACCACACATGCCCATTTAATTTACCTTAATATTAGATTTTAAAGAGCAGAACCAACTTTCTTCCTTCCTTCCTTTCTTTCTCTCTTTCTCTCTCTCTGTCACTGGGAATTTAACCCAGGTGGATTTTACCACTTAGCTACATCCCCATCCTTTCTATATTTTTTATTTTGAGACACAATCTTGCTAAATTGTGTAGGGCCCTAAATTGCTGAGGCTGGCCTTGAACTTGCAGTCCTCCTACTTCAGCTTCCCTATTTACTGCGATTATAGGCATGTGCCTCTGTGTCAAACATAAAGAGAACAAGTTTTAAATTTTGATGATATTCCATATTTCAGTTTTTTCTTTTTTGGTTTATGGTTTGTATGTCTTTATTTAAGAAACATTGTCTAGTTCAAGGGTATAAATTATTCTTCATTGTTTTCTTCTAGAAGTTTTGTAATTTCAGCTTTTCCTGTATGTGTATTTTGAGTTCATTTTAAGTCTGGTATGAGTTAAAGGTCAGGGTTCATTCGTTTGCATGCATATATTCAATTGTTCTACTATTAATTGAAAAGATAATCCTTTCCCTATTAAATTACCTTGGTACTTTGTTTAAAATCAGTTGACCATATATATACAGATCTATTTCTGAATTGTATTCTCTTCTATTGATTTATATCCTGTGTCAGTGCTAACTTGTTACTATAGCTCTATAATTCTTCCACTTATAGTATTTAAAAATAGATAATGTAAATCAACTTTTGTCTTCTTTTCCAAACTTATTTTAGTTACTCTGCACGTTTCTACATACAATTTATAATATGCTTATCAGTTTTTCTAATTATGCCTGCTTGAATAGTGCCTGGCACTATTGGGATTGCATTAAATGCATACATCATTTTAGAGAAAAATTCTCTTAATAGTATCAAGTTTAAAATCTATGAATATGTTTTTTCTTTCCATTTATTTGTCTTACTTAATTTCTTTCAGCAATTTTATTTCATTCTTAATGAATGATGGTATTATACATTATTTGTTACATGTATTCCTAAGTATTTCATATTTGAGGCTATAGAGCAGTTATCTTGCCTTGTTTCTGATATTATCTTGTAATTTAAAATCATTTAAAATAAATTTGTATAGTCATTTGGTATTATTTCTTCCTTAAATGTACATTACAATCTACCAGTGAAGCTATCAGAAGCTAAAATACTTTGTGGTAAATTTTTAAATTTTGAATTGTTTTATAATAAATGGTTATCTAAATACTATTTCTTCTTGAATTAGTTTTGAGAAGTAGTATGTTTTAAGGAGTTTTGGCATTTCACTTAAGTTTGAGGTTTTGGCATAACATTTTTAGCATTCTTTCATTTTGAAGTCTGATCTGTAGTGGTCTGCTACTCACCATGTGACCTTAGGCAAATTACTTACCCTCTTGTGCCTTTCTTTCCTCCTTGTAAAATAGGATAATAATGGTATCTACCTCATACTGGGATTGTAAGAATTAACTGACAGTTCACATGTATAATAAAGTATGTAGAATAGTGAGAGGTTTGTTACCACTTAATAAGTGGTAGTTTCTGTCATTGAAAACATTGTAGGGACTAGGTGATATCTTGTTGGTGAGGTTATGGAGGAGAGTCATAAGTCACACAGATTAAGTGAAATAGTTCCCAAGATCCTTTTCAGATTTTTTTGACAGTGAGGAGTAATCAAAATCCAATATTGTTCCAGTGGCTATTGAGTGTTTGTTATGAAAGGATTCCCTTTCACAGCTATTGGCTGTACAGCAAGAAGGAAATATAGCAACTTGAGGAATGGTGCAGGCCCTGATTTTTAAGACCTCTTTGTCCTGCACAGCACTGGACAGGGCATATATTATATGTAACTGATGTTTGTTAATTGGATGTAAATTTATATTGGAGTATTTTACAAGATTCTTTCAGGGAAGGAATTTCTCTTTGGGCCATATTTCTTCGCTCCATGAGGACTGATATATATGGTATTTGTATTCCATATTCTTTTTATACCTTTCAGATTAGTTTCTAAAACTGATAAAGAGAACTAGCCATACCATTGTTTATTTAGAATTTAACTACAGTTGGTAGGGTATTGTTTGAGTAAGGAGAAGAAAAGCATTGAGTTATAGTTTATGTCAAAAATTAATTTTTTTCTTAAAGAGCCACATCATAAATATTTTAGGTTTTCTGCCCATACAGTCTCTGTGGCATTTATTCAGTTTTGCTATTATAGTGCAAAAGAAGCCATATACAAATACATAAGCAAAACGGGTTGGCCGTACTTCTATAAAATGTTGTTTTACAAGTACAGATGGCCTGTAGACTGAATTTGACATTTAAACCTGTTTGCCCCTTCTGATCTATATAAAATGCTACGGTTAAGGATTTGCCTGTTTATGTCCTTATATGTAATCTTCAGTAGGCATTATTTGAATTATATAACTCACTTTTGGTGAATACCTATTCTAGAATTTGTATTGACAAGTTTTCTGTCCAGGAAATGTGTATATATGTGAGGGAAAACATCTGTTAAAAATACTAGGATTCAGGGGCTGGGGTTGTGGTTCAGTGGTGGAGCGCTTGCCTGGCATGTGTGAGACCCTGGGTTCGATCCTCAGCACCTCATATAAGTAAATATGTAAATAAAAATATCCATTAACAACTAAAAAAAATTTTAAAAAATACTAGGATTCAGATGTCTAACAGATAGTAATATTTGTTCACTAATTTATTTAAAGAATCTTTATTGAGCACCTACTGTTTACTCAGCACTATCTGGTCTCAGGTATACATTGGTGAGCAAGATCTTTGTCAGTGCCCTTATGAAACTTACAGCCCAGCAGTAACTAACTGTTCCTGACATTGAACAGGTAATTGCAGTATGTTATATATTCTCATTAACCACATTATGCCAACCACTATTACACCACCTATTTTAAGAATAATAGGGTGCTGGGGGTGTGGCTCAGTGGTAGAGCGCCTGCCTTGAACGCATGAGGCACTGGGTTCGATCCTCAACACCACATACAAAATATATAAATAAATAAAATAAAGGTTTGGAAAAAATATTTAAAAAAAAAAAAAAAAAGAATAATAGAAGTTTAGAAAATTATTGCATATAACAATCCTTCCTTATGTGGAGACAATTACAGATATTTCAATTAAAATTCCTTTGGTTTTATTGAAGAAAAGGAAAGAAAGAGAACAAAAAATGAATAAAGAAATGGAGGAAAAAGCAGCAAAGGAACTGGAAAAAGAACATTTGCAAGAAAAAGCAAAAGAAAAATATCAAGAATGGTTAAAGAAAAAAATTGCTGAAGAATGTGAAAAGAAGAAGAAAGAAAAGGTATTTGTCTTAAAGTGGCCAGTCAGAATATGTGGTTTTGGTGTTCATTGTGTGCCAACTATATTTGAGAAAAAAGTATATAATTAGAAAATTGACAGTATTATAGCATAAGGAGATAAAATTATCCTTATTTGTATTATGCTGTATTTAAGCTTCAAAAAGAATCTGTATTTGTGGCTTCCTTACATTGAGAAATTTTAATAAGCCTGTATATTTTTTAGTCATATTCAAAATTGTTAGTTGTTTTAAATATTTTTCAATATACTTTTATTTAGGCATACTGCTATATTGTAAATGATTATTTTTTTAAATGATGAATTGCTTTTATTTCCCTTGGGTTTGATATCTTATTGTTCAGAGGTAGACACCTTAATATCACATCCCTGATCATGTTCAATTTTATTCTCAAATTGTGGAAATATAATTCAATATTGTGGCTATTAGGAGGGGAGCAACTGGGAGGAAGATTCAGTAGAATTTAAATGGAATATTTAGTTACAGACTATCCTTGCAAATGCTTTGGTCTTGTCATTTTAAGGAAAAAGAAAAACAACGACAAGCTGAATTACAGGAGAAAAAGGAAACAGCAGAAAAAAAGTTTAAGGAATGGTTGGAAAATTCAAAAAATAAACCTCGCCCAGCTGTAAAGAGCTATGGTTATGCCAATGGAAAACTTACAGGTTGGTTTTTCTGTTATGTGGGTTACAAAAGTATGGTTTGCAGAAGCAAATTTTATACATTTTGTTTATTTTTCACAGAAATAGAAACTTATAAAATTTATTTTTCTTTCAAATTACTATTTTTTAGAAAATTATACTATGTTGGTAGAAATTTATTCACTCCTCATAAATAATATGTATATATCCGAGATATATATATATGTGTATATATATATATACATATATATATATATGTATGTGTATATATATATATATATATATATATCTTAAAGGTAATAGTTGCAAAACTGCAAACTTATACTTTCAAGCAATTATTTTTAACATTAGGAAATAAGTAAAATTCTCAGGGGTGGAGTTGTAGTTCAGTCATAGAATATGTCCTTAGCATGCGTAAGGCCTTGGGTTCAATTGCCAGCATCCCTGGTAGTGCTCTTACATTCTTGGATGATAAAGCCTTACTCAGGATGTGTTTAAGGGGTCATCTTGCCTACACTTCTTCTAACTTTCTCTAAGTCAGAGCTTCCAATGTCTTTGGTACGTTCTTTTTGTAGGGTGGAATACTAGATAGCACATGACCAAACAATTGACCTTTAGGGTTGGTCTGATGATAAATGGCATTGCATATTTTTCTTTGTGCTTTATGTTGAAAGCTCATACCTTGATGACAGCTGCCTTCACTTGTTTAAATGATTTATTATTAAAAATACTCCCATTCTGTTTTGTTCACACAATGGAACATATTCCAGACTTTGTTTTGACCATCTTGGTGAAGTGTGTGTTGACATATCTGTGTAGTCAAAGTAGGCTGCCACGGTCTGAAAGACACATTCCTGCTGTCAGGATTAGGCCTCTCTTGTATGTCATAGAGGTCATTCATTATATCCATTAATCCATTGTAGCTACTGAGGATGGCTTCCTCCTCCTCTTCCTCCTCCTCCTCTTACCACTCCCCTTCCTCCCTGCCACCCTTTCTCCCTCTCTTTTTTTCTTGCTCGAAAAAAGAGCAATAAGCAGTGATTCTAACCTAATGATTGGATAGTAAAGCTAAGACTTTAGGTGGAATATACATATTGACTAGAAATTAATTGTTAAAATAATGGACTGTTTTATTAAATTATTTTGCTTTTTTAATGAGTTTAATTCTTTTTTATTTTATTGGTTCTTTTCAGTTATACATGACAGTAGAATCATTTGATATAATTATACAAGCATGGGACATACCTTATTCTAATTAGGATCTCATTCTCATGGATGTACATGATAGTGTATTTATAAACATATATGGGAAAATTATTTTGGATTCATTTCACTCTTTCCTTTTCTTGTCACTCTCCCTTCTCTTCATTCTAATAAGTAACATATTTGTCTGCATGCTGTACTTTTCTTTTAAGTCTTTATCCTATTATTTTTATAAATTATGAAATAAAGGAATTTGTGTGCCTGTAGTGACTGAAGGATTTGAAGATGATTTACAGAATGTTCTTCCTTCATACAGTTATTGTTGTCAGGCATCACAATTCTTTAAACACTATGCTCATCAGAAGGATACTCTCTAATTAGTAATAAAAATTACACTGATTCTGTAAAATCTTATTAACTTGAATGACAATAAATCAGAATTCGATGGTTCTAAACAAGAATCTTGATTCACTTTAGTTATATATGCAAAATAAATTTTTCTGAAAACTTTAGTCTCTGACAAGAGGAAACTAATTCACAAATAAGTCATTTCCTTAGGGTTAAGAAAATAAAGGTTTTTGGGCTGGGGTTGTGGCTCAGTGGTAGAGCTCTTGCCTAGCATGTGTGAAGCACTGGGTTCGATTCTCAGCACCACATATGAATAAATAAATAAAAAAAAGGTCCACCAATATCTAAAAAATATTTAAAAAAAAATAAAAGAAAATAAAGGTTTTCAATTTAATGGTTCTAAAATTAATTCCATAGTAAAACCTTTGCAGATATTATTATTTGTATAGATTTTAACATTCTTATTTGTGTCTCATCATTGTTGTTTGTATAGGTTTTAACAATATTGTTTGACTTCTCAGAATTACCTTTTACTACAACATTTACTATATTTGAAAGTGTTAATTTTTTCAAAGTATTCAGATTAGCTTGGTATATCCGTGATACTTTGCCTTTTTGACATTTAACATTTTCTAGGAATCTTAAAATAAGTAATTGTTCTCAAGAAGTGTGTTGTTTTGTTTTGTTCTGATTTTTCAATGATTTTAGGTTTTTACAGTGGAAATGCCTATCCAGAACCAGCCTTTTGTAATCCAATTCCATGGAAACCAATTCATATACCACCTCCCAAAGAAGCAAAGGATCTATCAGGAAAGAAGAATAAAAGACCTGTGATAAGTCAGCCACACAGGTCATCATCTCTGGTAATTCATAAAGCCAGAAGCAATCTTTGCCTTGGAACTCTGTGCAAAATGGAAAGATAGTATATGTGGGAAATACTATGCTTTTACCTAAAGCTATTTAATTTTGAAATCAAATTTTTTTTTTACCTCTCAATCAGCAACTTAGTATTTGATGTGATTATTGACATTCTAATTTTTGTATTTTATATGGAGTCTGTAGGGTTAATTGAGAACGGTATTTTTTACATTTTAGCTTTTCCTTTAAGATTGATCTTGGCATATTGTTTTGCATGTTAAGTGACTGAATATCTAACAATTGTGCTTATGTTTAGCTTGTATTAAAACTACACTATAATACCCATAAAATCAAAATTTTTTCCTATATTATTTCATACTCTATATTGTTTGCTGATGTTTATGTTCAAGAACATAATAACATTAAGATTAATTTGTCCAAATAAGCATTTCTAAATTGCATGCTTTTCTAAATGGGTTAGAAACCAAGAGTAATCAAAAACAGTCTTTGTTGTTTGCTTTTAGAATACTTTTCCCATTTAGATATTTTAAAAATAACTGAGTAAAAGTTTATTTTGTAACATAGAAATAAGAGTTGAGACTTTCAAAGGAAAATCTAAATACATTTTTTTGTGCTCTGCATCTTAGATTGATGTGTTATAATCTTAAGACCTTAATAATATTATGCTTTATTTTGTAAAAATACTTATACATTAATTGTAATTCTTCACTAGCTTTGAAATTGGAATTGTCAGTGCATTATTTTTTAATATTGAAATGTTAAATGTTTTAAGTTACTGACGTTGAAATCATAGATCTTATTAATAAACACATTTTAAGGATAAAAGTTGAAATGATTACTAAAATAGCACACAATTCTTATTAAATTTTACAGGTCTGTATCCTTTTTAGGAAAAGCCTATTGTCTTTTTTAGGACTTGAGCAAGAAATGAAAATTTGTTCATTTGAACAAATTGATTTCTATTTAGAATATATTCTACGTTTTTGCTAGATTAGTCACCTGCCAAGTTTCTGGGGATCCGGTAGCATGTTGGACAATACAAGGACAACAACAGAATTTTTGAAGGGTATTCGTTATAATCACACTTTAGGAAAATGCACTTCTAAGCAGAGAACAATTTGTTAGCAATCAGTGAGGCTTGTGCAGCCAAAATGTTGGTGAAATTTAGTTACTTTTGTTTGTTTGTTTTTATGCAGTGCTGAGGATTGAACCCATAGCCTCACACTCACTGAACTGTGCTGAGATATGTTTCTGGCCCTTATGGCCCTTGACCATACTTCTTAGAATTCCTGAGGTAGTAAAACTTCCAGATAATCATTCTACTTGAGCAAATTTGCCTTTATATAATGTGTATGTGTGTGTGTGTGTGTGTGTGTGTGTGTGTGTTTGTATGTTTGTGTATCTAAAGTATCTAAATTCCTGAGAGTTTTAGATGTAGTTGTTTTGTCTAATAAACATTCTATTTTACAGCTGAGATTAACTGTTAACTACAACTATTTTAGCAGGACTTTTCATTCAGTCACTAATCATTTTAGGGTATATCCTGAGTTCAGTAGGTATCAGTAGTTTGAATTTTATTCTTTCGTTTTTTAGTACTGGGGATTGAACCAACAGGTGCTATATTACTAAGACACATCCCTAGCCCTTTTTATTTTTGTATTTTGAGACATAGTCTCACTAAGTTGCTTAGGGCCTCCCTAAATTGCTGAGGCTAGCTTCAAACTTATGATCTCCTGCCTCAGCCTCTCTAGTTGCTGGAGTTATAGCTGTGCACCACTGCTCCTGGATTTAATTGTAATTATAATTGCTCTGAAGATTTTAAACAGGGAATTGATAAGGTTTATACTTTGAGATTGCTCTGGCTGCTCTGAAGAAAATTATTTAATTGGGGGGAGGGGAGAATGGGAGTAGGGAAAGACTGAGAAGATTTTTTTCATTATCTAACAAAGAAGTCATGATAACTTGGACTAAGATAGCAGCAGTGATAAGAAGTAGAGATGAGTTTGAGTTTTATTTTTGAGGTGGAGCAAACAGGGGTGCTAATATTTGGATATCAGATTAAGAGAAGGAGAAAGATTCAGATATGACTTCTAGTTATTTGGCCTGATAACTAGGTGAATAATCATAACTGTAACAGAAATAGGAAGATTTATAGAGTAGATTTATGGGCTGAGATGAAGAAAGAGGAAAGTCTTTAAGAATGCTGTTCTACATTTGTTAGGTTTCCAGTACCAACTTAAAATCCTAGTAGAGGGCTGGGGTTGTGGCTCAGTGGTAGGGTGCTTGCCTTGCATGTGTGAAGCAATGCAGGTTTGATCCTCAGCACCACATAAAAATAAAGATATTGTGTCCATCTACAACTAAAAAAATATTTTAAAAAATATCCTAGTAGAGATGGTGGTTAAATATATGTGTCTGGTGCTCAGAAGAGAGTCAGGATTGGAGATGTGAATTTAAGCAACATCAGCACATAGATGGTATTTAAAAGCATGAAACTTTTTTTTAGATTTGTTTTTTATTTATTTGTTCTAATTAGGTATACATGACAGCAGAATGCTTTTTGATTAATTGTGCATAAATGGAGCACAACTTTTTCATTTCTCTGGTTGTACATGATGTAGTCGCACCATATGTGCTGTCATACATGTACCTAGGGCAATAATGTCCATCTCATTCCACCAGAAAGAATAGGTTATTATAAGTTGGAAGAAAAAGGTAATAGAAAAATAAGCATTTTGGAGAAGGAAAAATGAAATTTATAGAGATATCAGAAGAACCAATGGACATTGTCGCTTTCCATCTTTCCTGCTCCCATGTGCCCTCCCTTCCTCTCCCTCCCCTTTGACCAAAGTTCCTTCATTCTTCCCATGCCCCCTCCCCCATTATGGATCAGCATCCATTTATCAGAGAGAATATTCAGCCTTTGGTGTTTTGGGATTGGTAAAAGCATGAAACTTGATTAGAATACCTAGGAGTAGTTTAGATAGTAAGAAGGGAGGGCTGAGTATTCCATATTTTAGAGGTTAAGCAGCCAACAAATATTCTGAAAACCAGCAGCTAGTAGAGTAGAAGAAACCCAATAGAGTGTGATGTCACAGGAGCCACAAATAGAAATGAGTTGTGAACTCTCTCCATTGTCTCTTGAAAACTAAAACAAGGAAGAGCATTCCTTTTTGGATTTGATAAAATGAAGGAAGGTTCTTGTTGGGCACAATAGTGAACATGTATTGAATCATTTCTACATGCATAGTATTCTTATGCTTTCATATGTGCTATTCTCACAACGATCCTATGAGATAGGTACTTTTATTATTTTTATTTGATATTTGAGGAAACAGATACAGAGAAGTTATATTGCATTTATATGTAGTAAATCACAGAACATAGATCAGAACCCAAGAGATTAAGGTCCAAGCTTAACGATCCTTTCCTATATAATAAATGTGAAGAAAAACTGGTATGAAACTATAATGAAATAGACTGCATAGAGAGTGGGAGGTGAGAAGGCAGAGCCCATAAATTAAGGCTTTTTGGAAAAGTTTTATAGTGAAAGGAGAAACTAAATGGGATATGAATGAAGAGAATGTAAAGTCAAGGTCATTTTGTTTGTTTTGCATTAGATGAGTGATATTAAATGTGTTTCTGCTGATGGTGATGATATAGTTGAAAGAGAGGGCTTGAAGATTTAGGAGAGATTAGGGATGATGTGAGAAATGCAAAAATGGCGGTTTATATAGAAGTAAGTAAATTTCTTCTGTTTTAATAGAGAGCACATTGTGCATAGATTCAAATGTAACTGGATGGAGAGTATTGTTGTAGGAAGATGATGTAGGTAATTGTTGTCACATAGCTTCTTGCTTCTCAGTGAGGTATGAGGAGAGGCAAGATGATCTGCAGAAAGAATAAGTTATTATAAGTTGGAAGAAAAAGGTAATAGAAAAATAAGCATTTTGGAGAAGGAAAAATGAAATTTATAGAGATATCAGAAGAACCAATGGGCAATGTCGCTTTCCATTTGATATTTTTGGTAATAAAGTGAAACCAGTTAGCATTGTTCTATCATGTTTTTCTTCATTCCTGGAGAAAAGTTTAGTTATTTTAATTTAGGCCTAGAGTAGGATTTATTCAGAATTAGACAAGTAGACAAGTTGAATGGAGAGAAAGAGGAGCAAAGTAGTTAAAGAGTTTTCAGGGAGTGATTATAGTTCTGGAACATGGTGTTTCACAAAGGATGGGTAAACAGGGGTGAAAAAGAGGAGGAGATCTTCAATAGATATGTGTTTGCAAAGATGTCACAAAGGTTGGTTGAGTGAACTGGAAGGAGGCTGGAGAGGTAGGAGCTTGTGGTAGAGGGTGGCACTGACTGGATCCAGAATATAACCATGGCAATGCGTGCTAGAATATATTGCTAGAGGTGATGAAATTAAGAATTTGGGAGGCCACCATATGAGGAGGATTATTATTATTTTTAAATTGGTGTGCTAAAATTGCCAAGAACATAGTACAAGTAGTGGTAAAGAGGAAGACAGTAAGCCAGGTACTAGGATTTCAATGAAGCAAGGTCAAAGCTTAGCCAAATGACAGTCAAAAGGAACAGTATGCGCTAGTACGGTTAGATGAAGTAATCTTCAGAAGAGCTGGCAGTTTTTAAGGAGGAAGGAAATGAAGTTGTTTGGAAATAATATTGGAAACAAGGTAGGTGGGAAAGACACCTATCTACTAGTACCAAGCCTCAAAGTTTCAGAGAGAAAACACTATTCTCAGGAGGCCACTGAAGGCCTGAACAACTTTCAAAAGCATACCTGTAGCAGGATGGTTTGGAGGGGTAGAGACCAGTAATAAGACTGTGGAATTATTCCAGGGAGAGGTGAGTGAGGATTAAACAAGGGCTATAGGGTTGGAGAGAGATGTGTGAAAGATCTGTCAGAAATAGGACTTGCAGGGCTGTTTTAGAGCAAATTGGTAAGATAACTGGTGAAAATATTGGCAGAGAAAGGGAACATGGAAATATAGGGCAAATTTGGGGGTAGGAAACTAAAGGTTTTGTTTTTTTTTAAGTCAATAGTAGTAAAAGTTTTATGATAGGAATAACAATATTTTGCTTCACTTCTCTCTATTTCTTAGTGCTTCTCCCAGGAGGATATTTTATATTTTATATTTTTTCTTTGGTAATTTTCTCCCTAGAATTTTTTTCATTTCCCCCTTAGAATCCTGTTTGGCATTTGTCAGTCTTCCTGATTTTATTCTATATTTGGAGTGTTGCTTTCCTTCTATGTTATTCCCACTACCCTGATTCTGTACCTGATAAGGGGAATATTTTCTGAGAGATTTTTTTAATGTTACCTTCAGATTCTTAGATAACTTTTTATGGTACCTTATTTTAAATTCCAAGCATGCTTCTGTTTATTCCTTTTTCATAGCATCCTATACTTATTTTACAGATATAACATCTCATTTCTAAGGACGTTAATTACAATTTTTTTCTATTTTAATTGGCTCTGTTATGCTCTGGATACCTTTTTCCCCTTCATTTTCTCTTATCATATTCCGAAGTGTCCCTCAAATGATAATTAATCCCTGTCTGACTTTATATTCACAATATGAATCCCTGTCTGTTGGTATTTAAGAATAGGACATTAAGGAGCTGAATGGGAGCCCTGTATGCATAGGTAGGGCCTGTCAATGGTGGATATTGTTGTTGTTTGTTGTATCTCCAAAGAGTTAGAAACCTGTCCCCATGAGGCTGGTCAGTTTCTCAGAGAAGCTTCTAATTATCCACGGTGACATAAACCTGGTTCCAGGGCCTGGGATAAGATAAAGTGACAGTACATAAAGTATAATGAACTGTGGTTCTGTGTCTCACAGTTCATTATATGTTATGTACTGTCACTTTGTCTGGATTTCAGTCTTGCTAGTACATAAACTGTGCTCTCCTTGGTTCTATAGGTTGAATTAGTTGTTCTTTTTCTTCTTCTTCTCCTTCTCCTTCTCCTCCTTTCTTCTTTCCTTTTAGCAATCAGTGCTTAGAAACCTTTAGATGGCTACTGAGAAAAACAAGGAAAAGGCACTCAGAGGAAACAACCAATTAAAAAAGAAGACAAAAAATCAACTATTGTAATGTCCTTAAAGATGAGAAAAAAATACCATATCCACACTGACTTCTAACTCAGACATTTCACCTCTATCTGCTTTCTGCTTACAAAATTTTGTTGGAATCTTTGGTTAACCACTATATTCTCTTCTGTTCTCTTTACCCTTATAAGTTTGTATTTTTTTCCTTCAATTCCTTAACTATCATCCTAGACAAGAATGGAACAGAAAGGAGATAGTTGTGTATGATTAATCTGCTATGTTTAATTGGATGTCTTAAGTTTTGTTGTGAACATATTGCTATAGAGATGCTCATGAAGATACAGGTTTGTTGCCAGACTTGAGAAATTTTGTTTAGTTATAGATATTTAGATCTAATCAGATTAACATAATTATTGAAGCATTTCCCAAGGAGTCTGAAGCATGACATTCTTTCATTTATTCACTCAATATGTAACTGTCAAGTGCCCACCATGTGCTGGCAAGAAGACGACGGACTAGGATGGAATGTGAGGAAGGAGCATAGAGGTAAGGCAGAGGGAAAGAAGCCATTGAAGAGTATGAAAAGTGGTGGGCGGAGGACGTGAGTGGAGTGCTGCTATAGTGAGAGTCGGTACTTTCAGAAAGGGCAAGTGGAAGGTGTTCTGTAGTATCAAGTGCTGCCAAGGGTTCAGGGGGAATGAGTGAGGACTTCTAATATTTACTGAATCTCTAGCATTGTGCTAGATTCTGGGTGAACAAGACTGGCCTAATCTGGAAATTCGAAGAGCTTATTACATGCCAGCAGAGATAACAGTTAATCCTATACTTGCCTTAAAGCCCAAGCTCTGAGGGTCTATGATTAAACAGACTCAGGCTGAGCCACCTAACTAAACAGAACTTTGAAGGCTGAAGAGTTAGGAATAGACTCAGAACTCAGGTGTGGTTCCACATATAACCTTTTTTTCTTTCAAAGAACCATAGATGATATGTTAGCTTTTGAACAACAAAGGGATTTTCAGACAGCTTGTACACATTGACACATTACTACAAAATTACAAAGGAAATTTCAAAATTCTTAGTCATTTATAAGGAAAATCTTAAGAATTTCATGGGAAAATATACTTTGAGGTTTGATGTTAAAAATATACTGTCCGTGGCCTCAAAGTCTGAGGCACCACAGATGGGTTATTTATTTGAAAAATGAATTGCTAGTGAACTAATTGACAATTAAGTGTTTACACTCTCATAGACTTGCTTATTATGATAACCATGGCCAAAATAACAAAAGTATAGAGCAGTTTACACCAATTACACTTCATGACTAAAAACTAAATTTTCTTTATTAATAAAGAAAATAATATTTGTGTTCTTTTTGTGCCTATTAATATCCTAAATTTAATCATATGTTGGCTTGAGAAAAATATACCACCCTCCTACCCCCAGTTACTTTACCAACCTACTGTTAATAACCGCAGTCTGCCTGAGAGAGAATATTTTTCAGAAAGGACAGTGGTGTCATGGAGTTTCTCTTATTGAGAATATGTTCAATTATCTGTCAACCATAGAAAGCTGCTCCTTATGTCCAGGGGCAAAAGTTGTGAAGGAACACTACCCTTTTCTTTCCTGGGAACCACACAGCCCTTTCACCACCACCCCGTTTCCCTTTTCTTATTCTTGTAGCTGATAGAATTAGCACAGAACTTAGAAAAAAGAGAAGCCTCCTCAGCCTACCTTTCAGGGCCCTGGGAACCACCTGATGAGGGCCAGAGGGAGACATAATTTCTTGTTGTTCCTTTTTAGTGGCAACACAAGGTGGTGTGGGAGCAGAATGTTTTCTTAGGTTGAATAAATTTAAAAAACAACCACCTAACACCTACCTGTCTACAGCTCCCACTCCCTCAGCCAAAGGCTTTCCTCCCTTGGTATAAGCTGAGATGCAAAGTGCCCACACAGGTAAATCTAAAAGGTGAATCAGAGAAAGTATCTCAGTAAAATGCTCATGAGTTTTATCTGTTTGATAAAGACCCTATACTGGATGATCTCAAAAGCTCCTTTGTATGCTAACACTCTTATTATTCTGAGTGATTAATTTTTATAATTTTAGCATGCAGATGTTGGTCACTAATCTCTGGTAAGGACAGTGCATGCAGCATTTTTTCCCTTGTAGGAGGGTAGGTGTGAAATAAAAACAACTTCCTTTAGGGAATCTTCCTATGGGCCGTGCCCAGCTCCTACTGGGAGGTAGCTTAGCTCACGAGAGCACTAGAGACTCACCTGAGTTTGAGTACATGTTTTATGGGTACTTAGACAAGTCTTAATACCCTAAGCCTCAGTTTACTCTTCTAAAAAATGGGTTTAATAAAGCTTTTTCCATAAGGTGGATGCAAAGATTAACATTTAAAGTCCCTAATACAATGTTTGGCACACAGAGGATGCTTATTATGTCATTTGACTGTGCTTATTAATAATGGAAGTAGTATATGCTCTTGGCAGACTATATTCATGTACAAATTTCCCAATATTTTGTGCAGTTACAGAGAATTCTCCATTGTATGATACTGACATTTTCTTCACTTAATTCTAGTGCCATTTTTGCTGTTGTTTTGTAATACATTGGGTCTTTGAAAGTTGCATCTTTAGATACCTATCTGAAAATAGGTGATCCTTTCAGGATTGACCATCTTTTAAAGATGTAGATAGAACATTTTGTATAATCAGTTTCTTTGTTATTATTTTGTAGAAGTCTTTCATATGAATTCCATGAGGGAGATTCAGGGACATTTTGGTTCTCTGGCTAGGTTGTTTTTCCTCATTAAATTTGATGCTTTGTTAATATGTTTCTTGGAAACTCACTTAAGTTGTCTTTGGCAGAAATGATGGAGAATTATTTCTCGCATTTCATAAGAATCAGTTAGAAAAATTAATTTTTCAAAAGTTAGAACTTTTTTTATGTCTGATTAGATCCTCTAAGAAACAGACACTAACATAATATTAATCATGCAAGAGGTTATTTGGGTCATAGCCTATGAGGGTAAATGGGAATTGAGCCAGTGAATGCCAAGAAACCATGATGCAGGTCTGGCCCCTGTGGAGAAGAGAAGGGAAGCACAAAAATTGGGTAGGAAGAGTCTTATTACAATGCAGTTCTAAGAAAAGTTCCACCAGTCTGATGAGTTTTCCAACCAAAATTGCCCCTCAGAGGAGTCCACTCGCAGTTATGGGTCTGCTTTAGAATCCCTGCTGTGCTGAACCACCAGCTGGAAGCAGGCCACTGGCAGGGTGGCCTCAGCTAAAATACAGTAGTGGATTCACAGCACGTCATCTGGGGCCTTTGGGCAGTTATGCTTCTGCAGTAGATCTAAGAGTACCATTTCCATGGCCACCACACTTTTATTGATTCCCATAACCTATGTTACGGTCTTATATTCTATGTAATTAATGTTTTCTCAACTATCAGTTCACAAAATTATTGAAAAGGAACTTGCAATGCTGCATGAACATACTTGACAATATTTCTAAAGCACTTTCAATTGCAAACTGAGGCTGGGTCCACTCTGGGATCAGGAAATAAAGGGGTAATTTCTGTGTAGAGAATTTGAAAATAATAAAGCTGACTAAAATGTGGTGGTCTTTTTATTATCACCATGGGCTGGCAATTCTAAGTGGTGTCACTGATAAATACTTCACCCCATCAGGACAGACTACTGTAGCCACCATGCCCCCAAACTTTAATGTCACTGCCAGGCTTCCTTTTCCTCTTCTAGTATTTCCAGCCATGAAAGTGGGCCAAAAAGAAGTCATAGAATTTTTCTCTTCAGATTCCTGAGATGAATGTGCTTAAGAATGCACATTCTTTGGGAATGCTAGATGCTGAAGGGCTTTCAAGTGCAGTACTATGTGGTTTCAAAAAGTGAAGACATTACTTTCTTAATGGAATAAGATGGTCATAATAACCCTAACTTTATGTATGACTGCAGATATGTTGTGATTCTATACAACTTACAACTAAAGAATTGATATGTTATCCTCTATCTATGTACAATGAATCAAATTGCACTGTTAACATGTAAGCCAAAATAAAATTTAAAAAAAAAGAGTGGCCAGGGAAGCTCTCAGGGGCCAGAGCTGGATTTTGAAAGATGGTAGATTTTGGCTTGGCAGAAAGGCACATGGTAGGCTTGCAAGATACAGGTAGAGTGTTCAGGGTTCAGGGGAAGAAAAGTATAAAATATATTTGGGAGACTATCGATAAACAAAAAAATTAGTGTCATGCTAGGTATGAGTAGAAAGTAAGACTAGAAAAGTAAGTTGGAATCAGAATTTTAAGATTTGTGAATGCCAGTTTAGGGAGTATGTGCAGACAAGTTTAGAAATCACTGTCTTAAATATTTTTCAAATGTGACTTCTCTCCATCCCTACTGTTATGAAACTAGTCACTGGTCACTTGAATTACTACCCTAGCTTCCTGTTCAGTCACTGTGCTTCTAACGGCCCCTCATAGTTATCCTCCCCACAGCAACCTGGTGATCTCCCAGAAGTACAAATATGACCATGTCAAATGCTCTGCTTCCATCTTTTCCAACATTCTCAATCCTTTTTCCTGGCTCCACAATATGTACCAGTATAACTAACACAGGCACTTTGATGAGTATTATACGTGGTAATTTTCAGCCTACTTGGATGTGTACCTCTTGGTACAGTATTTAGAACATTGGGGAGTAAACTCTTGGTTCTCTCCACCATTTCTTTTTTTTCCCTGTCCACTTTTCTTCATTCTGATACGTGCTCTTCTACTAAGGAGCTCGATCCTTTAATATGGAATGCAAAGCCACTTTACCCTCTTTCTCTAATCTCATCCTTCACCAAGCTCTACCTTGTTACTCTAATTTCTCAAACTCCCAACTTCTGAAAATTTCCAAAAGAGACCATATTATTCCTAAATTTCATGCCTATACTTAGTTCTCTCCCCTCTTTTTAGAATGCCTCACCTTTTTAGCTTCTCCAGTGCTCTCTCTTAAACAAACTTGAAGTTTTGAAAGCAATCAGTAAATCTCAACTTGGGGATTACCACGTTGGAGACTTCCCTGGCTCCTTACTCTGCTGGGTTGTGACCCTTCTTTCATTGTCAAGGTTCCTATGTATTTTTCCTATTAAGCTTGCTATGCTGTACTATAATTAATTGTTTTAATGAGTCTATATGTGTTAACTAAATCCCCTAGATTTGAAATTTTTATAAACTATGATTTTACTATTTTGAACTCGAGAAATTCAGAGTAGAGAATTATTATTAATAGAAGCTAGCATCACAACACAGCAATATTGGAAAGAACTTTAATTTTTTTAAGAAAATTATAACTGCTATATAAAACCAAACATGTTTATGGGGTACCATGTGATATTTTCATGTGTGTGTGTATGTGTGTGTATATATACATTTTCATATACACACACACATTGTGTCATGTTGAAATCAAGGTAAACATATCTATTTCCTCAAACATTTACCATTTCTTATGGTGAAAACATTTAGAATCTTTTAGCTTTTTAAAATGTATAGTACGTTATTGTATACAATAGCATATTATCCTATACAATAGCAAGTTAGAATATCTTTCTGTTATCAAACTGTAACTTAGTATCTGAACCTTTCCCCATCCTTTCTTTTTCCCTACTCTTCCTGGCCTCCTATCAACCAGTATCCTATCAACTTCTATGAGATTAGCTAGGTTGGAACAGACCTAAAACAAAGGTAATATTTTGTTCAATTACAAAAGTGTTTTGTTTTTTATACTTAGTGAATTTGGGTAGGGTGCCATCTATCCAAATGGAAACATTGCTGCATGTTTTAAAAATATGAAATAACACTACATGCTGGAGAACTTAATAGAAGGTAGGTGAAATTCTAAGGATAAACTCTAAGGAAGAACAAAGGACAGAAGACCGATTGTTAGACAATATCTGCCTTCAAGAAATGGAGATTAAGGAGTCAGTTAAGTAGACAAAATATTTGCAGGAGAACCAGCACAGTGTAGAAAAATCAACAAAAGGTGTTTTTTAAGAAGCAGGGGTGACTGGGACTAGTACTCCAACGGTCTCTCGGGTAGCAAGTGGTCCTGTGAAGTTTCTCTCTGATGACTCTTGTTCTGGGAAGCAGCATCTGCAGAGCCAGAACCAAAATCTCCAGGAATCAGGCTGGATAAATTTATGTAGGCTCTAACCCCTTCAGCCAAAACCTAAATCCAGGTAGTTCTTGGCCTTTTCTGAGACACACAACCTTTTGGAATCTCATGAAATCTAATGACTGTCCTCAGGAAAATGCACATGTGTACACATACATATACAATTGCACATATAATTTCTCATAGTTTGCTCTACCACTACCCCTAAACCATCCCCACTCAAGCTTCTAAATGGACTCCCACATTAGCAAGCATGGTTCCACTATCAGATCACAAAGAATGCTTGGGTCCTGAGGATAGGTGACATACTTGAGGATTAAGAACTATTTTCTCTGTTCAACTCTTAGCAGGTTTAAACTCATGAAGGCCTTAGAAGAAATCCTCTTTTGCTCTTACCCTCCTAAGGAGCAATGAGCTAAGGAGAAATATCCCTTGGTGTTTGCTAGTCTTCCAAGCCTGCCAATTGAGCATTTTCTAGATTCCTACCTATTGACTTCATGAACTTAGGCTTCTAGCTACCATGGTTCTCCAAGCCTTGGCTTCCTAAGAGGCCTCCTTTAGAATTTTCATCAGCAATGTAACTTACCTCATCAATACCTGGCTTTTGACCCCATTTCTTTTAAATGATTTACCTTCATTTATTCCCTTTTCCAATTAAAGAATGTAGGAAAGCAATGAAAAAATTCTGGCTTCCAGAAATAGAAAAATGGTTGTTTAAATTTTTATAGGAAAAGGGAGCAGAGTTATAGTCAACTTTTGTCAATCTTAGCCCAAGAAAAGAGCAGTGATGTGGGAAATTCAAAGCACTGGACAGTAAAAAGTA
The DNA here is from genome assembly GCA_028644305.1 of Xerus rutilus. Lineage (NCBI taxonomy): Eukaryota > Metazoa > Chordata > Mammalia > Rodentia > Sciuridae > Xerus > Xerus rutilus. Next base: position 32,852,987 of record CM053399.1, read on the forward strand.
CTATCTTTGACCATGATTTATATTATGAAGTTATTTTTGTACCTATTTTCTGATTTTATTTTCTCTGAATTAGCATAAAAATGCTTTTGCAATCACTCTTTCAAGAGTGAAATCGGATGTGTTGGGAAATTGTCTTGGGATTCTATGTTTAGTTGTCATTAGTGATTAAGTCTTGATATCTCTTCAAGAGAGAATTTTAGAATTTTATAAATGGAGATTTCTTTAAGTGAAATATGATCTTTTATGAAAGAAAACAAATGTAATGAATGAAAGAATATTAGTCTAGAAATAATTATTGTAGTCAATTTTATGTTTGATTTTTAAAGAGATAAGTGCCTGCATAAAAATCCTGCCCCATTGCATAAGGAGATTTGGGGGTGATGAGCTAGTCTGGTGCCATGGTATTGAATTACATGACTCTGCGTTTTTCAAAACACATAGAACTGTATACTCCAAAAGTAATTTTTCTTATATGCAAATTTAAAAAATTAACCGGATGGAGAGCAGACTGGCAAATGGATCTAACTGTATTACAAAGGTAGCCTCTCTGAAAGGGGAAGAAAGGACTTGACCTAAGTCACTTTGGGAAACAATGTTTCATCTAGATAGTATAAAGGATCCCGAAGGAAAGACTAAGAAACCATGGGAAGATTGAAGGAGATGTAGGAGGCAGCTAAAGGTGATGTAGTATCCTGGGTTGGGTCCTGGAATAGGAAAAAACCATCGATGGAAAAACTGCAGAAATTCAAATGAAGTCGTAGTTGAGTTAATAGTATTGTGCCATGTTAGTTTCTTAGTTTTGATAAATGTGCCTTAGTTATATAAATGTTTATATATGGTTATGTGTTAATGCACTGTGGTTATAACTAAGGGGAATATGGGTGAAAGGTGTATGGAAACTCTCAATAATAATGTGCTCAACTTTTGTAAGTCCAAATTGATTTTCACATAAAAAATTAAAAAGTGCTGCCTCAAAATTCATAAATTTAGAACTTATGCTTTATTCTAATAAATATTGGATATTTTGTTATTCTGTTTTAATGTCATTTGGTAGAAGACCATTTAAATATAGATGTAAATGGAATTTATTTAAAGAAAGAACTTTATTTTTAGGTCTCAAGTAGAACTAAAATCAAACTGAATAATTTATCAAGGCTAACACAGGTTATGAATGTGCATGGATGACTATGTTTCATCCAACATAATGCTTTTGCTAAACAGAACTAGTCTTTGAAATATTTCCAATAGAATATTATTCACAGAGAACAATGCATGAATTCAGATTAAATGCATGAAAAGGAACTGTAATTTCATGGTGTCATTGGGGAAAAAATAGCCTATTGTTTATGTCATGGTATCTTCTATTTTAAAAATATAAGACTGATGATATAGTTTAGTGGTAGAGTTTTGACCCAATGTACACAAGGCCATAGGTTCCATCCCCAGCCCCACCCCCACAAACACAGACATGCACAGTTCTTAACACTGCCTGTTGCCTCCCATCCAGGCAGCGATAATTTATCATCCTGCCCCCATAAGCTTTTGCATTTACATTATCTGGTCTGCTGTTATGGTTTGGATCTGGAATATACCCCAAAAGCTTATGTGGTGAAAGCATGATCCCCCATGCAGCAAGATTTAGTGGAGGGGTTTTTAAGCAAAAAGACTAAAAAACTGAGTCTGTCCATGGTCCCTTCTTCCTCCCCCTCTTCTGCCCACCCCCCACCTCCTTGAGCCTATCAGTTTTTCTCCATCATACCCTTCCACCTGATGTTTCTGCCTTGGAGCTGTGGGCCATGGATTGAACCTCGGAAACCATAAGCCAAAACAAATCTTTCCTCCTCCAAGTTGCTCTTGTCAGGTACTTTGATCACAGTAATGAAAAGCTGACCAATACACCTACTGAATGGGAATGGGCATATCTGTTTCCCTTCAATTCCTATACTTTTGTTCAGTATAAAACTTAATAAAAAACCTTTAAAATTTTTTTCTTAAATTTACTGTAGCTTTATTTCCTCCCTAGAAGTGGTCATTTTCTGATAAATAGGGACAATAAATGAGGTTTGTTTAAATTTTTTAATTTAAAAAATTGGACAGTTTGAGATCTAAAAGTGGAGATAGAGCTTTGTCCCCTTTATACTAAGCAGTGACTGTATATGCGCCTGGGTTTGATTATAGTTGGCATCTCTGGATTCTGAGACAAAATATGCATTGCTGAGATGTCATGTCTTTCTGGCAGTCAAAGAGTATAATCACTCAAATGCATAATGACTCCTCCAGCTTTTTTGTAACCTTGCCTTACCTCCCTCTCTCTGCCCCCATACTCCTAGTGCCCCCTCTGATTTCTCATTACTTACCATTTAATCATTCACTCTGAGTAACATGACTTAAATTCTCTATGGTTATATCTCACCTCTCTTACTATATTATAAAGCCCTACTGAACAGAATTGACTTTTATGTTTATAATGTTTTAATGTAGAAAAATGGAATATGTGTAAATATTTGAATTAGTGACTCACCAAACCAGAATATAGCCCTTTACATTATGCCTAATTTCTCAGTATTAAAAAATTGAACAAGTTTTAAAGTGTTTAATTTCTTTTTCTAGCATAACGCTTATAATTAGTAAGATCAATAAACAGTAAGTTGGAAAAGCAAACTGTTATGAAAACTAAATTATTTTTCAAATCTAATAAATGTATTGGTGCAAGTTGATGATTCTAAAAATCTTTCTTGCAACTCACGTATATCAGTATTGCCTGTGGCATTGTTTAAAAATGTAGGATCTTGAACTTCAACAAGAATCTGTATAATTGGTTGAGCCCAGAAATCTCCATTTTAAAAAACTGTCATGGGGTCTTATGTATTCTAAATTTTGAGATTCACTGGGATTGTTTAAGAAATTATACCTTAATTTGCAATGATTCAAGTACATTGGAATTTCAACTTAAGTTGTATAGGGTAAAATAAACAGTATAAATTACTAATTTCAGTTTGATGTTTGGGAATTTAATTTCTTTAGTATTAGTCTACAAGTGAACATCACTGGTGTCATATAGTTTTAATGATATTGAATTAAAATCCTTGAAATTTAACAAATCTCACCTAAGCTGAGAATTACTGAGATGAAACAAAATCATTGAAAAACAGTCATATATGATTAACATATAAGTTCCTCCTAAGAACATAGAGAGTAGATAACAAACTATTACTTTCTTTTCCAAAGCTGAAGGTGTAATTGAAAAACAATTACTGCCTAATACCTTCTGAGTTAGTGTTTACTGAAATTTGAGAAAATAATCTATGCTATTTATTGCTATTATAAAAAAGTTCTAGAATGGGTTGAATAGGCTTTTCAAGGCATTGATTCAAGTATTGCAGACTTTAGTATCCTAGGAGTTAAGCAAACCATTAATAAGTAATCCAGCAGTATAATGAAATTATGAATCAAAAGTGTCATAGTACATTGATTGTTGGTATAAGTAATAGAAATGAAACAAGATTGTTGTAACATGCCATAGTATAAAAGAATAAGTTGCAGACAGTCGAAGAAGGGCTTTCTGTTAGAAAAATCAAGAGTTTTCTGACTGTTTTATCCTCATGTACATGTTTTTCTTGCTCTTGACTTTCTGATATCTTGTACTTCTTAAACATGTCACTTTATATAGGTTGTCACTGGGTGGTAGAGCATTGGTGTATTTTCTTTATTCTGCAAAGATGTTAAAAAATATTTATCCTAGCCAGGTGTAGTAGTGCACACCTGTAATCCCAGCACTTTGGGAGGCTGAGACAGGAAAATTGCAAGTTCAAAGCCAGCCTCAGCAAGGGTGAGGTGCTAAGCAACTCAATGAGATCCAGTCTCTAAATAAAACAAAATAAGGCTGAGGATGTGGCTTAGTCGTCAAGTACCCCTAAATTCAATCACTAGTACCAAAAAGAAAGTATTTCTCTTATGGGATAATATTTGATTCTTATTCATATATTAATAATTCACCATGTGACTTGGCAGAGGCAGTACTTCTTTCAACCTTAAGATTGTATAATCGAGCAATCACTTAAAAAAAATTAAATACAAGCCAAGCCCTAGGCTGAGTGCTTTGTGATACTATCTCATTTAACCCTCACCATGACCGGCTTGTATGGAAAAGAAACTGAGGATACAGAGGAGTAATCCACTATAGATCATCCAAAATCTGTTAGTTCATATTTAGACATTGTGTGGCCCTATTGGCAGTCACCAGAGAAGACGACTCTTCCACTCCCAATTGCAACTTTCTCCCTCAATGACAGATATAAGCCACAAAGGTTGCAGGGTGAAAAAGGAAAATGTCTATTTAGGTTCGTGGTCTGGCGTAGTAGCGCACACCTGTAATCCCAGCTGAAATCTCAACTGAAATCTCAACTCCTGATGAAACTTAAACAGCTGAGGACAAGTTGAAGGTAGAGAATATGAACCTCTCTCCCTGGTTCTTTAAGTCAAACAGTGTGACCTCATTATATTTTGTTTCAATTTCCAATTCCAAGAACTCCAGATAACACCCAAGTTCAAATGCAAATACCAAAACACATTCCAAAATTGAATAAATGATTTTTGGATTATCTGGGTCACTGGTTGCCTCTGCTAGTGTTTGCAATCAAGAGCTGATGATGCCACGTATGATAAGCAATCCTTTAGTGAAAGACTGGATATTTAAATCCTCTTAAGGGTGTAGACGTTTGCCAGTTTTAACAAGAACTATTTTTACAGAATGCCCTGTTCAGTCTCTGGGTTTTAGAATATCATTTGAAATTCTTAGCCATTTTAGAAAAGGAAGACCAAGTCATATCTAGGGTGGGGGAAGGAATCCCACTGGGAGTAACAGCTTGAGCCTGACTAGATTTCATAAAGTATTAATTATGACTGTTGAAATAACAAATTAGCATTCATAAACTGGACTCCTATTAAGAATGAAGCAGTCACTCTTTTTCTGGCCCCCACTTTATTCTTGTCTCTTACATTCAACTTTTACAATGCACTTGTCAGGCCAGTCGTTAAATTCACATTTGTATGCTGACCATGAATACTGTCTTGACTTCCAAGTTGGTCAAGTTGAACTGCTTTGAAGCTAGTAATCTGCTGAATTAGCTGACTTCTTTCATGGTATTCCAGAACAAACAGATCCCCTTTAAAAAATCCCTACTTTTGTTATTTCAGGTGGTTTGAGTCTGTTATTTTTACATAAAGATGTTAAGATTCTTCCAAGAGAGGTTCAAAGAAAAATTTAGAAATGAAATGTTAAACACATTAAAAGGACCTTTAGCATAATGATCATGTCACTGGGTGAAAGATGAGGTTAAAATTGCTCATCACTTCACTGTGTAACCAATTTTTTTAAAAATTTGTATAGACAGTCTTAAAATAGCCCTAAGTTTTACAGAGGAATGCCATTAGGACAAATCTCATAATAACAATAATATATTGAGTGCTTTCTCTAATGGCCCTGGAAGGTAGGCACTGCTATTTCCATTTTATAGATGAGGAGACAGAAGCACAGAAATAAAGACTCCATGTCCAAGGTAAGAATGAAAATCTATCGGATTGGGGAGGCAGTGCAATTGTAATAAGGATCACGGTATGCAGAACTGGGTACCAAGTCTAACTCTGACCTTTATTTGCTGAATAAGTAAGCACATTCCTTATCCTCTAAACCTCAATGTCCTCATCTGTAAAGTGAGTTATATCTGCTTCAAATAGTGATTTTGAGGATTGATTTAAGTAATAGAAAATAATAATAGTTCTGGATACTTATTATTTACTATGTACCAGGCATTGTTCTAAGGATTTAACATTAATTTTTACAACAACCGTATTATGCAAGTATTATCATTATCTGTATTTTTACCAAGAAAACATTCGCACAGAGATGCTAACTTACTAGTTAATAGCAGAATTGGGTTTCAAAATACCTAACATAGCACCTGACATGTAATAGACATTATATATATGTTATTAGATACATATTTTATTAGATATATATTAGATATATGTTATTGGCAGCTAGAGAAAGAGAAGTATTTGAAATATATCAGAATGACAACACTTCTTTCATAATTCTTTGCTTTTCTTATACCTTTACAAATAAATATTGGAAAAGGATAAGGGTACAAAATATATATAGATTCATGGGGCCTACTTGGGGGCATATAAACTAGGCATCAGAGTGAAATCAGAAAGGAATAAACTAATTTTTGGCAAATTTGATTTTAACCCTGTTGCAATGATACATTCAAATAGCTACTGCTACTTTTTATCAATGGAGCAAGTCAAATGGACATACCTCAGCAAAGTATGACAAATAATATACAATTATTTCTGGATATGTATCCACGTTTGTGTGTAATAAGCTTTTATTGTTGTCTAAATGAATTTAGAATCTTAAAATTATGTTTTGGGGCTGTGTTTCTTTTGCATGTTTTACTATCTTTTCTGATGATAAGTGGTTGCCATGTGGATTTACTTTAAAAATAAACCCAGTCCTCTAAGATCCACTTTCTCTTTTCCTCTCCTTTGTCCCCAGCCCTACCTATGGCTCCCCGCCACACAGCTATGCAAAAGTAGGCTTTTAAAACTCCACTGTTAAGCACAAAGAGGCCAAGGAATGTTTGGAACCAGTATGTTGGAGCCAAAAAGGTTTATCACATTCTAAAAAAGAATCTTTGGCATTAATGAAGAAGTTGTAAAACATAATTACTGCACAAACACACAGTATGTGTGAAGCTATGATCAATCTTTTAATCTCTCATAACAAAAAGAAAAATCTAGACAATGTGTCTGTTGTTTCAATTCCCACGCACACGCCTCCCATATCCTGCTAAGACAAAGTGTATGCAAACACCCAAGCTCAACTTGTAGGGTCTGAGTTCTTGAAGTAGTTTCAGAGTTTTGGATCCAGGTAAACAAGGAAGATCACATAGCTCATGGCTCCAATTTCAACAGTCAAATGGTCTCATGCAAATGAATGGTTGCCTTCCACTCTCAAGCAACATCTGCTACCTATGAAGCCATGTGGTTAACTCACTTTTAGGAAGGAAATCCCCTATTCTTCACATTTGTGAAATGAACTTCCCTGCAGCATGTTGTCTTAAGGGTGTCTCAGGTTTCTTCCTACCACTGGAGGAGTTCTATAACTTTCACAAACTTTGTGGTGTTTCGTAACATAATTACACCAATTAATAATATGATTACTGTGATAGCTAAATTTATGTTCCAGGCACCTTCCTTACCACTGTTTGGGAGTGGGGGTGAGAGTGGGGATGGGGTTCTCATATGTTTTTTTCCTTTCTGGCGTCCTCCTCTATGCCACATTTGTTTAAACACTATCAAACAACTCTTTAGTTTTAGTGGAATATTCTTTCTTGAGAGTCATTTGGATTATTATGTTTCACTTACTAATTTCCTTAAAATGTATTTTCATTTATTTACCACATGGTTTTAGGAAGAAATGTAAGGGAGGGATGGAAGATATCAAGAAAAACTGGCTGAATGAGCTAATAACATGAATTGGAATTTAAATAATAAGATTTACACAGATAAAAGAAAAAGGCATCCTTATCACAAAGCAAGCAATTTGTGTGAAGGCATGTGAGCATGAAACCTCTTCAGATGTGTGTGTGTGTCTGCATATGTGTATGTACATATATACTTGTGTGTATATATGTGTGTGTATACACAACTACATAATACATATATATACACAATACATATATATACACAATACATATATATACAAGTGTATACATGTATATATTTACTTGTGTATACATGTGTGTATATTATATATATATATATATATATATATATATATAGAGAGAGAGAGAGAGAGAGAGGTGCAAGGGAAAGCAAAGAAGGTAGGTATCTGGTTGTGAAGAGCCCAGGATGCAATACTAATGCTTCGTCTGTATTCCAGAGGTGGTGAGATTGTATGGAGTTTTAAGGAGAAAAGAAAAGCTCATGTTTTAGAAAACTGAATTCAGCAGCTAATGTGTTACTCTAAGCAAAAAATAAAGCCTCAAATTTAGATTCAGGAAACACGAAATGAGAGATAAGAGACAATTTGAGAGAGATTTAGGAGTCAGATTAAATAGTATTTGGTGTTGAGATCAGGATATGAAAGACCTAAGTTGAATAGAACAGAAACAGAAAATAGTAGAATGCATTGCTAATAAGTTTGTATATTATTTTGTATTACACACACACACACACACACACACACACACCAGGGATTGAACAACACAGGGGCACTTTACCACTAAGCTAAATCCCCAGCCCATTCTTTTTTTTTGAGACAGAGTCTTGCCAAGTTGTGTTTAGGGCCTCACTTAGCTGCTAAGGCAGGCTTTGAACTTGCAATCTGCCTCAGCCCCCCAAATCATGGTGGTTTTACAGATGTGTGCCATCACATTTGGCTAATTTTTTTTTTTTTTTAGTTTTAAGTGGGCATGTTTTTTCCCCTACATTTTTTAAATTGGTGCATTATAGTTGTACAGATTGATGTGATTTTTTGTTACATATAAAATGTATTTCTTATTTTGAGTTGTGTTCAACAATTTTTGAAAACCACCTCTCTAGAGAAATGCTCATATGCACCAGGACACAATTATAAGAATGTCTATTATGGTATTGCTTTTAATAACAAAAAGCTAAAAACAGCTCAAATATCCAACAACAGTAACATGATAAATTGTGGATTAATCATGTAATGGAATGGTCTACAGAAATAAAAATGAAGGAACATTGTAAATTAGTCATGAAATACTCAACAGAAATAAAAGTAAACTTGTTATACACTAAAATGAAATAAACCTATAAAGCACAATACTGAGACAAAGAAATTTTAAAATATAATCAATATGATTCAATTTACATAAAATTTAAGACTAAGCAAAAGTAAATGATATGTTGCTTAAGTCTATACACAGGCATCAAAACTATGGAGAAGGGCCGGAGCTCACCATGGAGCGGAAGTAGGAGAAGTCCATTGGAAGGTGCACCAAGCATGTTTGACGGCATCAAGAGTGCTCTATTAGGTGATGGACATACATGCTCTTGTATTTTTCATATTAATTTGAATTGATATATTGATATGTTTTCCATGCATAATAGATTTCACAATTCAAAATAATTAAATACAAGCAAGAGAGAAGTTAATTTGTAGAGTAGGATCTTTGAGGCAATACCTTGGAATAGGCTGCAGAATACAAGAGAATGGCATTTCTCAGACAAAAAGAAGGGCTACTACTCCTCAGAGCAGAGGAGGAAGAAACAAGGTTGGGAATATGTGAAGGAATTGGTTTGGTGAGGGGCAAATTGAGGGAATCAAAATAGGGTGGAAGTGAGGTGGTCTGCTGAGAATGAAGGGGCAGGTTTGGTTAGGAGGCATGAAAAGGGTGTTGAGGCTTAGAAGGGTATTTTGCAAAGCAAGGCTGTTATGCCATAGGTATTACTTGGAGGTGATTTTCATGACCATGTAGACAGAGTTGTTTTTTGGTTTTTTGTTTTTGTTGTTTTTTTTTTTGGTACTGGAGATTGAACTCAGAGGCACTTGACTACATCCTCAGTCCTATTTTGTGTTTTATGTAGAGACAGGGTCTCACTGAGTTGCTTAGCACCTTGCTGTTGCTGAGGCTGGCTTTGAACTTAGCGATTCTCCTGTCTCAGCCTCCCTAAGTGCTGGGATTACAGGCTTGTGCTGTTTATTTCAATGCTTTTTTTCATTTTAATAGTTTTGTATTTAATAACTATTGGGAAAAATAACATATCAAACCTAATATTTTATGGATATCACTTACAAAAGAGATGTTTAAAAATTGAGTTAATGTAAAGAAATATATTCAGTAAATATTAACTCTGTTGCTACTTAGCTATGGCAAAATTCCTGAAGATAGTACTCAAGCACCTAAAATTTGGAAAATTTTGATTTAAGTAAAATACCCAACAGGATGACTGGGGAAAAGGAGCACTTTGGGTGTAAGGTCTGGTGAATGGTACTTGAACCCCAGCTGCATCGGAGATCACAGCTGTCTTATAACTCAGACCCTCCTAGTTCATGGAGAAACCTCTATGCTTCATAAGGATATTGACAGTAAGTGCTAAAAAAACTGGATGATAGAGTCAAGAAAAAGTATGGTTTTTGGCCAGAATTAAGATGAGAAAAATAAACTAGAGAGTAAGAGGTATATAAAAGGTCCTGACTTGTGATGATTTGACTTAGATTTTTTGACTTTATGATGGTGAGAAAGTAATGAGCATCTGTATTTTGAATTTTGATCTTTTCCCAAGCTAGTAATATGTGTACAGTACTCTAGCACAGTAAACCACTATGGTGGACTGGGTTGTCCAGCTATGATGTTGGTAGGTGTAGTCGATGCATTTTCAACCTAAGATAGTTTCCATCTTATGATGAGTTTATCATGGCTTCAACCTCATGGTTGGTACTTTCCTTTTGCCTTCCCTCTCCTTTCCTCTCCTTTCCTTTCTTTTTGAAATGAAGTCTTGCTGTGCTGTCCAGGCTGGTCTTGAACTCTTGGGCTCAGGTGGTCCTCCTGCCTCAGCCTCCTGAGTAGCATGTGCCACTATAGTTCATTTTTAAAATTCAGCATCTTCATCTTTTCTTGTTGGACTTACAATGTGGGGGAGTAGGGTAAACAGATACAAATAATCATGATCATGTCAGACAGTCATAAAGGTAGGAGCTCTGCTATAGAAACAGGTAGGAGCTAGAGAAGGTATTTCTGAGGGGACATTTCACTAGGTGGACAGCATCTGTCAGAAGACTTAGGAAAATTATATGATCAAAGCTCAGACATAGAAAGGCAAACTGAGTAGAATGAGTGTTAGATAATTCAAAACGGCCCTCCTAGCTCTGGGGAACCCTCAGCATTCTGTCTCGATGCTGAAATGTTCTTTTAGTCATCAGAATTTGGCATTTTTACACACACTTAAAAATAGCCCTTTTGCACTGTGATACACTTCCTGGGAGGTTTAAGGCAGGAAGCTATTATGATTACTTATGTATGTTTGGCACCCAACCTAGACTTTAGGAATGAGTCTTAGAATAGAGAACAGGGCTTTTTATCAGGGTGGCCAAATATCCAGATCCTGAGGTTGTCTTTGTGGAGGACTGGAGGAAAATGTCCCAGGTAACCAGAGGCCACTGATTAATTGGGGGTGGGGATAAGCAAGTTCCCAGAAAGGCTGGCTCAAAAAGGACCATTGGCACATTCGTTCTTTAAATATTTGGAGTGTACACTATTGTCAGAGGCAGTGTTGGGTGTTTGGAATGTGGCTGAACAATGTAGACATGGTCCCAATCCTCATAGAACTTTCATGAAAGAAGCTTATGTGAATTAATAAGCCATGGCTGTTCATTCTGGCATTTCCAAAGCCATTGGAAATGCCAGAATGAAAAGAGGTAAGAATTTAGAGACAGTACTGGCTTTTGTTTACTGAGAAAACCTCTTCTGTATTCACTGTTGCTTCTTTAGACTTTTCACCGACCCAGCCAGTTAGACTGTGGCATGCTCTTACATTTGAAAAAAATGCTTCCAAATTGCTACTTTCCTAGAAACATCCCAGTTTGCTACTAATCCTAAGCATGCCTGTGGGAATGCTAGAATGCCTTGGTGGCAATATCCACTAGCTTTTTCTTAAATGTTAGCAAATATATACTAATTTGTTTAATCCTTTTAAATACTCTGGATAATGGGCTGAAGGAATAACTACATAGGCATGGAAAACATTGTAATTAAGGAAAAGAGTAAAGAACTTCAAAGTTCATCTTCTTTGGGTTCTTGGTGTCTGAAGATTTTATCTAGTAAATGTTGATGTGTCCTGGTGGTGGGGTGTGGGTGGGGCAGTCAGTAGATATCTTTCAAGGTGGTCCATGAATTTCCTTAACATTGTATGTAAACATTTGTTAAATATGGCTCCATAATTCTCATCTTGAAAGTCAAAGATCGCTTCTATAAATGTCTTGAAAATGCTTCTATGAAAGTGAAAAGGATAGTAGCATCTATGAGAATATTGACGTAGGCAGTGCCGCAGAACACTTTCCTGGATGGGAGTCACAAAGTCTGGCCTCTAGCCCTAGTTTCCTTGTCACCAGCCACATGACCTTGTGCAAGTCTTGTCCTCATTCAGCCTCAGTTTACTTACCTTTGAAATGGGAGGAAACCACAGTTCATAAAGTTTTTGCATTAAAAAGTCAGATGTATGTGGAAATGCTATAGAAACAAGGTGTTACCTAAGAACAAGAAGCTTTAGAACGGTATACGTTCCATGCCTGTACTTGATGTATGTTCTTGACCACTAGAGGGAGCTTTAGGACTCAGAGGAAAGAGAAGCCAAAGATGTCTATTCTTGAAAGCTTGAGGCCTCGATGAAGAACTACTTCTTAAAAAAAAAAATTTTTTTTGCATGTTATAAATATCCATTTAGAATTTTAAAAATTCATATAAAGGTATAAAAAAGAAAATATGACCTCAGTTTCTTGTGGCAAGATTTTTCCACTAATTAACACACAGGATTCCTCCTTTTAATTTTCTCTATGTAAATTTAGTTTGTAGGAAATCCTAGTGTTTATGTTGAATCAATTTTAAAGCAAGGAGAGAAAAAGGAGAAAATACAACTCTTCCTAAGAACTTCTTAGGAAGAAAGTACTTTTCCTGTAGCAAAAACAAATCATTATAAAATCTATGACTCATGGCAATGTTGTTTGAGGATTTTTGTACCCAGGCAAGATAGAGAAGAACATTATCTAATGTTGGATTTGGGTTTCCTAATGGAGCCCTCCGAAGTTCTTAACTGGTGTGCTTTTCTCATGCTAGGGTTAGAGTGAAAGGAATTGTGGCTTAACACCAACGACCCAGAAATGGTCCGAAGTACGTGGTATAACAGGGTGAAAGGTTCTGAACTTGTATATCAGGCAATCAGAATGTCGTGGATTCATTGTGTGTTTGGGGACAGCATTGGTAACACTTGGGGTTTTGGTTTCTCTCTCTGATTCTGAACAACATCCTGTTTCACATACAAACCCATGGTCTTGTTGGGCTTTGTTAAGTGTGGAACATCCAGTGCGCAGACTCAGGACCTAGATCATGAAAGGCAAAGTTCCGCAGAAGCACAAAGTTCTTACATTTATCTAATTTTTGACCCAAGTTTATTAGGAGAAGTTAGAGTTTTGATGTTTCTCTTCCTTATAGCTCTTAGGGTTGTATTTCAGTCCTGTAGTCAAACAAATGCCTGCAGAAAACAGTGAACATCATTTTTTTTACATGCATTTATTTGCAGGAAGTCATATAAAGACTAAATTACTAATATACATTAGCAAACTGGCCAGTGAAAGTGTCAAAGCATTGATCTACCAAGTTTTCCTGATTCTAAGATATACTCCCACAAACCTTGCCCTCACTTCATTTAAATTTTTAGAAATAGGAATATGTCTGCACTGCATTTCAACAAGCGTTGGCCACCCCTCCTGAAAAGCTGTTGTGAAATCCATGGCATTTCCGCAATCAATGGCTTTTTTGAATTGAGAGAGTATTCTAGGAAATGCTTTATTTTTGTATGGTATATTTCTCACACCTGGACGCCCCCAAAGCTCCCCTTCATGGCTAAATTCAGGCTTGAGTTTCCACTGCAGCTTTTGGTGACTCCAAAATCATCCAGCAGGAAGGGATTTCTCTCTGTTGACAGAAAGGCAGGAGATTGCAGGTTATGAATGCTGAAGCCCTCCTAGGCTCCTTCATTGCAGTTTATGAGAAACAGCTGCTTTTCCTTGCCTGGGCTTGCATTTAAGGATCTCCTCTCCATTCCCCCAAAGTTTAGTAACTAACTGAGACTAATCAGCTGATTTGGATCTCAAGAGCAGAAGGCTCTCCCAGCCCATGTTAAGCATGGCTGTACCATGTTAGCAACAGGACATTTTCTAGAATAAGACAGCTTAATTGGTGATTCCATGAATGATTACAATCTAAGTAATTTTCTCCTCTTTTTGTTTTCCAGAGGCTGCTGTTGCTGCTTCTTAAAGCTTTCAGGTGTTGTAGGTTGGAAGGTGGGCAACAGAATCACTGTTGCTTAGTTTAGAACTTCTCAAATTTGAATATACACAGGAATCACTGAGGATCTAGTTAAAATCCAGATTCGGATTCAGTAGGTCTGAAAGTGAGGTTGGAGCTGGAGGAGCTGAGATTCTACATCGCTGAGGCTCTCCCAGATGGTGCCAATTGCAGCTGGTCCTTGGACTACACTGAGTGGCAGACCCTATGTAACTTATCTCTATTTCCTGTTTCAGGCTGATACATAATGTTAGTAAGATGAAGAATTCCTTTTCTAATCTGATCCTCTAACACTCTCTGAAATGAAGAATGAATAAGTAATGATTCCAAAGCCCATAGAAAATCATAAGGTCACAGATTGTGTCTTCTGGATTAATAATTAATTGGTAAGCCGTGACTTTGAATTCTAAGTTATTGCAAATGAATTCTAATTTATTGCAAATCAAAATATTGAGACTAGATCTCTAGAGCACAGACATAGAGAGTATAGAATTAAGCAGATCTGGTTTTTCTCATGAAATTGCAAAGCAACTGTTTATTCGAGTTTATTTATTGTTGGCAAGCATTATGTTCTGTATTACATTTAAGCAGGAACATGGTGGGGACTGCATGAGATTCTGTGTGCCAATTTTTATTTTTTCCACACCCCCTCCCCCTTTTTTTTCAGTGCCAGAGATTGAACCTATGGTCTCATGCATACTAGGCAAGCACTCTACCACTAAACTTCATCTCTTACTCCCCATATTTTGGCTCCAAATCATCTATTTAATCTTTCTCCTCACCTCCAGGAACCCAGTCCAATTATTGCTTTTATAAAAGACTGAATCTTCTTTAGGTGTGGATAAATTTCAGATTTTTATTGAATATTTTTAGGACAGCTGCATTTTGGAATTTCTGTACTGTTTTTAGACCATTGATTTAGCTCATTTTCTATAGCTTTGGATCTGTCATTATGCCACAATTTGTTTTCTTGGTTAAACTTTAAGTTCATTGTAGTTGGAGGTCACATATTCTCCTTTATAGGACTGGAAGATTGGAAGTGAATTTCAAACTCAATGAGTCTCCTCTTCTCTTTATATTTGTGTTTCTGTAAGTTGCCTTTGCTTGAAATACATTTGGTGATTTGGATTTTATACTTATATATCTTCTTTGAACAGCTTTGAGTGTTAGAATGCCTTTCCTAATATGGAGTTGGAGTTGTCTCTCTGGTGTTTGTGTCCACTAGCCCAGTTTTATTCATGGGGTGCAATTCCTTTGTCTCAAATAGGAATTGTCTCTACAGGCCGTGCACACTGTTGGATAAATGACTTGTTCAAGCCCAGGACATGGGATTCTCTGTGCTGTGGCATCGCCTCATGCAGCAGAGTAAGCCTTTAACTCCTGACTTGAAGAATAAACTTAGGGCTAGATTCAAAGCTGCATTGCCAGAAATTCTAGGAGTGAAGGTGAAGTAGGGCAGTCGCTGCTCATAAAGACTACCCTGCTTGATTACAGGGGTTTACAATTTCCTGCATTTCTTTCTTGCTTAATCCTTAAGTGAAATGCAGGGTAAGGATTCATGATTACTCATGAGTTTTTCACGCTACCAGATTATTCAATAGCAATCTTAGTAATAGCTCCAATTTATGAAATATTTCTTTTATTTTTTAGTTCTTAACTAATGCAAAATTTAAAAACTGGCCAAGTTGGACTTCACTCCTCCTTTCCTATCCTTTTAGATCTCTCTACCCTTTCTGTGCTATGCTCCATGGGTGATCTGATCCTTCAGGCTACCTCTGTGCAGTATTGCTCTATGCCTAGGGCTGTACATTGCCTCTTCCCCACCCTTTTCCCTTATCCAAACTTGACTGTTTCTTCTGATTCTGTCAGCAGCTGGTTTTATCCAATGTGACCATGGTGGCTAATAGGTTCTGGTCCCCTTAGCAAATCTTTCATAATGTATAGATAGCTATTGCTTTGTCTGCCTGCCTCAGCACCATTATTTTAAGATTCTGTTAAACACACGTTTCCGGATGGCCCTTAGGTAATGGTTTTATAGTGGAGGGTGGGAGGAGGTAGGCATCATGATAAGATCATGGATAAGAAACTGCTTTGGTCTGTGGGTCCCTTAACACAACTTCACATTACAGGTCTCCTCATTATGTAGTACTGGTACTGTTCTCTAAAAACAACAATAATAATCATTTTTATTACATGTGATTATTATATCTACATATTATGCTCCAGGTACTGTGCCTAGGGCTTAGCAGATTTCTAATTTAATGTTCTAACAATCCTGTGATGTAGGAAGAACTCTTCTTATTTTACAGATGAGCAAACTGAAGTTCAGAGAGGTTGGATAATTTGTTTAGCATCACACAACTACTTCATTGGAGAGGCGGGGTTCAAACTGAGGTAGGTGTGTATAACTGAAGCCTATGTAACCTTCTTTTCTTCCATCAACAGACAAAGCAGACGTCTAAGATCAGGGAGACTCCTCAGATGGGCACTGCTGTGTCCACCTTGCACATAGCCTCCCTACTTCCTCTAAGTATAAAATCTGACCACCTGGCTTGTCTCTTTCCTCTCAGCTCTCCATTTCTCCACTTTTCTATGCCGAGAAAAGCTGCTTCTGGCTTCTGCCTGCACAAGAATAACAAGTATCTGTTATTTAATTATAAGGATTTATTATGGAATGGGAGGAGGCATACTAACGAATCCCATCTGGAGCTAATTAAAAAGAACTGTGTTTCTGAGTATATGTGGTTTTTCTTTTTTCAAGAGGGGAACAGATCCAGCAACATTTTGGCCCATGAAGCACGGCACGGTTTAATAGGAGCCAGGTGACTGAGACATCTCTGTGCTATTCCTGAGAAAGCAAGCTGGTCCATCACCTTTAATGAAGCAGAAATGCAGTTTCCTTCTAGCATTAGCCCTGGCAGGTGGATTTGTACCTGTGCCTAGCTTTGTCACATTTTTTAAACAGACGTCCCCAATGAAAGTCTCCTTTTGGAACAGACAGAATAAAAAGACACCTAAAATGATGCTTTGGGAATAAACGCATCTGTTTGCAAGAAGTTTATAGGGTTTCCCAGAGTGGCCACCCATAGAGGAAACAACATCTGGTTGTCCTCCTGTCACAACAGGAGAGCACAGTGCTTGGGCACAGGGCAAACAATGTTCCTTATGCCTGGAGGGAAGACACGTAGTTAGACTAGACCCACTAGTGATCAGTCTCCTTGGCTCAGGAATATGTGAGCTAAGTAAGGTTGGAGGACCCTAGGTATATTCCTTCTTGTTCTGTGATATCTTAGCAATTTTCAAACAGGCATATTATCAGAAATATATGACTCCAGAGAGATTTGTTGAATATTTTCAGGTCACAAGTAGAATAAATTACTATGTTTTAAAGACCAATAAAGAAATATCTCCATTCTTGGAAATATATTTAGTTATTCTCTGTTGTCCAGGAAAGATAATATTTATTCATTCATTCACTCATGCATTCATAAGAGGTTTACCATGTGAGCTGGGTGTAGTCACATGGAATCCCAGCAACTTGGGAGCTGAGTTTGAGGCCAGTGTTGGCAACTTGAGGCCCTGTCTCAAAAAAAAAAAAAAAAAAATTTAAAATGGTCAGGGAAGTGGCTCAGTGATAAAGTGTCCCTGGGTTCAATCCCCAGTACAAAAATACAAAAAAACAAAAAACTGTGGCATGGGTCTCTATGTGTCAGGATCTGTGCTATAGATATTATGGTTTAGATATGAGGTGTCCACCAAAAGCTCAATGCAACAAAGTCTAGAGGTAAACATAGCACGTTATGAGTGTTGTAACTTAATCAATGTATTAATCCACTAATATGGATTGACTGAAATGGTAAATGTAAGTGGGTGGGGAGTGGATGCAAGGTGTGGATCATGATGGGGGGGCCTTTGGGGATTTTATTTTGTCCCAAGTGAGCAGAGTGCCCCCCTCCCACTTGTTTGCCATGTCCTAAGCTGCTTTCCTCCTCCATGCCGTTCTACCATGATGTTCTATGGTGGAAGAGCTATGGAGCTGGCCGTCTATGAACTGAGACTTCTGAAACTGTAAGCCAAAATAAACATTTTCTCCTCTACATTGTTTTTGTCAGGTCTTTTAGTCATGGCAACACAAAAGCTGCCTAAAACAACAGAGAAGAACAAGAGACAGACTGACATCTACCCTCAGATATAGCTCAAAGACAAGGAGAGATTCATAGAATTAAGTAATTATGGTTCAGTGCACATCTAGGAGCCCTGAGAAGCAACACCTAATCAGCTTGCTGGCATCCAGGAAGGCCTCCTTGCGGAGGTGCCCTCTGGCTGGGCTCTGCAGTAGAGTCAGGAGTTAGCCTCTAGAAATTTGTATTTACATAATATCCCTCTGCCTTGTAACAAGAGAAGAGACAAACTAAACAACTAAGTGGATGTTATGTGTGGGGATGGAGACAATGGGGTGGTAATTAAAGAATAAGAACTTAAATATTCAAACTGGAATGTTCAAGAGAGTACAGACCAGTGCAGGCTCGATCTCTGCCACTTCCTAGGGATATGAACCTGAGTAAGTTGTTTAGCATTTCTCAGATCCAGAACCTCATAGGGTATTTAGGCTTCAATGAAAGAGCATGTGTAAAGATCTTTATTCAGGGCCTGGCTTATTTAATGTTAATGTTAATAAATGTCAACTCTTATCACAATGCTATTATTATTATCAGGGATAGTCTTTCATGATTAACCTTCTAAGCTCCCTGAGTTTTCTCTCCCTGAATAAGATAGAGAAATAAGGACAAAATAAAACTCTGTGTGTGTGTGTGTGTGTGTGTGTGTGTGAGTGTGATGGTGATTATCATCTTAATTAGAGTAGGTAGACTAAAGCATATCTTCCCAAGAACAAGAACACAGTGCCCTTTTCTCCTTCCTACTTCCTATCACAAATTCTGCTTTCAATCTGTTGATCTCTTTGCTTGGGAAGACAAAAGCATTAGCGACATGCATAAAATATAATTAAAACAACTTCCAGGTATGCTGGTACCAGATAACCTAAAATCTTCTTACTGTGAAACTCCTTTTAAGAAGTACTAATACAATCCCCAGAAGCAAAAAAAAAAAAAAAATGGAGGAGGAGAAGGAAAAGGAGAAGGAGGAGAAGGAGATGGAGGAGGAGGAGGAGGCCATGAAAACCAAAGGAGAAAGAAAATGAGCTGAGCTTATGCTCTAGCTACAAGTCGGGATGGGAGGTGAGTCTGTGGACCTCCCTGAGGAGGAGTTGAAACTGAGACTCCTTTATAAAGATGAAACTGTCAACAGGTTATACCTCCACTAAAGGATGACTAGAAAGAAAATCTACCATCCATACAAGGAATGAAAAGGAAGTGAGGCATATTTTACCGATTTGAAACTTGATTTTAAACCATATGCATGGCCCTGAAACCACTAGCTACAACTCCCGAGCTGAGAAATTAATATAAAAAGTGACTTTAGGTCAGTGATACCCCAGGGAGTAATAACTTTGGAGCACCTTACAGAAGTAACCATTCTGACCAATAGAGTTTAAGATAAAAATGCATTCTTAGAGATAACGAAGGCCATTTACTGTATGTAATTCATCATTTGCATGTACTTAATATTATGAAAATATATTTAATAGAGGAATATATTTAATATATATTATAATATATAAAATATATTTATATATTTTATAATATACTTTTAATATATAAAATTATAATATATAAAATATATTTAATAGAGAAATCAATTGGAATGTGAACGTAAATTTAAAAATCTATACATAGTGTGTTTTAAAAAATTCTCAGCAAATGATAGATTAAAACATAAAAAGTTAATAAGGATGTGAAGGCTTGAATTACCCAGTTAAATAGCTTAATCTAGTTTACACATATAGAATCAAACAACTGATTGTTATAACATAGGAAATCTCATCAAATACCAAACACTCAGTAATATATAGAACATATTCTCTGACTACACTTCAATAAATGTGAACTTGGGGAAAAAAAACACTTGAAATTACTCTCTACACTTAAAGATTAAAAAGAGAAGGAAAGATACTTCTGAACACTGGTCAGTGCAAGTGTCAGGATGAGTTATGCTGCAAAAACATATGGACCTGAAATATCTCAGCCTCTTAAAACAATGAAGGTTTTTTTCCTCATTTATAGTACAATTCCAGTGTAAGCCAGTTGGAACTCCATGCCACGTTTTCTTCCTGCTGGGCCCCACACTGGTGGATAAGGCCTTCTGGCATGTTACCAGTTGCAGTGGTGAAGAGATGGCATGTGGCTCTTAAGTTTTCTGTCCTAAATATCACTCCCACTCATGTTCTATTGGCTCAAACACATCCATTCTCATAGCTAACTTTAAGATGATAGGGACATGACTAGAAAACACAGGACATGCTAGTGACCAGCACCGATGATTATCATAAAGAAGAAATAATTTTGAAAATGAGGAAATATTTACATTTAAAATAATGAAATGTGAAATATCACAACTTTTATTTAAAATAATTATACTGTTAAATGATTATGTTAGGAAAAGGAGACAGAAAAGTAAGAAGCTAACCATCTAATTCAAGAAAATATCCCCCAAATAGTGGGAAAACAAAATAATAAATATAAGAGATGCATTAATAAAACAATAATAGAAAACAAAATACAATATAAAGAATAAAAATAAGAAATAAACCTTCTAATCTGTTCGGTTTCTCAGAGTGAGACTCCAAGATGAAGATGAGTGAGTACTCAATGTATTAAGGAAATGCTCCCTGGAGAAGCATGGAAGGGGGTAGTCAAAAATGGTCAGGGCAAAAGAAACACAGCAAGGTGCCATTCCAGACCAGGTCCCACAGAGAACAGTTTGATCCTTATTCTACAGTGGATTTCTGAAGTAGGAAGTACGCGTTCCATTCAGGGGCTTCCATACTCCCATAGCTGTCAGTTATCTGCATGGGTGGGCAAAGTAGCTCTAGTAGCCTGAGGACAATCCTCTGAAGCTGAATTCTAGGTGCTGTTGATTGGAAGCAAAACTACCCTGAATTTGGAAGAAGAGTAAAAGGGTCCCAGAGAAGCTGAATAGAGCACAGATTGTCCACTGGAATTGATTCTTTGAAGAAATGAATAAAATGTATGAAATAATGTACAAGACCTTTATAAAAAACATTTCTAAATGAACAACAAAAGAAAGGCTGAAGAAATGGAGGAACATACCATATTCATTGATGATATGACTTGGCATTAAGAAGATATCAGTTCCTCTAGTTACCTTGCAAACAACTACAAAAAATTCTCAATAGTTTTCCTGGAATTTAACCAGATGAACCTAAAATTGCTATGAAAGGGTATAGATCAATTTAGAGAGAGAGAGAAAAAAAAAAGAAGTTGGGTGGGAGAGAGTGTCAGAATTGTCCTACTAAATATGAAGTTACTATAAAACTCTCATAATTAAGATTGTGGATATTATGATCAGAAAGAATAGACAGAGCCCAGAAGATAATCCACATGATAACCCAAACGTGACATATATGACAGTTGTGGCACAACCACTCTGGAAAGGATGGTGGTCTTGGGAACAAGAAATGCTAGAAAAATTGGTTATCCATTGGGAAAAGATACATTAGATCATGACTTCATATCCCAATCCAAAGTAAGTTCCAGATAAATTATAAATCTTACTATGAAAATTGAATATTTAAACCTGATAGGAAAAACCACAGGAGATTTTTATTATTTGGAGGATTAGATGAAAAGATTGATAAATATAAATCCATTAGCAAAGTAAAACCTCTGGATAATAGTGGCAATAACTATGAGGACTACATATGTTTATACATGAAAAACAGCTAAACTTTACTGTGCTGGAACACATAGATCTACTAGGCTTATTCTATTATTTCATACATAGAGTATTTTCCCCCTTGATTACAACTAAACTATTTTTACGGTGTGTTTTTTCTCTTTCAGAAAGAAAAAGAATGTCTTCTAGGTATGCATTAAATGATGCAAGTAAAGGAGAAGGTTGTTATCTGAAAAACACAACATGAAAATGAGTATTTCATTTTTAGGACAATTTGGCAGTTATTTTAATACAAGTATCTCTTCTATGGGAACCAGTCTTCCTTTGTGTGAACTTTGTAGCCTGTGGTCTTTTCTTGGTAATGTTAACATGGAACAAATTCCTCTTGGTGACTTGCTTTGTGTGTCCAAGAATGCAGCTACTGGTGTCTCATAGGAATTTAAGTGCTGGCAACCCCTAGGGGGTCTAACGCTGCCACATCGCTGGGGACTGAACCCTGGTTAGTATGAAAACCAGGAGCCTTTTCCATACTCCCTTTTGACCCTGGGTCATCATTTTACTTTTTCATCTGGGCCCTTCCGCATTTACATGTTGCGGACTGTGGACCTCTACATGAGATTGCTCTGAAATATGATGTGATTAGAAAAGAAACATTTGTAGGAACTCTGGAGGTCTTAGATATTCATCATTTGACAGATAAAGATCAGATGATTTTGGGTTTATGTAGATCACAGAGGTGAAGGGTGGTCATTTTTTTCAAAAACATCATTCCTCAAAATGATATTATTTCTGGCCCTTGGGCCGAGTCCCTACAGTTTTAAAAAGCAATCTCTTCAACCCAAACTGTTCCACATTACAAATAAACTATTACCGTGCACCCCTTAAGCAGCAGGGAGAGCTGTTTTTGCTACAACCCATAGCATAGTTCAGAAGGTCAGACGTGACCACAGTTATCTCCTGTTATTTCAGGGCTCACACGTGTTTGCCTTGGCTCCATTTCCCTGGCATTTGGTTTCCGTTATTTTTCCATGGGTTTGGCTTACAGGAATCAAAGAAACATATTTTTAAAAATAAGTGAAGTCTGTAAAGATGAAGAAGTATTCTAAGTTGGTGGGTGACTGGACACAGTTGGAGGGAACGAATGCCTCCCCGCTTACCTTAAGTAGCACAGCCCTGACCTCGACATGGCCAATGTGAGTGGTAGTCAAGGCCAGGGCCACCCCATTCAGCAAGGCTGGCTAGAAGGCCTTCTGCCTTCTCCCTAGCTAGACTCTGCTGTGAGCCAGCTGTTTCAGGTCAGGCTACCCACTAAGGCCCATACCTGGGAGAGCTGAGGGCCTCCTTTGATAAGATGTTTTCCATATCAGCCTCAGTTAGAGCTAGCTGTTCTCAATTGGAAGATACTGTGATTGTCCCACTGCTGTGGCTTATTTTGCTTGCTGCTGTGAATTTTCTGCATAATTCATGTCTGTAGAAGTAAGCATTCACTCTGCATAAAACATGATTAAGATAACCACTGGGGGGTTTAACCTTCAGCAGAGGTCCTAGGCCAGATGTTATAAGCTTGTTGGTGTGAAGTGGTAGAATAGGTGGTAGGTTGGAACGGGAAGGAATGTAGTGAGGACAGTAGTTCCCAGGCTGCTTTGCACACAGGATGACTTGCCGAGTTTCGGAACCTCCCCATACCTGTGTGTTCCTCCATGAGTGGTTGTGATTTGGTCTGGGAAATCATCTGAGCTTTGAAAGTTTTAAGAGATTCCCAGGAGATATGGGGATAGTGGTGTAGTGGTCCAGAGCCCAAACTGAAGGTGTGCAGCCCTGGTTTGAATCCCAACTCCAACATTTAATAGCTATGTGACTTGGATCAAGTCATCAAACCTTTCCAGGCCTCAACTTTCTCATATTTAATATGGGGATAATCTGTTTTTTCTTAGGTAATTATTATGTCAAGGGAGTGTAAAAACACCATAATTTTAATACTAAAAATGTATCAACAGTCAAGGAGTCAGGTAGCAGAACAAACTCTGGCTATATGCTAGAAAGACCATATAATCTAGAGTTGTTGCGAGTGTGGATTTTGGAGTCACACGAGCCTGGACTTGAATCTTGGCTCCACTGATTGACCATGGGCATGTGTCTTTACTTCTGAGCCTTTGTTCCCCCTGATAAAATGTATGGGTTGATACGAGGATTAAATGACATACATTTAGCATTTAGGCTGAATAATATGAAATTACTATTTCTTGATAGGTTAAAAATGGTAGATTATCAGGATTTTCATGTGTTCAACCTAATATTGTCTTTAAAATATTAGTAGTAATAACTATTATTATTCATCAGTATGACCGTGAGGGAATGACTTTATTTCAGAAGGTCTCAGTTTTTCCATCAATATAATAGAAACATAAAGATTCTGCCTTCAGGCGTGGCACTATGTCACATGCCTGCAAGCCCACTACTAGGGACCCTGAGGCTAGGGGATTACTTGAGCCCATGAAGGAGTTGTAGGCCAGCCTGGGTAACATAGCAAGACCTCATCTCAAAAAAATATTCTACCTTCTTCATCTAAGCTGTAAGGTTTACATGAGATGATGTTTATGCAATCACATTGAAAATGACAGAATATGAGGAAATCATGATAATCAGAAAATATTCTTAGAACTGGGCATCTCATGTACTTGAAGATGAATATTTATTCTGGAAAAATTAGAGGGGTATGCCTGCACAGTATGAAACTTGGGAAGGGAGTTGTGGTTCAGAGAGTTTTGGAATTCAGACAGGAAATCACTTTTTAAGCCTGCTCTTGAGTTCAGCACCACTCAGTGTCACAGAAAACAGAAGAGTGAAAGCTGTGTCTCCTGCCAAGTATAAATTTGTATCATGATTGAGAGGATGGTTTTCACAATCTGTGTGGAAAATAACAACCAAAACTTCTATAATGCTGTCACATGCTGGCCTCTGCTGACATTCCCTACATGTATTATCTCATTTAATCCTCAAAAAGTTTTATCACAATCCGAGTTTTTCATAGGTGAGGAAACTGAGGCACAAGGAGGTTAAATAATGTGTCTACAGATAACATACATAACAATAAAAGACATTCAAGATATAAGACCTGTGAAAAGGGCTTGTGTTAAATGAGTAAGTTCAAAATTGCAGCAAAGTAAAATAAAAAACAAAATGTTTTACTGAGAACTCATTTGTGCTTCTCTATCCTTCACTTTTAATACAGACTTTTCCACTAGTGTATACACATTCCTCATAGAAAGTGTCTCAAGGTCTATGTTGGAGACAGATTGCCCCATATTTTTTGGTTTTTAACCTCATTTTAATCCATGGCACTTTGGGTGGCCTTGGATGAGCAAAATAACTTTCCCATGTCTCTAGTTTCTCCACCTATAACATGGGTCTAATAATTCCTCCCTTGAAAGCATGTTGTGGGGGCTAATTATTGTAATTTTTTTTTTTTTTTTTTTTTGCCTCTGATGCAGACTAGGAACCCAAAAGGCCACCCAGGCTTTGCCCTGTGGTAAAAGCTTGGCTTCTCTTGGACAAAGACAAGAATATTGCTTCTTGGTGGGCTTCCAAACACTCTTGCTGCCTGCTCTTTGCACTGGGCAGTGCCAGGTCTCTTTTTACACACACAGCATTACTTGGAGTGAGTTACCATAAATACCCTGTGTTCAAGGGAGTCATTTATTATAAAGTTACCTGGAAACATTTTCAACTCATAGCAATCATTAAAGCAGTAACAATGTCACTTGATGTACTGATAGTCCTATAGAGAGAACACTATTCTATATAGGAAAAACTTCCAGAGGATTGACTCTTGTTTAAGTACAGAGACAGTGGCTCTTGTGCATGTTAGAGGCTCACTCTCCAGGTATGGTCCACAGTCCAGCAGTGTTGGTTATCACCTGGGAGTCTATCAGAAATGCAGAGTCTCAGGCCTTGCTCTCAAACTGCTGAAGCAGACTCTGAGACTAACATTCATAAGAGTTCAGTTTTCCTATTAATACCTGAGAAGCAGCCCTCTGGTTGGAACCTTAACTGTGATGAACTGGTGAATAACACAGAAATCCAGTAGGGGGTCTGTCAGACTCCAAAGCCTATGTTCTAGTCTCCTTGCTGCTTTGTTGCCTGTGAGGTTTGAATCATCACTGAGATACAATCTGACCTTCCTTCAAGAGTCTGATTATGCTACTGCAATGGATACATACTCCTCAGCTCAGGAAACTTCTGAACAAGAGTATAGTGCTTCTGTTTTATTGGACTGCTTATAAGTTTGTTACATTTTATGTGCTGCCTATATGGAGGAGAGTGGAGAAAGAAAAGAGAGAAGGAACAAAGGGGAAAGAAAAGAAAAAGCAGGCATTTGAACAAACCAAATATTTATTTTTGTACTCCAGTTACCTATCCCAGTTTTGGAGTAAATGAAATTTTTGTTGATCCTTAAGGGCTATTTATTTCCATTGTTTTTTTTTTTAAATGGAAATCTTTCTGACATCATAAAATACTATCAGCCAAAGAGGATGCCAAGTGGGGCATGGTGACACATAAATGTAATCCAAGCTACTTGCGAAGCTAAAGCAGGAAGATCACAAGTTCAAGGTCAGCCTGGACAAGTTAGTCAGACTCTGTCTCAAGATAATATTAAAAGGGATAGGGATGTAGCTCAGTAGTAGATTGCTTGCCTAGTATGTGTGAATCCCTGAACTTCATCACTAGTACCAAAAAAGAAAACAAAACAAAACAAAAAAACCCCAAAGAATCCCAAACCAGAAGGTTAATTAAGGATCCACATCTAGTGCAGGAAATACAGAGGTCACTTAACTGTCACCTAGGCCCCTTCTGGAACACTTGCTCTATGGCCACTTTACCTTGGAATACAATGCCATAACTGCCATGTCTGCTACACTGTGCAAAGTCCTGGTCACTGAAGAAGCAACACGTAAGCAATTCAGTTGACAGTCCCAGCTGAGGTTCCAGCTGACAGTCACAGTCAGCTGTTGGCATATGAATGAACCATTTGGACATCCAGCTGACACAGGACTGCAACTGCAGGGGAGACTCCAAGTGAGAACCATGGGCAAATCTCAGACCACAGAATTGAGAGCATTAATAATAAGTGTCTTGAGGCACTAGGTTTGGGGATGATTTGTTAAGTACTGCTATGGAATAAAATGTTTGTGTCTCCCCAAAGCAGAGGAAATAATCTTTTCTTGGTAGATGCTTATTAACTCAACGTTTTCTGGGCCTTTGTATGTGAGGAAGAAACTAAACCTGAGCTGTTGTGGGTATCCCTCACTTTCTTCAATATTGTGTCAAATTCTGAGTGACCTTACAATGAGTCAAGTCACTGGGACCTTCATCTGGATCCATCTGGGCTTTGGCTGGTTTTCCACATGCCTTGACTGTTGCTGAGACATCCTCTCTTCCTATCTGCCTTGCCATTCAGCTCAGAGCTATTTGCCAGCTCTTACATATTTCTCTGGGTCATAGGGCAAGGCTGGAAGGGCCCCTGCCTATCTGCACACATCTTGTACCCTGTTGCTATTCTCTTTTGGGGTATTCCTGTTTCTTTGTAGTGTCTGGGTTAAGGTGCTTACTTGAGATCCTATATAGGAAAGAAGGCTCAGAACTCCTCTTTCTGGAACCCTCTGCACCGTTCCTGCCATTCACTCCTTCTTGTCTCTCATCTCTTCACTTCACTCTCACCTGGAAGTTGAAATGTGTCTCTTCCAACACAGTTAACCTTTATGGCTAAACTCTAAATATTGCCTTATGGATTAGGCCTTTGGATATCAGAGTCAGAGAGGGACCTAAAGGTGATTTCTACTTTTCTGCATTGTCTCATCCCTTCTCAAAGACAATGAACATGGATATCTCAATTGCTTAGGTGGTGGGGGCTGGGGATGATGAAGCATAAAATAAGACATGGACACTATTAATATTTTTAAAGTTCTTACCCCTAAACATAATCCAAATAGTTTGATACATTGTCTTTAAGTTCATTTATGGCATTTGTGTTTTCAAATAGCTGTGCAGTAGGTAGGAGTAAGGTTATCTGGGTACCAACCAGCCCCCAGCTTGTCCTTGTTGGGACTGTAGTTTGATGAATAGAAAAATGAGTAGGTTAAAGTATGACATTGAATTGAATTGGAAATATCTTTTTGCACATTTGTGGAGAGAGTGTGTTTAGTGAGTTTCAGTGTAAAGTGTGTTTCTCAGGTGAATTATGAGCATAATCTTTATAGTACTTCATGATACTTTATGGGTCTAAGTGATTGGTCAACAATTGTGAATGAAGCATCTTGATTTTCTTTCTTGTTTTTTTTTTGGAGTGGACCCTTAGAAATGGAGATACCTTCTCCCTGTGCTAAAGGCAATGGAGATGGAACTGGCTTTTCCCACTAAGCCAGAGGAACCACTTAACCCTTATTTATTTTCTTCAATTCCTACTTACTGTATTTTTTATCTTCTCTTCCATTCTTCTCTCTTTGCTTCCTCCACCTTCCCTTTCTTCTTTTCTTTGCTCTCCCACTTTCCTTTGATCTCTTTTTTCTCTGTTTCCACCCCTGTTCTTTTTCCTCCCACCACCTTGACTTTGGGGAACAGAGTCAACCAACATAATTTCCCTTATTTCATTAGCACCCTAGATATTTAAACTATCATTAGCCTTTAAACTAAATGCTACAGACCTTTTTACTTAAAAATTGGCCCATTGGTCTACATGGGAAGCCCAAGCACTGCCCTAGACCTCCTGAAATAGAATTTGCATGTGAACAAGATCCTGTGTAATTCTAATGGACATTCAAGTGTGAGAAGCACTACTAAAACATTAATCATCTTCCTAAAAATAATCCTTTGGAAGTCTATCATCAAATCATTAAACTCAAGTATCTACAGATGCTTCCCTTCAGCATGGTTATAGTAGGTACTCTAATCCCTTAGAAAATAGATGGAGTGAAGGGTGGGGCAGGTTTGGATGCCTAGATGGGGAGGCGGTGGCTTTCCCTAAGATGTTGAGTCATGGAGGCAAGTCATGTTTGTCAAGTAATGGTAGGTAATGTGGTGTATGGTTTCAGGACCAGTTGCATGTTGCCAAACACCAGCCTGCGGACATGTCAGTTTCCCTGGGAAACATGGAATGAGTTGGAGGTCATCGACTGGGAATACATCTGTTACAAAGAAGGGTGACCCAGTCCTGCATTTCTAGGACAGTCCCAGGTTAGTACCTAATTCCCAGAAAAATGATTAACAGTGTCAACTTCACTTTCAAAAGTGTCCCAGTGTGGATAATAACTTGTGCTGGTCCTGATTTTGATTAATGACAGGGGAGATACAGGTCTTAGAGACTGAGAAAAAATGAGTCTCACAAGCTAGAGCAATAAATATCCTTTACCTTTATATGATGCCACAATCTAGGACTAGGAAAAAGATTCCTGCACAGTCTATGATCCTGATACTAGATATCTGGGGACATTTTGGTTAACAGGAAATTTTAATACATTTTAATTGTACATAGTCATGAGATAGAGTGTGACATTTAGATTTATGTATATAGTGTGTGATCAGAACATGGTCATTTGCATATATGTCAATGCAGACATTTATTAATTCTTTGTATTAGAAACATTCAAATCCTCTCTTCTAGCTGTTTTGACATATTCAATTAATTGTCAACCCCAGTTGTTCTATTATGCTATTGAAGATAAGAAGCTATTCCTCCTGTCCAACTGTTTTCCTATAAATTTTAACCCATCCTCTTATCATCTCTCTCTCCTCCACACCCTTCTCAGCCTCTGATAACCACTATTCTATTCTCTGCTTCTCTGAGATCAACATTTTAGCTTCCACATATAAGTGAGAATATGGAGTATTTGTCTTTCTGTATCTGACGTATTTCACTTAACATAAAGCCTATATGGTTACAAATGACAGAATTTCATTATTTGTTATGTCTAAGTAATGTTCCATTATATACATACCACAAATATACCACATTTTTTCTTTATCCATTTATCTGTTGATGGACATGTAGGTTATTCCATGTTTTGGCTATTGTGAATTGTGCTGCAATAAACATACAAGTGCAGATGTCTCTTCAACAATACTGGGCTTACTTCCCTGGAATATATCCAGAGGATATTGCCAGAGGAAAGCCAGTAGCAGGACTGCTAGGTCATATGGTAGTTCTACTTTTAGTTTTTTGAGAAGCCCCATATTGTTTTCCAGAATGGCTAAACCAATTTACATTCCCACCAACAATGAGTTCCCCTTCTCTACAAATATTTGCTAACTATTCATCTAACAAGGATTAATTTCCAGAATATCTAATAAACCTGGCATGTTTTGAGTAATTGCTAGATTGGTGCCAGTTCTAAGAATAGGCCCTATAATCTTTTTTTTTTTTTTTTTTGGTACCAGGTATTGAACTCAGGGCTACTCAACCACTGAGTCATATCCCTAGCCCTATTTTGTGTTTTATGTAGAGATAAGGTCTCACTGAGTTGCTTAGAACCTCGCCATTGCTGAGGCTGGTTTTGAACTTGTGATTCTCCTGTCTCAGCCTCCCAAAGTGCTGGGATTACAGATGTGTGCCACCACTCCCGCCTTTTTTTGGGGGGGGGGGGCTGGGGTTTGAACCCAGGGCCTTGTGCATGCAAGGCAAGCACTCTACCAACTGAGCTATATCCCCAGCCCCAAGCCCTATAATCTTGGTTTGGTCTCTGACTTCTCAGTCTTGGTTGTCTTTCTGGTCAGGCCGCCTCCAGCCACTATCAGACTGAATTTTCAACACCCTTGAACTTCTGTTGCTACTGTGACATAAAGAGTGCATTTCTGTGAAGTTTAGTTGTTTCTTTGGTCTTTATGTCTCCTGATTTATATTTAGAACAAAGAAGATAGTGTTCCAAATAGGTGAGATGACTTGAGTTGTAGGCTGGAAGTAGAAACCCAATTTACAAGTACTAGCAAGGAGCTGTGGCACATGCCTGTAATCCCAGGGGCTGAGGCAGGAGGATCATGAGTTCAAAGCCAGCCTCAGCAAAGGCAAGGCACTAAGCAATTTAGTGAGACCCTATCTCTAAATAAAATACAAAATAAGACTGGGAATGTGGCTCAGTGGTCAAGTGTCCTTGAGTTCAATCCCTAGTACCCTCCAACCAATAAAAAACAAATACTAGCAAGGAGGCAAAATCTTTTTAGACCAATGAATTGCACTGATATTCTGAAATTAAAATTAAATTCAACACAAGATGGTTAAAAGTGGAAAAATGGGGGCCCCTTGAGGTACAACCTTACCAGAATCCCCCAGCATGTTTATTCTCTATCCTTCCTGCTGTCTTTTAAGGCCATGAAGTAGATCACATGACCCAAAGATCTAGGCTCTGTAGCTCCTTGCATTTGGCCCTTGCATATTTAAGGTGGAGCTCAAGAAATACTTTTTCTCCTTTTGTCCCACCTGGAAGCCACAAAGTGAACATTCTGGTAGTTCTAAGGGAATTGCAGAGCCAGGTATTATTTGTCAATCCTGAGGCGGCCCTGGCAGATTTGGGGTGAGGGAGCACAAACAGGTGTGCTCTTGGAGAAGTGTCTACTGAAATAGAACCCATTTTGTTGCTGTCTTGGAGAGCTGGTATTTACTTTTTCTGTCATCCTTAGTCCTGGACAGTGTTGAATTTCTCGAAAGCCTTCATGACTCACGTTTCTATGTGAGCTCAGATTCTACTTCTCTACCTCCTCAATCCCATTAGCCTTGTTCTCCAAAAATGAAATCAATGTTTCAACTGTTGGAAAAGATGTCTCTGATCAATTTTGGAACAGCACTTTAAAAGGTCGAAAGCATCACACAGCTGGGAGGTGGGATGGCCAGTTACAGGAATTTGTTACTGGAGGTTGATTTTCCTCACATATTTTTAACAACCAAAGAAACCTTATCTTTCAAGGTGGTCACATTAAAGCTTGTTTCTTTCTTCCATGTTTCCTGCCAGGGCTCAGAGAGTGTTTAGACTTGCCTAGTTTAGGAGATAAGTGGAATATTTGTTCTCTGAAAAATTTCACTTATTTTTGACCTGACTAACTTTTTCTGGAGCAGTATCCAAACTTGTTCATCAGACATGGCACCCAAGGCCAGTTGGTTTTCCCAGAAATTAAAATCTTGCTATTATTGAGAACATTCAGTAGAAACTACTGAAATTTTTCAGGCAAGTTCCAAAAAGAAGTTTTAAAAACACACTGAACTCTTATCATGTATTTGGGACAAGAGCCCAGTTTTAAGAGGTAACCATTATGAAAGTCAATACTTCAAAAATCCAATACAAATATATTTTATGTATGTTATAAATAAATTTATGTTACAAAGATCTCAACCAGGTCACCTCTTACCATTTCCTTAATTTATTAATGTGTAGTTTTTGTTTCTGTTTTCCAATCAAGAGTAGCCAGTAATTAATCAGTTATTTATTTTTCATCATTATCTTGTTCATTCACTCAGTCAAAACCTTTTTGGCAATCCAACTTTCAATGGTGAAGAAGAGAGGGTCACTGCCCTCATTCAAATGTGAAGGATAATTCAACATTAATCAAAGAATCACTTAAATACATATGACGACAAAACACAAACAAAAAAATCTCAGAACTCACTAAGATACATGCTGCGGAGGAGAGGAGCATGGGACAGCTATGGGAGGGCCTAGGGAGAGCTCCTGAGGGGAGGGCCTGA
Source organism: Xerus rutilus (assembly GCA_028644305.1). Lineage (NCBI taxonomy): Eukaryota > Metazoa > Chordata > Mammalia > Rodentia > Sciuridae > Xerus > Xerus rutilus. Next base: position 32,885,624 of record CM053399.1, read on the forward strand.
AGGAGGCCTAGTGGAGCCGAAAGTGGGGTATGTAAGGGTTTTGCAGCTAGAGAGGACTTATGTATAGCCCCCATAGCAGGAGCATGACGGAGTTTTGGAGGAACCAAAAGATTTAGGGAGCTGCAGCTCAGAGCATGGTGGGAGATAAGGTTGGAGTGATCAGCAACTGAAAGACCACGTGGGACTTTTTAGGTAAGGCAACCACAAAATTTGTTGTCTAAACTTGGACACTTCTGAGAGTAAAATGAGGGGCTATCAATAACTACCAATGTAGACATAAACTTGAGTTCTCCTGAGCAAACCAGGACATATGCTCACTTTGCTTACAGAACCCCTGCCACCACCCCAGAGATTTGGGTCCTCATTCTAAAAACAATGCTAAGCCACTGCTGGGTTCAAAGTTGAGGATAAGAATAAGGAGGTGATCACATTTTTATTTTGATAAGATCTTTCTGGTTATACCGTGGAGACAGGAATGGTGGCTATCTTCTTAAATGCTAGGATACCTTGTCTGATGGGGACCTTCTTTATGCTCAGACCTCCTTTCTCTGCTGTCATCCTAGAGCTCAGTACACATCTGTTCAGCAGCTGCAGAACTGGGATTCCTGAGGCTCTGGCTAATTTGTAGCATTATGGGGATGGTGCCTGGCAGTGGACTGCTCCCATTAGTGCTGCTCATGTTCATGTTGTAAGCTTGATGCCTTCCACATGCTCCTGTTTTAGTCCAGTCCTCCTGGGGGCGGGCCAGTAATTAACTCTTTCGAGGAATTTAGTCCAACCTCGTGTCTTTCATTGCTGAAATTTTCAGAAAAATAGGGCTTGTGCAGGTGAATCAATGGGAACAATGCCTCAAACCCACAGGGGCTTTGTTCACACCTATGTCTTTTCTAGAATTTCTTCCCTGTCTTGTATAGTCATGGAATCAGAAAGGACTTTAAGAGATCTAAATCGCTTCTATGTCCTGTTAAGGAGTGGCTGGGACAACCTCACTGAATCCTTCTGGGCACTTGGAACACACTCCCTCCCAGGATTCCATCCTGGATCTGACCTCTTCTATCTCTGCTGATAGCATTTGGCCGGAGCTGTCATCTTCTCTTACCTGGACCACTGAATTGTTTCCTGTCTAGTTTTCCTGCTTCTGCGTCAATCTTTCTCTAAACCATTCTCCATCACTGTAGCCAGAGTGATCTTTTTACAATAACTGTTGGTAAAGTCACTGCCTAAGCTTTTAAACAGCTTCTTATTGCCTTTGGATTAAAATCCACACTCCTTACTGTGCCCACAGGGCTCAACTTTCTGCCTGTTTCTCCATCATTCTGTCTTACCAGACTCCTCACACACACACCATGCTCCAGCGCATTTCAGATTTTCAGACAGATATTTTTATTTATTTTTTTGTCTCAGAGATTTGCCTGGAACACTCCATTATTATTTATATAACCTGCTCCCCCCATCCTTTAGTTCTCAGTTGAAGTGTCACCTATCTGAAAAGATTTTCCTGACCATCTGTGTGTGGTGGTTGCCCTCCCTAACCTTTATTTCAGGCCCTTTGATGGTTTCCTTTATAACATACAATCTGTGATTTTGTGTGTGTGTGTATGTGTGTGATGGGGATTGAGTTCAAGGTCTCACTTATGCTAGGCAAATATTCCAACAGCTCCATTTTTATGAAGTAATTTTTAAATTTTAAGCTTCTAGTCAGGGTTACTTCTTATTATAGTTCTCTTGGGAATTTGCTTTTCAAAATGAACACCCCTCAGATATTTGAACAGCATCGTCTTATCCATTCTAAGATTTCTTTTCTCGAGTTTAAATGTCTTTAGTTCTCTCAACTCTTACCATCTAAAACAAGATATTGTTTGATTCATCCTATTCTTTCAGATTATTTAATTCTTTTGGTTTTCATAATCTGTCATCTACTGTAATGGTAAAGCATCATATCTTGTGGGCCATTTATAAATTTGATAAACATGCAAAGTAAGCTCTCATTTAATTCACAAACATGTTGGATGCCCCTAGAGAGCTAGAAGGACTGCTTTCTTCAGAAATTGATAATTTAATGAACCCATAGTAAAAATTACAGAGACCCTTTCCTTGAATAGAGAGCAAAGAATTGAATGCTTCCACTACAAAACAATTTGTTTGAGCTGTGTAGATGACATTTTAAAGTGAATGTTTTACTTGCTTTATGTACTCAATATTTTCAAAAAGAACCTTGCAAATTATGGTACATTCAAATGGTGATCATGAAGATTACTCAGCAATGCAGAATCATGATTCCGCTATGTACTATATGGTAAATGGAAAAAGTACAATTCCAAATTATGAGCAAATTTTCTTCTCCATTTTGAAATATGTTTTTCACATTTATAATGAAAACCATACGTTTATAAGAATTCTTGCACCAAAAGAGAAAAAGAAAAAAGAATACTTATATTCTTCTGGTAAAAATCAGTATTTTTTATTAAGAAATGTTGTTTTCTCACAGAAATAGAGATCAAGAGATGCTTTGTAGGTAGGAGACATATGATCTTTTGGGGATTTGGAGAATCAACCCCTTCTGTTTGTTTTTCCCCTTTTCTCTGTGGTGCTGAGAACCAAACGCAGGGCCTTGCACGTGCTAGATAAGCACTCTAGTACTGACCTACATACACCCCCAGCCCCCAACCCCTTCTATCTCAATCTCTCAGAGGACTTAAAATGATACTTAAATCCTATTTCCAGGTTTATGCTTCCTTTCTTTTCAGTGGAACTAGTTTTCTCTGGAGGTTATTCCTAGGGAAAAAAGTGTGAAATCTGTAAAGTTGTTTTTCCAATTTTTGTTTTTGTTCTTTTAAATTTCTTTCTGCCTTTACCTTTTCTTTGTCCTAGGTTACCTTGCTTGATTTTATGGTGTTTCCACTACAACTTCTAACTTTACCTTCTCTTGTGACATACAGCAAAGCTTAACCTACCCTGATTTCCATTTCCTCATATTCTAAAACATATATACATATATACTGAAGATTTAACCCAGGGGCACTTTGCCAGCGAGCCACAACCCTATCTCTTTTTGTTTTTTTTATTTTGAGACAAGTTCTCACTAAGTTGTTTAGGGCCTCACTAAGTTGCTGAGGCTGGTCTTGAACTTATGATCTTCTTGTCTCAGCCTCCTGAGCCACTGGGATTACAGGCACATGCTACTGCATCAGGCCTAAAAATGATATTGATCATATAATAGTTGATAAATTTCAGAAAAATGTAAAGAAGAAGGAAAACATCACTCATTGCTCAATCATCTAGGAAAGCCCCTCCATTTAAAAGACATATCAGGATAACATTTGGTAAGTTCCTGGTAGTGTCTCCTTTTGTGTGTGTGTGTGTTTTTTTTTTTTTTCGTTCTAAACTCTTTAAACTCCTGAATTAAAAGAGTGGCTCATTGGTGAACATTTAATTCACTGTAATAGGCCTTTGCAAACATTTTTGTAGAAAGACCAGGAAGAAGGAGCTATTTGTCTTCTTCAGATGAAACCAGCAAACAGCCACTTACTCCATCTTAGAAATGTATCCCTTCTCGTGGGGATCCCATGTGGAGAAGAGCTTAATATTCTTCCCCTATTTTTTCATTCAATTATTCATCTTAGTCCTCACTTCCCACTCCCAGGCAGCTGTCCAGCTCCCACTGATGTTTATTAGGGACAGGCCACCCAGCTAGTCTATGTCTCCTCTGAATTCCTATTATACTTTATTGTCTCTTTTGCTTGACTCTTTCCAGCCTTGTATTTTTCCTTCGTTGTTTCTTGTAAAGATGGCCAGTCTTTCATCTAGACGCAAGTCCAAGGGCCAAATCTCAAGAAAATCTCATTTAGTGAGACTGCTTGAAGGCTGTTACATCTTACTGTAAATGTATGCTCAAGACTAATCTGATGTTTTTAATGCTATATCCAAGATAACTAATTGTTATTTTATGTCTCCGTAATAAAGTTAGGAGAAAATTGTGAAGAGTGTTTGAAATGCCTGCAGATTTGAAATACTGGACAAAGTTTCTCATTTCTAAAGTTACACTGCTGAAGCAAGAATATAGGATCCATAGGTATGTCTCTCAATCTTTATCCCCAAGACCTGACCTGCCATCGTCAACAACACTCAAGGTATTGAAATCAGTTAATGTGATGGAGAAAGTGATGATGCAAGACAATGTCAGAAAAGCCAGAGAAAGTCAAGTCACAGCAGGACCTACTCATGTGATTGGCAGCAATAGCAGGACAGCAGGAGCCCCATGTCAGGAAGGTCAATGAATTGAGTGTTCACAGAGGACAGTAAGCCACATGTAACCCTTCACAAAGCAAAGGTTGGTGCTTTGTGATGGTGGATCCCAGAGATTCACCTTTTGACTAAGGGTAAGAACTCACTTTACTGTAGTCACCTGTGACCCTCAACATCTATTCATCCACTCTCTTTGGAACTCTTCTAAGCATGTGATTGAGAAGCTGCTGTTGAATATGTAGCAGGTGAAAAATAAAATTCAGAGTCTAGCACATAGAAAACATTCAGTAAATAGTTGGTGGCTGGACAAATTATGACACATTTGAATTCTACCTTTGCCCCTAATTTCTTGAGTGACCTTAAAAAGTTGCTTAGTTTCTCATCTGTAAAATGGCTAAGCTAGCATTTTCCTTATAGGATTACTGTGAGATTAAATGTGTTAACACATGTAAAATACACAATACAGTGTTTTTTAATAAGTAAAATAGTCCCAATAATAGCAATAATCCCAGTAACAATTGCTGTTACTGTTACTAGTAGGTAATGCCAATAAATTAAGACTTATTTTAGTTAAAGTTTGATGTATCGAAGTTTCATTATATTTGTATTGCCACAATCTAGTTGCTCAGTACAGGGCTGGATACACTACGGGGCCTCAATAAATGTTTGCTGAATTAAAATCTCATTGTTTGAGTCTCCCTTTAGCCCTTCAGACATATAGCTTCCCTCATTAGTCCACAAGATTATTGCAGTGAATCTGATGCGTGGTGGCAAGAAGTTTAATGTACCAAGAATGCCAGATAACTCTTGTAATACTGAAATTGTCATTTATGTCATGGGTGTGTTTTTGGGGAAGAGGAGATGTTAATGAGTTCAAGAAGTTGATGTACCCAGTCAGAACAAACCCCAGCGGCCTGGCAGAATCTGGGGAACTAGGAAGCAGTTTCCTTCTTTGGGAGATGATGATCAAGCTTTGTAGAAACATCATACTCTGCAAAGTACTGTGTCCATTTGTCACTTCTTGCTTTTACAAGGGGCCATACTCCCTGGTGTTTATGCCCTTGTACAGTTCTCATCCCCTATCTTGATTCTGAACTTGGCTGAGGGACTTGCTTTGGCCGACGGCAACATAATGATGTGATGCAGTCAGAGTTTTGATAACTACTTGCACATGGGTACATGTCCTCTTGGAAAGCTTTCTCTTGGAATCTGGGGTCCTTGCTAAAAGGAGCTCAAGATATATTGCTGAGGGAAGAGAGATTATGTGGAAAGACCCAGAAGGGTGAGAGCCAACTTAGACATTCCTACCTCAGCTGAGCTCACAGGTGAATGCAGCATTTGAGTGACTTCAGCTCCACCATCTGGAGCAAGTGAGCCATCCAACCACACCCAATCCACCCATAGACTATGAAATATGACAATACATTGTTATTTTAAGACATTAAGTTTGGGGACATTTTGTTTACTTGGCAATAGCTGATAGATATATAACCTCTTTCCTCGCTTCCTCTAAGACCCCCAGACAGACCAAATGGACACATCCCCTGATATGTCTCCAGAAACATCCTGGTGCTTACTATATTCACAGGCCTTGTTTGACTGGGAAGAGATCACCCACCTCCCAATGCCTGCACCTTACAAATGTAAATTCTGAAGCTCAGAAAGAGTAAGTTGTCTACAGTCATTTATTTGCATCTCCCAATTCAGCACACAATTCTTTTTCTATGAATTGTCATCAGACTGTCTTTAGTTTTAAAGGGGACTTCAAATAAAAATCATATCACAATGTCCAACTCATTACAAGTTTTTATCTATGGCACACAATATCTGTCGACTGAATGCGTTTCATTTCTAATTTGAAATAATCAAAACATCCTAACAAGAATCATTTTGGCCACTGAAACTACAAGGTAATCTAGCCAGGGAAGGCAAATAAGGTGCTTACAAATGGTATGTTCAAAAAGAGTGATGAAATAACTCATCATAATTCTTGCTAAAAGTTGCACTAACCTTTTTAGAGTACAAATTCTGCCTCTCCTAGTCCTGCAAAGCTATTCATTCAGTGCCTGTGACTGGGCACTTCCTCTGTGCCAAGCAGTGGTGGATGTTAGAGACAACCTTGGCCCTCAAGAGAGTTTAACATAAAAATTGAGCTTATCTGGGCTCATGTAGCTGGTCAGTGACAGAGCTGGGGCTGTCCCTAAGGGCTGGCCACCCTGGTGGCTGCCAAATAGATGGCCAATGATCCTTTGGAGTTGTTGACCATTCTTATTTAATGATCATGACCTTAAAAGGGATATTTTTCAAAGTCCTCTATTTTCTTTTAAAAATAGAGCTATGTTTAAAAAAAAAAACAGAGCTGTGATTTCTGAGGACTTTGCCATAGTGTGCTCTTTCCTTTGTGTGCAAAGGAAAAATTTTCTTTTTAGAGGAGATTCAGCTCGTCTCTCTCTCATTTATTGGGAGGAGTGTGATCTGTCCTGTAGTGTTATAGTTGCATTCCTGAGGAGCCTCTTTGTATAAATCACTCTAAAAATAATTATTTCAAAGAGAAAATAGAGGATTGGGGCTGGACCACTTACTCACAATAATATAGTAATTTTGCCTGCAGGCATTTCAATAATACTGCTGTTTTTATAGCTTTAAGTCTAGAGTTATAAAGCTAAGTATCCCTGGGCAAATCCAGCCTTGATTACATCTAGCTTTTGATCAAGAGGAATGGCCTTTGTTTTTCTATCCTCCCCAAGACCATTATTGGCACAGGCTTTTTAGTCATTTTTATCACATTCATCATCCATTGTTGGATAAACATATCACAAAGCCACTCAAACAAAGAAGCTGACAACAAGATTTTTTTTCCTCTTGTCTGATATAATGTTCATTCTGGCATGTGCATAATGAAAATCATGTGCCCCATTATCTGTTCAAGAGATATTTCTTGATGCTTACCTAAGGTCAGGCTCTGAGCTCAGCACTGGAGATATGATGGTACCTAACATGGACAAGTCTCTGCTGTCATGGAGAATACATTCCAACTATGTCCATGAACAGATGAATAAATACACAAGATAATGTCGTGGTGGTACGTGATATGCAGGAAACAAAAACAAGGTCAGAGAGGACCAGTGGACAGATTGTGCTGAGCCCTGAGAACTATAGAAAGGGGTTGGATTTTTATTGAGTATAATGAAGCTGTTAGAAGTTTTTGAGCAGGATGACGTGTGGTTTATATTTCAGAAGACTGACTCTGGCTTCTGTAGAACAGTCTATAGAAGATTAAAAGGGATAGCAGGGGAAAGTTAGAAGTCTATCACAGCCTGGGTTCCTCTACAAAGCCAAGCCTGAAATGAGGGCTTGTGGTAGGTAGTATGTTTGGGGAAGTGGTCAAAGGAACAGAAGTGAAGAACTAAGAAGTGTTAGACAAGAAAAGAGGCAAAGTCAGTCCCATGGTGTAGAAAAGATGCTGATAAATTCTATAGACAACTGGGGCTGCATCCACTGTAGATTCTTTAAGAGGTCAGGTAGGAAAGATAACTCTGAATTGTTCAATTCCTGTTACCCATTGGTCCAGGGTCACCCCCATTGGAGTGCTAGCTCCCTTACCTTACCAGGTTTGTGCATGAGACAGAGTGACTGAGCAATCCCCATATTCCAAGCAGTAGGGACAGGAGAAGGAGTTCCGTGGAGCACTGGGCAGAGGCACAGTGAGGACAGGTTACAGTACAGAAGATAGTTCAGGGTGATAGTGGGAGCTCAAATTTGGATGGCAGTGGTGAGGGGACAAATTGACAGAGCCACGGATTACCCCAAAGTTACTTAGTGAAAATTTGCACACGGAAAGAAATATCTATGTTTCCACAGTGAGGCTTGGCCACTAATTTCATGACACCTTAACTGTGATGTTATCTTCATTCCCTAGTTCTGTTGTCATGCCCACTTACACCATTACCTATTTGTAGGCATCAAAGTTTACCAGAGTTTAAAGCAAGGAAATTGTGAATGATGATTTAATAAACATAAGGATGGGGAATGGTAACTGTGGAAAGTGATGGATATGTTAATTTACTTGACTGTATTAATCATTTCACTATATAGATGTTTATCAAAACATTGTAAATGCAGCTGGGCGCAGTGGCTCAAGCCTGTAATCCCAGCACTTAGGGAGGCTGAGACAGGAGAATCGCGAGTTCAAAGCCAGTTTCAGCAATGGCGAGGTGCTAAGCAACTCAGTGAGACCCTGTCTCTACATAAAACACAAAATAGGGCTGGGGATGTGGCTCAGTGGTCGAGTACCCCTGAGTTCAATCCCCAGTACCAAAAAAACCCCAAAAAAACCAACATTGTAAATGCCTTAAATATATACAATAAAAATAACAATTGATTAAGAATTAGAGGCCTGCAAATAGGTCCCTGTTGCCTTGATAGATTATAGAGGCAAAGGAAGGTGAAGTAATGGGAACAAACTTGAACTTGCTATGTATTTGGACAGGAAAATGCACTTCAGTTTAGACAAATGTCTGAAAGAGTCAGAGACTTATGGGCAATGTCAAAAATGTCTGTTTAAAACTTAAAAAACAAAAGATTATCCCTGCATTGGTCATGGTTATTCAAGTTTCTTATATCATGCTAACCCAAAGCCAGGAATACAATTTTCATGGCATGAGACTCAGCGTTCTGAAAAATAATATGCATTGGGGTGTTTCTCAGGAAAAGAAGAACATCTGTAACTTGTCAAAAAGAAAAGAAAAAAATCTCCTTGTGGTCAAAGGTGCCTAGGAGAGGTGATCCTGGAGAAGAGCAGTCCAAAGAATGTTGGCAAAAGCTGCGTTGAGGAGGTTGAGCTGAAATGCTTTATGGTGTCAGAGGTGGCTGTGCTGCTTCCAGGGAGCATTTCGCATGTTCTCACAGAAGCCTGTTCTCTTTGGATGTTCTCTTGCCTGGGATTTGCCCTTCTGCATTTTCATCATTTTCTACAATGATATTAAGCTTGATAAAGTGACAATAATACTAATACTAGTAATAATGATTAACACTAATACTAGTAATAATAATTAACACTAATAATAGTAATAATTAATACTAATGATATTAATAATGCTAACAATACTAATAACAGTAATAACACATTGTCTATTTAATGAATTCTCTTTCATGTAAGTACTATGCTATGTACAGATAGGCATTGATAAAGAATGTGTGCTTTCTACATAGATGATATGAGAATTCTCTGTGGAGAGAGATACATTTTGCTGAAAATTTCCTTTCTTCTACCTATTCTGATGTGAAAGAAGCCTCTGGGGCCTGGGAATGGCAGGTGAGTCCAGGCCCAGGGTTAGAAATAAAGAAAGTTCTTTGTATTGAAAGTGGGGGCAGAGGGTTGGGGATATAAGGCCCCCTGGGTTCAATCCCCAGCACTACAAAAAAAAAAAAAAAAAGAAAGAAAGTGGGAGCTGAGTCCAGTGGTGCACGCCTATAATCCCAACTACTTGGAAGGCTAAGGCAGAAGCATTGAAAGTTCAAGGCCAGCCTAGGCAATTAAGCAAGACCTTGTCTCAAAATAAAAAATATAGAAGCTGGGAATGTAGCTTAGTGTTAGAGTGCTTGCCAAGCATGTAGGAAGCCCTAGGTTCCATTGCAAGGGCCAGGTGTGGTGCTGCATTCCTGTAATCCCATCTACTTGGGTAAGTGAGGCAGGAGGATTACATGTTCAAAGTAAACCTGGGCAATTTGATGAGGTAGACTCTGTTTCAATAATAAAATAAAAACCACTGGGGATGGAACTTAATGGTAGAGTGCTTGCTTGGCATGTGTGAGGCCCTGATTTTAATCCCCAGCACCATAAAAACAAAATGAAGATAAAAACAAAAAATGAAAAGAAGAAGAAGAGGAGGAGGAAGATGAGGAGGAAGAAAGAAAAGAAAAAGAAAGT
>CM053399.1:32896297-32919684 GCA_028644305.1 Xerus rutilus
CCTGTAAACTTGGATAAATTGACCTCTCTGAACCTCTGTTTTAATTTCTGTAAAAGGTAATAGTAGCCATTATGTGTTCAGTTTTACTGCTTGCATTACACCTTTATTGCTTTGTATATATTAACTTATTTAATCCTTGTGACTACCTTACCTTATCAGTACCACTATGCTCACTTTATTGGACAAAGAAATTTGCCCAGAGCAGTTAAATGACCTTCCCCAAGTCATACAGCTCAGTTGGAATTCAGACTTAGGTAGTCTGTTCTCAACTATAAGAGAAATGGAGGAACTCTGGACGCGGCATGGGGGAGGTGGGAGGCAGGAAAGGGGAATGGGTATAGTAAAGATGGTTGATTGAGATCGTCATCACTACCCTTGGTGCATGTATGAAAACACAATTGGTGTGACTTTATCTGGTTGGCAACCAGGGAAATGGAAAAACTGAGCTCTATATATGTGCTGTGACTTGAAATGCAATTAAATAAACTAATAAAAAAATCAGAAAGTATTTCTAGGGAGGACTGAAGTGGCAGAACATGAGGCAGAGAAGTGAAATTAGCCAAATAGGTGTCCCACTTCTACAAAGTTTGAGAACCCTTCTCTCTCTCTTTTTTTTTTTTTTTGGTACCAGGGATTGAACTCAGGGGTACTCGACCACTGAGCCACATCCCCAGCCCTATTTTGTGTTTTAGGTAGAGACAGGGTCTCACTGAGTTGCTTTGCGCGTCGCCGTTGCTGAGGCTGGCTTTGAACTGGTGATTCTCCTGTCTCAGCCTCCCTAAGTGCTGGGACTACAGATGTGTGCCATCATGCCTGGCTGAGAACCGTTCTTTTAAAAGCCATATTCCATTCATATTTAAGAGCCACCATATTCAACTATTACTCTCTTTGCCCCTCCAGTGAAGGAAATATTTACTCTACAGGGTCTGATGAGGGTTGAGTGATAATTTATGTACAGTTCCTAGAGAAGAGACTAATTGACCCATGTGCTTTTCTTTAAAAATTTGTTAGAAAATTTCCCTTTCTAAAATTTATCATTCCTATCCCTCCTTTTTCTCCTTCTTCCTTTTTTTTGGTGGAGGAGTTGTAAAAATTTGCTTCCTTTTACAAATGCAAATGGTCTATAAATCTTTAATGGCTGGGACATAAAAACAGTTGCATACCATGTATTTACTATGTTCCAGGTTCAGTGCTAAATATTTTAAATGAGAGATTTTAATGAAGCCACATTTCAAACCAAGGTTGCTTTACCTCAGAGCCTGAATGCTCGCTTGTGTTTGCTAAAAGATGTTTTTCTTTGTGGTGTTAATGCATTTCTTAGGTTAGGAGATGGGGTTGGGCAGAAATAGATAGGATGCTCTTTGAGAGATAATGCAATGATCATCCAAAGAGGAGCCTGAGTAAAACTTAGAGTGGCATCCAGGGGTAAGGTACCACCATTACTGATCCCAGAGTCACTAAGACAGCAATGGACAGAAACATTTGTGTGTGTGCTACACATACATGCAGGGACTCCTCAACCTGGATCTTTATCCTTGAGTATATTTAGGGAGCCACCTTGAGAGTCCCTGGGAGGGGAAGACTTACAGACATTTTCTTAGCACAGGGCCAGTGTATGGGTATTTTGGGCATAGGTGGTGGGACTCCAAAACTGGTGGAATTATACTAAATTTCAAGTGGAATGAGATTTGGGCAAGAAATATTTTTACCTCCTTTGGTCTTTCATTACTGTAGTATTTCCAGTGTGAGAAGAAAGGATGGGAATGAATTAAGTTTCAATGGGAACAAGACAGGGATGCCCTCTTTCACCACTGCTATTCAACATAGTCCTTGAAACACTAGCCAGAGCAATTAGACAGACAAAAGAAATTAAACAGATACGAACAGGAAAAGAAGAATTCAAACTATCATTATTTGCAGATGACATGATTCTATACTTAGAGGATCCAAAAAATTCTGCCAGAAAACTTCCAGAATTAATAAATGAATTCAGCAAAGTAGCAGGATATGAAATCAATACCTATAAATCAATTGCATTTCTGTACTGTAGTGATAAACCCTCTGAAAGAGAAATTAGGAAAATTATCCCATTCACAATAGCCTCAAAAAAAAAAAACAACAACTTGGGAATCAATTTAACAAAAGAGGTAAAAGACCTCTACAATGCAAACTACAAGACACTGAAGAAAGAAATTGAAGAAGATCTTAGAAGATGGAAAAATCTCCCATGCTCCTGGATAGACAGAATCAATATTGTCAAAATGGCCATACTACCCAAAGCACTATATAGATTCAATGAGATTCCAATTAAAAATCCCAATGTCATTCCTTATAGAAATAGAAAAAGCAATCATGAAATTCCTTTGGAAGAATAAGAGACCCAGAATAGCCAAAGCAATCTTTAGCAAGAAGGTGAAGCAGGAGGCATCACAATATCAGACCTTAAACTATACTACAAAGCTATAGTAATAAAAATGGCATGGTACTGGCACCAAAATAAACATGTAGACCAATGGTATAGAATAAAAGACACAGAGATGAATCCAGTTAAATACAGTTATCTTATACTAGACAAAGGAGCCAAACACATACACTGGAGAAAAGATAGCCTCTTCAACAAACGGTGCTGGGAAAACTGGAAATCCATATGCAGCAAAATGAAGCTAAACCCCTATCTCTCATCATGCACAAAATTCAACTCAAAGTGGATCAAGGACCTGGGAATCAAATCAGAGACCCAATGCCTAATAGAAGAAAAAATAGGCCCAAATCTTCATCATGTCAGATTAGGATCTTACTTCCTTAACAAGACTCCTAAAGTGCAAGAAGTAAAATCAAGAGTCCATATTGGGATGGACTCAAACTAAAAAGCTTCTTCTCAGCAAAAGAAACAATCAATGCAGTGGACAGAGAGCCGACATTCTGGGAACAAATCTTTGCCACACGCACATCTGATAGAGCACTCATCTCCAGGATATATAAAGAACTCAAAAAACTTAATACCAAAAAAACAAACAGCCCAATCAATAAATGGGCCAAGGAGCTGAACAGAAACTTCTCAGAAGAAGATATACAATCAATCAACAGACACATGAAAAACTGTTCAATGGCACACTCATACATTGCTGGTGGGACTGCAAATTGATACAGCCAATCTGGAAAGCAGTATGGAGATTCCTTAGAAAACTTGGAATGGAACCACCATTTGATTCAGCTATCCCATTCCCACTTGGGGTCTATACCCCAAGGTATAGACTTCAAAACAGCATACTACAGTGATGCAGCCACTTCAATGTTTATAGCAGCTCAATTCACAATAGCTAAACTGTGGAACCATCCTAGATGCCGTTCAATAGATGAATGGATAAGGAAACTGTGGTATATATACACAATGGAATAAATAGAGCAATAAAAGAGAATAAAATTATGGCATTTGCAGGTAAATGGATGGAGTTGGAGAATATCATGCTAAGCGAAGTAAGCCAATTCCCCAAAACCAAATACTGAATAATCTCTCTGATAAGTGTATGCTGATTCATAATGTGGGGGAGGACACAGGAAGAACGGAGGAAATTTGGTCACAGGGATGGGAGGGGGGAGGGGGCATGGGGACAGTAAAGATGGTGAAATATGATGGACATCATAGCCCTAGCTTTATGTATGACTGCATGTATGTTGTGATTCTACACACACAACCAAAGAAGTGAAAGGTTGTGCTCCATCTGTGTGCGATGAATCAAAATGCATTCTGCCGTCATGTATACTTCAGTAGAATAAATAAATAAATAAAATTATTTAAAAAAAAGAATTAAGTTTCTAGTGCCTTCACTGTGTGCCCAATGTTTACTATCTACATACATTATCTCTTTTGAGCCTCGTAATAATTTTTTGAGGTAAGTACTACTACCAGTCCCATTTGTAGATGGGAAAGTCAAGGCCCAGGAAGCATTGGTGATTTGTTGAGGGTACTGAAGAAATAAAATGGTTAAGCTGGGATTTGAAATCAGACCCTTGTCACTCCAGATTCCTCGAGGGCCCAGAAATAAAACCACACCTGTACAAATGGAGGCTAGTCAATATATACCAAGTGATAGATACGTTGCGGTACAGTTGAAAGAAATCTTGAGGAGTCAAGGCTAGTCCTCCCGTGGGCAAGCAATGGAATGCTTGACTTGCCCACACAGTTTTTTAAAGTGGATGTATTTGTGGTTTTGATCCAGAAATTACTGTTTGTTTATTTTTTTAAAAAAATCCAGTTGATAGAATGAAAAGTTCTGAATGAAGGGCAGAGATTGTTTCCAGGGAGCGAACACGCAATGTGGCAAACTTACAGTGAGTGACCTCACAGAAAGGCATTTTTATAGGAAGTTTCTTTCAATTCAAACTGCCTGCTTCTGGATGGCTCTTCTAAAAACTCTGCTTTAACAGCTCTCCTTGACAGTCTGTCTGGATACCTTTCCCCTGACTGGGAAGAACTCCATCTCTGACCCCATCTGCAGTCAGCTGGGGCTGTTCAGCCCACAGGATTAGCAGGATCTGTTCCTGAGCCAGTGAGACCAGCCCTGGCATACTGGTCAGTGACTTCTGTGACCCGCTCCCTTGAGACAAACATAACTTGGGTCTGCTCCCCTTCCATTCCCATTCCTGGAAAAGCCACCTCCTTCAGGCTGGGATGTCTCTAATTTTTCTTGGTTCTCTTACTTTGGAAAGAGAGAGGAGTCAGTGAAAAAGAATAGCTTCCAAATTATCCTGAGGAGAGTGAATTTAGGTCCATATAGTCCTTTCACGACAGGCAACCACTCACGGAATTTTCCCTGATGTCTGTGTGGTTCTCAAATTTCCCAACCTATTCACCCTGAGCACTTGGAGTTGGCTTTTCATTTCAGAGAAAATACTCAGAGCTGCCAGGCCAGCAGTTTAGCCTTGGGAGGGAGCCATGACTAAATAAATAAGGCGGAGGCTGCCCCCAACCAGATCGGTTTATTTTCAAAGGTAGGACTCTTGCTGATTTTGTTGTGGAGCCAACAGGAAGGGTAGTGGGCTGCTGCAGCTATGCCTGGCATCTGGGGACTCCTTTTCCCTGACCCATTTAAGTCACACTGTGATTGATGATTGGAATGGAAAAAAAGCAACTGCAGATGGATGGCCAGTGGGCAAACAAAAAACCAACATTGCCTGCTCCTGGCATGTGTCCTTGCCTGACACTGAGGAGGCACTGTAAATGGTACAGTGATTAAAAGCCTGGGTTATGGAGTTAGACAAATCTGGATTCAAGCCCCAGAAACATCACTTACTGGTGGGATGAGTTTGGGTGGACTCCTACTGTCATTCTCAGCCTTCAATTTCTGTGAGGGCGGGGGAGCATTAGTCAGTTTTCCCTTGCTATAACAAAATACCCGAGGCAATCAACTTAAACGAGAAAAGATTTATTTTGGCTCATGGTTGGTTTTAGAGGTTTCATCCATGGTTACTTGGCCCCATCACTTTGTGGGAGGAAGAACATCATGGCAGAGAGTACTTCTTGGAGCAGAGCTGCTTACCTCATGGTAGCTGGGAGGGAGAGAGAGAGAGAGAGAGAGAGAAAGGGAGGGCTGGGGACAAGATACACCCTTCAAGGACATGTCCCCATGAACCAACTTCTCCAACAAGACCCCACCTTACAAAATTTCTCTCACTTCCCAATAATGCCACAGGTTGGCAACCAAGCCTTTAACACATGGCCTTAGGGGGACATTTTGGATCCAAAACATAATAAAGGGGAAGGGGACAATAATGCCTTCCTCTGAGTGCTCTTTGAGGACTAATTGAGATAATATAGCATGGGAAGTACTTAATTAGAGTCTGGCAAATGGTCAGTGCTTCCCCAACGCTGACATTGATTATATGAAATATGTAGCACGGTCTCTGGTCCTAAGGAGAAGCTCCATAAATGGTATGGGACCCTGGAGTGCCAGGATTGCAAGGGAGCTCATCTGAAGCCAAATCAATTTTATTTTCTCCTTTTACAGATGAGGACCTGAGAGGGACCCAGACAAGTCGAGGATCACACTTGTAGTGCACAGGAGGAGGAGGGTGACTGCGGCATGCCTTCTCTCCCTTTGAAGAGCACTTGGATTCCTGTTTCACTCTTTGAACTTAGTTTGCGGTTTTTAAAGGTGTGTTTAGTATAGGAAATTCTATTTTGCAGCATCTCTGGGACAGAATCCAGGCTGCCAGTTTCATTTGGTGTGGTGGCTAGTTGTATTGTGGGAAAACCAGACACTAGATAAGAAATGGGCTTAAATCTTATTTGCAATTCATCAATTCTGTGACCTTGGTCATTGACTAAACTCTCTAAGACTCAGTTTACTCTTTTGTAAAATGGGGATATGAATTGTATCTCCCTCAAATGTGTTTGTGAAGATTAATGAGTTAACATAAATAGCTTAGAACAGCCTCTGGCAAGCTGTGCTCAACAACTGTTTATTATTATTACTAATGGCTGGTGTGCAAGGACCAAATATTTAGGGACTCTTCTCCTGCTCCTGGCTGATTTTGTACCTCAGTGGCAGGGCTGATGGCCTCAGTTAAGAGACAAAGGAGTGACAGAACTGCAGCAACTAAAGTTGCCAAGATACATGGGACAGGAGGGGGTTTGTTTGCAATCCTGGCATGGATTTGGGGTACCAGTCTAGAAGCCTGGCCTTGCTCCATGGCTGGTGGCCTTGAGAGACACGTATTGCATCATTCTTGTTATTTTTTTTCTCACTATTGCAAAGCAGAGGCTTTTCTAGGTTCAACCAGGAGTCATGGGCAAGGCCTCTCAGAGGAGCAAGGCAGCTGTCAGGAGAATTCAGGCTGCAGTGGGCTCAGTGCCCAGGCCATGCAGCCTGTGATGGGAGGAACACCGGGAAATGTGACATCTGCTGCCCAAGCACCACCCCACACCCTCCCTCTCTTGTCCAGCTGCTCAGGAGGAGGGCGGAAGGCAGCATGTTCCCACTGTCATTGTGTACCTGACAGGTTCATCAATCTTAGCTTATCTCATCCTCATAACTCCTCAAGCTGGTTATCATTCCTCTTTTATGGAAGAGGAAGAGGAAGAGGAGATTCAGAAGTGTCCAAGGGCACACATGGAAGCTAAGCTAGCATTGGAGCCCAGAGTCTGGGAGTCCAAAGCCTCTGTCCCTTTTACAGCATTGGATAATTCTTGCTGGCCCAGACAGGATCTCATCAGAGCATCTGACTTACCATCAATCAGGGCGATGCATGGCCCGAGGAGACAGAAATAAACCTAGAGGCAGGCAGCTCCTGGCATTAACAGCCGAAGAAAAGAGAACTGAACTCCAGACTCTTCCCTGGTTCACATCCCCCTTGCCACCCCTCACCCCCGCCTGGCCCCTTCACCTTCCTTCCCCCAGTGCCCTGGACAGACCCTTGGCCTGGAGAGGGCAGCCTGTCCTGGTGCCAGCACAGCATGCTTGGCCCTAGCAACAATAGCTGGAAGGGCCTCTTGGAGCAAGTACTTCCTGAAATGCCCAGAGCAGCCACTGTCCCCGCGGCCCAGGAACAATCACAACTCACGCCAGCTTCCGCGCTGTGCTCCATTTCAGAGTCTCCTGCACTCTCAGCAGAGGCCCTGGGTCTGCTGTTGTAGGCTTCCATTTCCAGGAGGGACAGGCAGATGACAAGTGCAGGACGCCACGACTCAGACTGTTCAGAGATCTGAAGGCTCGAGCATGACTTCAGGTTATTCTACCACTTCCCACCCAATTGAAGTTGGAGGGAAAATCTGGATGCTCAACTCTTTACCCTTCCTTTAAACCAATTGCCTCATGCTTAATTTTTGTTTTCCTATCATTTTTCTTTGTGCTTTGAAAACACAGAAAAAAAAAAAAAAACGACCATAAGGAAAAAAGAATAATTCTGGAATAAGATTATATACTCAGTTATTCATTTGAAATTGTTGAATGGGGCTTCCTGTGTGCCAAACACATTGGGGTACCCAGAAAGAATTATTCAATATTTATTTATTTATTGACTTATCTACTCATTTCATAATGATTGAGCTCTGCCAAGTTCCAGGCACCATGGATGCAACAAGGCCTGGGCAGCATGGGCCCTGCCCTGGTAGTTTCCAGTCAAGCGTGAGAGGTGGATAGTGAACCAGCAGGTGACATTGGTGGTTTACATGCAGAATTCTGGGAAAGGGAAGCAAAGTGATAGGGCACACTTGGGTCTTGGAGGATGAGGATGGATGATGGGGATGGGAGAATGTATAGGGAGAAACACTGGCATTTATGAAGGCTGGGAGTGAACAGGAATGCATGTTTTCTAAGAAATAGAAAGAGGCCCAAGTGGCTGGGTCAAAAATACCTCTAGTGGTTGAGTCTGAGCTGTGTATCAAGCCTGCCTGGGTTCCATTCTTGCTGGGCCAGTTATTTCTTTGTATCCTAGGCCAAACCATAAACCTTTCTATAACTCAGTTTGATTCTCATAAAATGGAGAGACTGAAAATAGCAGTAGTTACCTCGTAGATTGTTCAGAGATTTAAATGGGCTCATGTGTGTGCCGGACTGGGACCCTACCTGGCATTCAGTAAGTGCCTCAGAGTTGTCAGCTATGATTAGGTGGGGAGTGAGGGACAGGAAGTTTGGAGTAGTGAGCAAGTTGGATACAGACACCTCTAATCATCATGGGCCAGGGCACTAGCTATTCAGTCAAAATCAGAAAGGCTACCTCCTGCCTGCAGGAAGCTTTTAACATTGAATTGTTAAAAATTTGGACCTTATACACTCATACATTGCTGGTGGGACTGCAAATTGGTGCAACAACTCTGAAGAGCAATATGGAGATTCCTCAGAAAACTTGGTATGGAACCACCATTTGACCCAGCTGTCCCACTCCTCGATCTATACCCAAAGGACTTGAACCAGCATACTACAGTAATGCAGCCACATCAATGTTCATAGCAGCTCAATTCACAATAGCTAAACTATGGAACCAATATAGATGCTCTTCAACAGATGAATGGCTAAAGAAAATGTGGTATGTATACACAATGGAATATTATTCAGCCTTAAAGAAGAATGAAATTATGGCAGTTGCAGGTAAATGGATGGAGCTAGAGAATAGCATGCTAAGTGAAATAAGCCAATCCCAAAAAACCAAAGGCCAAATATTTTCTCTGATAAGTGGATGCTTATCCATAATGGGGGGTGGGACGCATAGGAAATAATGGAGGAATTTTGGATTGAGCAGAGGGGAATGAGGAGAGGGGAGGAGGTGTGGGGGTGAGAAGGATGGTAGAATGAGTCAGACATTATTACCCTATGTACATGTATGATTGTACAACCAGTGTGATTCTACTGTGTACATGGGAATAAAAAGTTGTGCTCCATTTGTGTATAATGTGTCAAAATGCATTCTGCTGTCATGTATACTTAATTAGAACAAATAAAAAAATTGGACCTTAGAATCAGAGATGCCTGGATTCCAATCTCATATCATCTGTGTGGTCTTGGGAAAATTATGTGCCTTCTTTGAGTTTCACGCTTCTAATCTGTAAAATGGGTATAATGGTAGTACATTCAATATAGGGTTGGGTGAGGATTGACTGAGATAATATATGAGATAATATATGGAGATGATATATGGAGAGCATAAAAGACATTAAGCTAGAAAATGGCAGTTATTATACAGTTGGTAAGAGATTAAAGAGATATAATACAAAGGAGAATATTTTATAATAACCTGGAAGATGATGCCCTTAGATACTGTGACTCCAACCCTCTGCAGTTTTCTGTTGCTCTATAGTAATGATGTGATTGGCCCCCTGGTGTCTTCTCCTATCTTCACTTTCTTTGCCTTCTCTGTGTAGCATTGAGTCTGGTTTGTACGATACACTGCCTAGAAGTTTCTGCCTGCAAACCTACAGATCACACATGAACCATCATTTACTAGAGCAAGCCTTTCCTCAACTTCAGACAACATCAAACTTATTTCCCCCTTCTATACCTACCAATAGCACCCTTTATTTTGATTTTTATCTGTCAATCATCTAGACTATAAGCTCCATGAAGTTAGGGGTCACATCTTTTTTACTTGCTATTGTATCCCCAGCACTTATCTTGATGATAAGAACCCAATAAATATTTGCTAAATGAATGAATAAACACAAACACAGCCCATGGTTGAACTCTTAGAGAAGGAGAAGCTGGAACCTGTTTCTCAGACTCAAGTAACACTTGGAGAGCACGATTTTCAAAGTTCCTTGCACATTCTCTAAGGCAAAGCTGCAGATTTGGAGATCCTATTCCTTTGCCTGGACAGCAGTGAAACTGATATGTCCCATTGTAATGAACTGGAGGGCTGATTAAGAGCTTATGTAAATGTTGAAACTTTTGGCAGCATTCCTTTCCCTCTGGTTTTGGCATGACTCAAAGCACGAGAATTTTTGCAAAGGAGAGAGCTTTCAGAGAATACCCACACCCAGTGATGGAAGCCTTAGAAGAATAGAGTGCAGAGCAACGTTCCTCGATGAGAGATTAGGGGACCCTGAACAGGTTTTCAAAGGCATATGGAGACAAGATGTCAGTGTGAACTTGTTTCTCTGACAATCTGAAATGCTTTTAACCAGCAAGTTTCCAAGTGGCTTTTAAGTGAAGAGGTTAACATTGTGGGTTTATAAATAAATGGATGTTTTCGGTGACTTCTTTGTGGTTCATGTGACAGGGTGAACTTCAGGGAGAGGAGATTACGCCTTGCATCAACAGTTTAATTGCTTCTTCTGCCTTGTGGATCAGTGAGCAGGAGGCTAGAGCCCCCGATGAGGAGACTTTTGTCCTAATCCTGGCCTTGCCTCTGGAGAGCAGTGTGACTGTGGGCAAGATATTAACTCTTCTGTCTCAGTGTCCTCTGTTTAATGAGATAGAAAAAAAAAGCCCCTGTCAAATTATTATAAAATTGACTTATAACACTAGTAGCTAAAACTTATTTGAGCCCTTAACATGTGTCAGCACTTTATGAACACTGTCAATCTTCACAATCACATATGAGATGGATTACTGTTATTTCCCCCACTTTATAGATGAGGAAACTGAGGCATAGAAAATCTAAGCACTTCGCCCAAGGTCATATAGCTGGCCAGTGGTGAAGCCAGGATTTGAACACAGTCTGCCTGGCTTTGGAGCCGGATTTAATGAGTATGCTGTGCTGCCCTTTGCTTTAAGAAGAATAAAGCTCAGTTGCTTGGTAGCTGGCCAGGGTTGCAACAGTCTTCAACGGGGAGAAAAGGTTACAGTGGCTACAGGGGGATGTTTTGTCTCTATGGTAACTGTCCCCAAGGAGGTCAGCTTTACATTTTGATGGCTCCTGTTGGAATAGATAATGCAGAGACTCTAGGCCTGGAGACAGAGATGGACTTGAATCCATGCTTGACCACTTAATGTGTAACTGTGAGGACAAATGGTTAATCTGATTTGAGTTTCACAACTCACTTGGAAAAATGGGATTTTGAAGGTTACAGGATGTTGTGTGGATTACATGAGAAAATGTCTGGCATAGGATGTTTAACAAGTTTCTCCCTTTTTATCACGGACCTAAGAAAATTAGTTTATTTGGTGTCAATCACATACTGAAACGATTGGGATGTATTTATTCTCTGGGTTCTTCTGGTAGGCTGCATTTTATGTTGAAAAGGTTTTTCAGTCAGTGTGATTGATAGTTTAAAAAATTCATTTCCACATGCACTTGCCAGCTAGCAATGAGCAATTTTCTTGTCCGTTGGTCTGAGGCAGATGGCCATTACCTAGGTTAGGGTTAAAGCCCCAGCCCATTCAAGTGATGAGCTGAAGTGGACGTGAAACACGAGGCCACTGGATGTGGGATACTTTTACTGGGTGCCATTTTTCATGCCAGGTGTCTGAATTTGGGGCGTTTGGTAGCCTCAGTTGGGGATTTGAGGATCCGACAAGGGCTTCCTTTGAAGGAAGCTGAAATCCAGGGACATCAGTAGACAAACTCAGGAGGTCCATGAGGGCTGTTTGGAATCATACATCAGAGAGTCCATATGCAAAGTCCAGTAAAGTCAGAAGGAGTTGGGATTGTACATAAAATCTTAAAAGCTAGATTGGATCTTGAGATGGTCAAGATCCAAGTTCTAGATACCCCACTTAGATACATATGACCTAAATTTATGGGCAAGGGGATACATGGTGGGTGAATGCAAAATGATTTAAACTCAGGTGGTATTTTGGGCCTTGGAAGACAGTCAGACAAAACCTGGAATTCTCTGGCCACACCAGACTGGTAGCAAACATTCAGGTAAAAGGGTAGTATTTTACAGGAAGGAAAACTGACTTTGGTTCTTAGTTCCTGCTCAGCTTGTGATAAATAACTGTTGCATATATTGTAGACATACAGTGTTGCATGTATTGCTCATAACCAGTGAGCATACAATCTCCTCTAATCTCTACAGCAAGCCTATAATATTGATGCCTCTCAATGAAGAAATTGGGGGTTCAGGATTAGGAAATGACTAATTAATGGTCAAGGAGCCAGAAAACAGGAGATCTGGACCAGTTATGTCTGACTCCTTGACTTCCTCTCTTAGCATGTTTTCTGGGCTCCTTAAGCTGCCTACATCCATGTCCGTCTTTTCCCTGGTGGGGTCCTGGAAGGTTCTGATGTTCTAACTGGTCATAATTTGTCCTTGACTTCTCTCTGCTTAGAGCTTTTTACACATGACTGGTATGCCTTCTCTCCATCTGCCAACTTTGGTCGCCTGCCTCTGGGCAGTGTTTCCTCAACTAGTGTTAGGATTTCAAGAAGGTGTAGATTTCTTGGGGTTAGCTACAGGATCCTGGAGTAGTGCAATTCAGGGTCCCTCACACACAGGACCCATGTATGGACAACTAATGGCATTTTAGGACATAACCTTAAGACTTTAACTCTCTTCTTTTCTTGAATCAATCTTCTCTAGCCCATCAATAACTCTTCCATTTGATACTCATCTACCCATGTTCTATGACATTTGTCCCAGCACTCTGGAGGAAAGCTCTGTGTCCCAACATCCTCTTCAACTCTTTACTTAAGGTTTTGTGGGTTGTCATCTCAAAAGAACATGTCAAACTCTGCTCTTAAAAATAACAACAACAACAAAAGTCTGCTCAAAGGCCACTTAGAGGTAAGTAGGAAGATTAGATTCCCTGTTATTGGATAGACAAGTGTTAAGACTTAATCCATGTTCTCAAGATATTGATATTGTCAGAGCCATAGAATGATAGAACATGAGAAACATCCCTTTGGTCTGTTTTGTCCCCAACTTTTATAGGGTCCCAAAGGCCTGTTTTTGAGATACTCCAGTTGTAGAAGATTATAAAGAGTGATCCCTACCTTCTACCTCATTTACTCTATGAACTAACTACTATATGCAGTAGACATTAGTGATATGATCAACCCTGATTTCATTGACCTGCAATCTCATAGGAGAGACTGAACTACCAGTATGATATGCACTCCCATTGAGGAAGTAGCAGTTGTGATAGAACTCATAAATGGATCACCATTTGATGAAATCAGGGAAGACTTCCTGAAAGAAGCAGCAACTAAACTATGTCCGCACTTGTGAGGAATTGGTAAGGAGTACCACTTTCCATGAATTGTGCCACAAAGTCTTAGAAATTTTCCTACTCCAGAGGAGACAGTCACATTTACTGTATATGTGAGGACCGAGCAGAAATTTAAAACAATGCTGAAAATGGCCAATGAAGAACTCACATTTCAAATGTGAAACAAATCAGAGCCCTTCTCTTCCATCTTCCTCACCCTCAGCACTGGGAAGACTCATCTGGTTATGGGTCAATTATTTGAGCCCTGATTGACACTGACAAACAAGGGGGTATTAAAAGAAGGGGTGGCCAAGAGGTGGAGAGATTTGAGTCCTTGTCATGTAAGAAGTGGTTATATTTTGAGAGGTGAACATTAAGGCAGAGGCATTGGCCAGGAAGGCCCACTTTTTGTCTGGTACACAGTAGGCCTCCAACGTTCTCTTGACACACACACACTCGAGATGGAATGCCCTAAGTGGTGACTCAGAGTCATTAATAACATGACCACTTGTGCAGCCCAAAGATTAGACAGCCAAAAGCCAAGAGTCTGTTGTGTTGAAGTGGTGCTGGGTGGGAAGCACGCTCCCCAGAGACTGGGGCAGGGTGCGACTTGCCAGGGAGGGTTTGCAGAATGTTTAGACTGTGACTCATGAAGGTCTTAGATGCATAAATAGCTCTCTTTCTGCTGTGACTGTTGACAGGGCTGGTGACAGCTTACCTTTACAGTTGCCAAGAAGAATCTGATTCTGATTTCTGACAAGTTCAACCTTCCTAACCAGCCTAGCAGGACCTAGCCTCTAGCAGGACCACCATGAACAAGGGCCTGGCCCAAAGCTCGGGGTAATGAAGTAGTGGGTGATGTTGGGGGGCATGAAATCAGAGGACCAACCCTTGTCCTCCCAGATAAGGAAAACTCATCATTGGGAAGAGAAGACTGAAGGAAGAGCATCTTAGGCTTCCAGGATTGGGGAAACATTATCTTGGATCTTTCTATGGGTAGTTGTTTACAATTATTGAGCCTTATAATTCAGGTGAGAAAGATGTTTTGGAAACACCTATATAATTCAGGATTTATTTAGCCACAAGTACATAAATACCCCCAAACATAATACTGACCTAAGCTATCAAGATGGTTATATTATATAATAGGAAGTCTGGAGGTAGATAAAGTGAGAAGAGGAAGAGCAGCTCAACTCGCCAGGCACTTTTCTATCCTCCATATTTCTATAGGTCATTGATCCCTTGAATGATTGCCTTATGACTGAAAAATGCCTGCCACATCTCCAGACACCACAACAGTATTCAAAGGTAGGAAGGTGGCAGGGCATGTGGATATAGAGTGGCAAAGAGTCCCTTTCTTGGAATGACTATCATGTAATCAATGAAGGCACACAAGTGTCCTAGAAGCCTTCCTAGCTGACTTACATTGATCAGAATATTATTGATTAGAACTGGATCACATGGCCATCCTTAGCTGCAAGGGAGACTGGGACAGTATGTCTGGCAAATGTTAATGAAACAGCCATGACTGACTTAGACCGAGCATGCTTCAGCTCCTGCAGATCTATGTACCTGCTGTCTTGAGTAGATTGATATTCTGTTGTCAAGGAAGAAAAGGTTTTGGGGTGCAGGGGGTGGTCTCTATCACATACCTTTAGAAAGTGAGTCCAACATAGTAAATCCTGCACATTCATAGAGCTGTGAATTTGCAGGATTTCCAAGGTAGGAAGGTCTTCAGGGATGTGACGGATTCTCAAAACTCTCCTGTAGGCTAATAGAAGATTGCAGAGAAAATTAAGTCATTTAATATGCTCTTTGTTTTGCTGATCCTTCAAGGGCCAGGTCAACCTTACCCTCTCTGTGAACCTTCTCATCCCTTTCAAGCAGAGCTGGCCAGTCCCTCCTTCTTGTTTCCATTGCATTTTACATACATTTTGATTGTGTAATTTACCATAATGAATTCAAAATCAACAGATATTTATTGTGTCCATCTTCTCTCCTTGTGTGGGAAAACCTCCCATGCCTTCCCATTGTCATCAGGTAATGGTATTTGCAGATGGTAAACTCAGGTGAATCTTAAACTTAGCTTGCCAGCCCCCTGCTGTCCACCTTAGCTTGCTTCTCCTGTTTCACCTCTCCCCACCACCTTCTATGTGAACCCATGTCCATCCATTCTCAACTTGTGGAAATCATCTGTCTCTTTCCTTAAACCCTTGCATTGCTGTTCCTACTGCACAAAACACTCTTCTTTCTCTTTCATGTCTGGTCAACTTTCACCTACCCTCAGGCCTCAGCTTAGATGTCATTTGCTCTAGAAAGGCTTTCTTTGACTCCAGGACTCTCTGTGATCTTTCCCATCCTGCATATCATAGCTTTAATTTCTCTGAAGTGTCTGCCTGAATTCCCCCACGGTGGGACCAGGTTGCATTCACTCCTTCATGGCTAATGCCATGGTAGATATTGTTGAATGGCTGAGTGACAAAAGTTTTCATCAAATATTTTGTGCTGGATCACATGGCAGAGCCCAGAGTTGCAGACCTGGCTCAGAGGAGATTTCTGAGCACTCCATGGGCTGCAATGGAGAAAACACTAGGCAGGTTGCCCTGTCACTCTTTGATGATGGGAAAACACATCCTCTTTTGGAGCAAAAATGTTTTTCTTCCAGAATGAAAAAAAAGATAGAAGGAATAGTTTTTAACTTTTTTTTTTTTTTTTAAGGAAAAGTTTCCTTTGATTCTTTCTCAAATGAAATATCACGCTAAAGGACAATCTCAAAAATATAATTGTGGAGGTCTTCTGACTGAGGCAGGGATATACTAGGTTGCTATTGCTGTAATAACAAATCACTGCATTTTTTGGTGGCTTAAAACAACACAAATTTATCACATTACAGTCCTTTAGGTTAGAGGACAAATGAGTCTTGCTGGGTGAGAATCAAGATGTTGGTAGGGAAAATTCACTAAGATTCCTTGCTGAAGTCTCTATGGTACTATTCATTTGTCCATCTTTTCCAACTCCCAGAGGCTACGTGCTTTGGCCCATGGCCCTTCCTCCATCTCCAAAGTTGGAAAGGTGCATCTCTCTAATCATTCTGCCATGATCACGTCTCCCTTAGACCGTAGCCGGGAAGGGCTCCTCTTCACTTTTTATAAGACGAGTCTCCTGTGTTGCCCAGGCTGGCCTCAAATGCCATAGCTCAAACAATCCTCCTGTCTCAGCCTCTGGAGTAGCTGGGACTACAGGTCACAACAGTCTACAAGGTGATTCTCACTTTTAAGGACCTATGTAATTAGATAGGACTTGCTTGAATAATTCTGGGTAATCTCCCCATCTCAGTTTATTTTATTGAATTTTATTTTTTGGCTACCTGGGATTAAACCCAGAGGTGCTTTACCACTGAGCCATATCCCTAACCCTTGCCCCCCCTCCCCGGCTCTTAAAATTTTATTTAAAGGCAGGGCCTCACTGAGTTGCTTAGGGCCTCGCTAAATTGTTGAGGCTGGCTTTGAACTCTCAATCCTCCTGCTTCAGCCTCCTGAACCACTGGGATCACAGGCATGTGCCATCATACCCGGCCTCAAGGCCCTTAATTTAATCATATCTGCAAAGTCTCTTTTGTCATGTAAATTAACATGTCTTAGGCCCTAGGGGTTAGAACATGGGCATCATTGGAACATCATTATTCTGCTTACTTACAAGGAGGAAGAAAAGTGAGTGTATAGCAGCTTTTCACCCTGGTTTTCTTTTATTGGGCAGCCCTTGTACCCCACAATAGTCCCTGTAGCTTTGGAGCAGAGTTTAAGACCTTACATCTCTTTCCGTTTTAATGATAGAGTCAAATGGCTGTATGACTTTGCAAAGTTATTTCTCTCTCCTTCTATTTCCCCACTTGTAAAATGGGGACAAGTCTTGTGAAGTACTTAGCTGAGTTCATGGCACCTAGTAAGTGTTCAGCAAATGCTAGTTATGTTATTTTATTTTATTTTATTTTTTTGGTACCAGGGATTGAACTCAGGGGTACTCGACCACTGAGCCATATCCCCAGCCCTATTTTGTGTTTTATGTAGAGACAGGGTCTCACTGAGTTGCTTAGCGCCTCGCTGTTGCTGAAGCTGGCTTTGAACTTGCAGTTCTCCTGTCTCAGCCTCCCAAAGTGCTGGGATTACAAGTAGTTATTTTATTAAGTGTCCTAAAGTCCCTTTTCATTTTAATATCTGGGCTAATATCCTAACAAACAACAGATCAGCAGAAAATGGAACTTGTTTTCCTGGGACATTTAGCCATGATAATGAAAATATTTTCAAAGTTTCTTTTATTTTATCTAACAAAACAAAACAGAAAAATAAAGCATATTTTTGTGTTTGTGGGGTTAAAACCTTTTTGTTCTTTTGAGCATCTGGGAAAAAATGGAGCCTGTGGTGGGTACCAATGAGAACCAGCAGGCTCGGTGAGCAGGATGGGTCTGCTCACTCAGGAAGGCAATGTGCAGGTCCCAGGTTTATTTAGGAACATATAAAAGGGGCTGAGGCTACGACTGTGAGACAGTTCATGACACACAAACACTAGGGAAGTTTACCAAATACTAGGCTTGATTTTTATAGCCTCTGGAAGAAGTACTGTATTCCATACGACAATAAAAATCTGGCCTTCTAAAGGTAAATAGCACCTCATGTCTCTTTGGAAGAAACTAATCCACAGGAATGTTCATGGGAGGGTTCCTTCCTGTTCAAGAGATAAAGGTCTTTCTTCTGTTGTCTCCAGAGCCCCATGGTGGCATCTTTGAACTACAGCCAAATAAGGCATGAAGTGTCAGTACCCTTCAGTGTACAGATCCTTTATGATTCAATCTTACCACCTGGGGAATTCTGTCCTAATGTGGAAACTCCAAATGTGGAAAACCAAACCATACAAAATATTTTATATACAAAGACACTAAGTGAAGCTTTATTTCTAATAGTCCTAAACGGATAGCATCTCCAATTATCTGGTATTAGGGAAAGAAATTGGTAAATAATGGTACATCCAGACAATGGACTACATGGCTGCCAATGCTTGCAGGAATTTTGAATAATACAAGAAATGCTTCAGTTTGTTAACTGAACAAACATGCAAGACACACATTTGTAGAGTCTAATCTCTCTTACTGGGAAAAATATCAAAAGGTTATTTGTGGTTGTTTCAAGGTGTTTGCAGTCTGGAAAAGGATTTCCTCCCCCTTCTTATTACTATTTTCTTCTATATTCCATCTTTTACAACTGAATGAACAATATAATGTTTTAACACCTGGGAAGGTTGGAGTTGTGGCTCAGTGGTAGAGCTCTTGCCTAGCACGTGTGAGGCACTGGGTTCGATCCTCAGCACCACACATAAATAGATAAAGGTATTGTGTCCATCTACAACAAAAAATGTTAAAATGTTAAAAAAAAAAAAAAAAGAACACCTGGCAAAAGGAGACAGACTGCCTGCATTTGCATCCTGCCCCCTACTGGTCCGCACTGAAATCGGAATCTCAGTTTTCTCATTTATATTGTGGGAGTCATAATCATTCCTGCCTTGTAGGAGCTTAAAGAGACAATCCAAAGGAAAGACTTGGTGCAGTACTCTGCACACGGTGCAAAGAGATGCCAGCTGGCATTTTGATTTTCAGATTAAAAACTATATCCAACAAAATTTAAAATTTTAAAAAGAGGAATATATAGTCTGCTCTCCTGCCGTAGGTCAAAGACTTACCCCAAAGTGTTATTTAACAATTTTTTCTCTATTCCACTCTTTAATCACCTATGGTAATTTGGGAAGGAGCTAAAAGCTTTTCACATTAAAATACTCAGTTCTACTTGGAGAAAAACTCAATGCTGCAACTTTCTCTTCAAATGCTAACATATAAATCTCTGTTCTTCTACCTGCTCTGGACATCAACTCCCATTCCACAACACTTTTTTTTGGAGAACTCCCTAGATGGTCACCTGTGTATCCACCAACCATATATCATTTTGGCTGCCCATAACAGAAAGGTGACTAGAGTGGAGTAAAGGAGTATATTAGTGTCTTATTGCTGCATCACAAACCGCTACAGACTTGGTGGCTTAAAGGAGCATGCATTGATTATGCCGAGATTTCTGTGCATCAAGAATCTGAGCATGGTTTAGTTGAGTCCTTTGCTCTGGGCCTCACAGGCTCAATGAATGTGGCAACAGGGCTGCATTGTCATCTGGAGGCCTGGCTGGGGAAGCATCCACTTCCAGGATGGTGCTGGGTGTTGGCAGAACATGTTTCCTTCAGCTGTGGGATGGAAAGCCGCAGCTCTTTGATGACTGGGGACCATCCTCAGCTCCCAAAGGCCACTCTTAGTTCCTAGAAGCCTCACTTCTCGTTGGCAAGGAGAATTTCTAGAGAAATTCTGCTCTCAGATGAGGCCTTATATGGCATGATGTAATCACAGCAGTGATCTTCCATCGCCTTTGCTATTTCTATTGCTAAAAGCCAGTCATGGGTCCCTCCTGTATTCAAAGGGAGTGATGCATCCAAAGACCTGACCACCAGTAGGTGGGGACCATGGCAGTGCCCTTAGTCTTTTTCTACTACAAAGAAGCGGCTTAGTTTTCATGGTAACAAGAAGGCTGTCTCAGGCAGATAGGGCTTGAGGGAGCATCTCCAGGAGGCCTCCATATTCCATGCTTCCTGTTTTACCACCTTTCACCCTTTTGATCATAGATAGGTACTGCCTTTCAAAGCTCCACATCTGCATTCAAAGAGTGAAGAGGGGAAAGGGCAAAAGACACCTGCCAGCTAAGCCTGATACTTTTTATCGGTAAAACAATAGATCCCTGGAAGCCCTACCCATATTCTTGTGCCACTGCCTCTCATTAACCTCCTCTGTATCACCTGGTCACCTCTACTGCCAAGGCTGCTGGGAAACACACACACAAACACACACACACACACACACACACACACGCACTCACTTAATAAATAATGTTTGCTGTGGCTCCAAGAAAAATTCCACACTTAGCTGGCATATATTTTCCATCCTTCAAAACATGGAATGTAGGTTAAAGCATCCACTGAGAACTAGCCTATGAATAAGTCACAAAGCTTGAATTAGAAATTGTTGAAAAGTTTTTTGCCCAGACCCTGGCACATAACAGCGTCTCAGTCAAGGTAGCGTCTTTTCTCTCTCTCTTTTCCTTCCGTGTTGACCCTGCCTCTGGGTTTAAATGCTCTAAACACAGCAGCACCTCCCATGTTAACCACCCGGACAAGCAGACAAGTCTGTATTTGGAGCTCAGAGGAAAGTTTATGAGGGAAGAATGTAATAGCCACAGCTGGAACCCTGCCAGGGGACCAGCAACTGCAACACCCTTATTTGCTCTGGGGAGGAGCAGCTTGGAAACTTTTTATGAGATTCCAGAAGCAGCAAGGTCATCAGTTTTATGGCCACCCTACTCCGTTTGTAAATACAGCCTTTGAATGATAATGTTTGGGCTCCTTGACAAGAACAAGGCTGGTGTTAGCTCCTTTGGAAAAGGGGACAATAAAATAAGAGACATTGTGTTCCACGTGACTGCGAGGTATTCTGAGTAATTTTAGACCCCAACAAACAACAACAATAAGCCAGTTGAACATGCAGAGCTTAATTTCCAAATTGCCTCACCATAAAGCCCCTGAGTGTGTCTGAGGCAGGTAATCTGATTTGTCAGGTCACAAGCAAAGCAACATGTGTTCACTATCATGCTCATTTTCCAGCCAGCTGCAAGTGTCTGGAGGAAAGCTCTTGGTCAAGCCTGTTTGCTGTGATAAAATCAAGGCCAAGGAGGAGGGCTGCATCCTTGCCAGTCCCCATGTGTTCCTGTAAATAAGAACCTCCCTCTCCAGTGACACCTGGGTCTCTTTCTCTAATTGTTCACTGGACCATGGCTTTTATTACAGCTGAATATTTACAAGGCTGGGCCCAGGAAGCATGCAGCTTCTATTGTGTGGCTGGAGGCCAGGGTCTGCTCTGGATTGCAGTTGGCCATGGGCACAGGGTCATTCTGTCTTTGTTTTTTTTGGATCGTCCATAAGGCAGCAAAGGCAGAGCCTATCTGTGTGTGTGTGTGTGTGTGTGTGTGTGTGTGTGTGTGTGTGTGTGTACAAGAGAGGGAGGAGGTAAAGAGAAATAGGGGCAATGGACACAGGAAGCAGTAGAGGGGCAGGAAGGCCCTTTTCAGTTTGGCCTCCTTTATTCATATAGTATTTTTCATAAATGACTGAAATTCTTTATAGACACAATCAATTCCTGGTACCTAAAATGTTTCTTATAAATAGTTGTTAAATAAATGAGTTGATTTTATTCATTCAACCAATATTTATTGAAAGCCCCACTGTTTACCAAATGCCTCAAGTCTGATGACACAATGTAAGAACTTGACAGTTTGCACTCTACTGAACCTGAATTCTGCTGAGGGGATAAAAATAATAAGCAAACAAATGATGAGGTATAACTGGCCATGGTAAATGCCATATGAGCACGGCAGTGTGTCGGGAATCAGGGATGGAGCTATGTTAGACTCAGAGACGGTCCTGAGGGGGCGGTATCTGAGCTAAGACTTGAGGGAGGTCAAGTGTCTGACATGCGATCTCTGGGCAGAATAAGAACATGCTTCTGGAAGGTGTAAGGCAGACCCAAGATACAAGAGTGGAAACCAAAGCTAGACTCTTCACCTGAGGAGGGGGCTCATGCAGAACCTGAGCAAAGATCAGGAAATGAATAAAATACAGATAGATAAAGAGTAGGCCCAAGAAGTGGTGTTAAAAAGAAAGGTTTTAATAGAAAGTCTGTTTGCAACAGGTGGCCTCCGCCTTGCAGTGGAACTCCTGGCAGCTAGGCGTCTATCCCTAAGGCAAGCCAATTGAAGTCTTGTTCTCTTAAAGAAATTGGATAGCCCTAGAGAAATGACTTTCCTGTTGAGGAATTTAGGGGATCCCCCAGAATGATGGCAGATCCTTGCCTGATCAGTCTAAAGAGAGCCTGCACTCAGCCCTATACTTGCCAGTGTACCCGGAACTCCCAAGCACCCATTTTTTATTCTTTTATTTATTTATTTGTTCTACTTAGGTATACATGAGAGCAGAATGCATTGTGATTCTTTGTACACAGATGGAGCACAACTTTTCATTTCTCTGGTTGTATGTGATGTAGAATCACATCATATATGCAGTCATACATGAAGCATCTTTATTTCCCCCATGCCCCCTCCTGTTCCCTCCCCTTTGACCAAAGTTCCTCCATTCTTCTCCTGTCCTCTCCCGCATTATGGATCAGCATCCACTTATCAGAGAGAACATTCGGCATTTGGTTTTTTGAGATTGGCTTACTTCGCTTAGCATGATATTCTCCAACTCCATCCATTTACCTGCAAATGCCATAATTTTATTCTCTTTTATTGCTGAATAATATTCTATTGTGTATATATACCATAGTTTCTTTATTCAGTCATCTATTGAAGGATATCTAGGTTGGTTCCACAGTTTAGCTATTGTGAATTGAGCTGCTATAAACATTGAAGTGGCTGCGTCACTGTAGTATGCTGTTTTTAAGTCCTTTGGGTATAGACGAAGGAGTGGGATAGCTGGGTCAAATGGTGGTTCCATTCCAAGTTTTCTAAGGAATCTCCGTACTGCTTTCCAGATTGGTTGTACCAATTTACAGTCCCTCCAGCAATGTATGAGCGTGCCTTTCCCCCCACATCTTTGCCAACCCTTATTGTTGTTTGTATTCTTGATAATTGCCATTTTGACTGACATGAGATAAAATCTTAG
>CM053399.1:32919784-32956511 GCA_028644305.1 Xerus rutilus
TTTCTTGTGCTATAGGAGTCTTGTTAAGGAAATCAGGTCCATTGGTCTACATGTCTATTTCAGCAAGTATCCATTTTTTGCGTTCTTTGTAAATATAAGCAGTTGAGCTTCGCCTCTGATATAAATGAATGCAGAATATTCCCACTTAGTAAGTTGCTGAGTCTTGCTGTCAGAGTTTTCTACTTGGTAGAAGAATTCCTAGGCTATAAAGACATGGAAATAAAACTGTATTAAACTGTAGGAAATGAGACATGTAGGAGGTCCAGAAAGGTGGTGGATGGAAGAACATTGCATGCTATGAGAAACCCTAACTTTTTCATGAAACTTACTGCTAGCTTTATGCTGAATGCCTCCTGTAAATACTTCCAAATGGACTTTTATGGGCTTCCCCAGCATTATTGCTTGTCAGTTTAAAATCCTATGCCTTTGTCAATTTTTGTCCAAATTCTCCATATTCAGTGACTATTTCCTTGAATGCCCAGCTGGAATTAATCACTGATTTTCACTTGTTCTCATGGTACACTCAAATTATGTCATCCTTCTCTCTTTAATATCTATCTATCTATCTATCTATCTATCTATCTATCAAATGCCCAGCCTGTGTTTTACTATCTGACAGACACTAACATTTGTAAGGTGCTCTATGGCTCACAAGTGTCTTTCGTGTGCATTTTCTCGATTCTCAGCAACTCTATGACACTAAAGATAGGGCCACAGAGACAGGAGGTTGTATATAGATTGGCTTCATAAATTGTGATTACAAGTTAAAGTCACATTTGATATCCAAAATTCAGTAGTCAAACAAGGTGGAATTCCATTAAGGCCAAAGTTATTAAGAGTTGCACTGAAAAGACATTCACCTAGTTTTGGATTGTATGACATTCGAAATCGATAACATTCGATGGAAGAGACACTCAGAGATCTTAGGAACCATAGAAAATATGTAATCTAATTGAGAGATCAAGCTGGGCTCTAGACATTAGGAAGAAGAAAGCAAAATCGAGAGTTTTCCATAAATTATGTCCGAGGATGTGACATGCTCCTTTTGAAGTCACAGAATCATTTATGTAACTTCTAAGAGAGAGCTCAGTATGTCACATCAAAGTCATTCAAATCTCTGATAATTAGTAACACCAAGCATGTGGAGATGACAACTTCCCACATCTCTTTGGACAATTTAATATTTTCCTTAGTTTTTACAGAAAATATCACCCAGGAAGCTTGAATCTTCAAAACTTACGCCCAACCACATAATTCTTTGTATGGTCATCTTGGTAAACAGTGATTGTCCTTTTTTTCTCCCCCTGAATAAACATTTTAAATTTCTTAAGATATAAATTTTAAATATTAGATTATATATGCAAATGTTTAAAATAATCAAAACCATATTATAACTATTTTTTGTATTAAGAATCAAGGCTATATTTGGTATTTCTATGTATTTGTAACATTTAAGATAACTTGATCTATTACAATAATATTTGTGTTACTCTACAAAATTTGTAACTAACAAACTACTGAGACAAAACTCTAACTGGAAATTCATGTTGATCATATTTATAAACGTAATTTATTAGATTAAGTATTTGGAGGGGTTTGTTGATCAGACAGTTAATGTCCTTAAAACAAAATTTAATTTATAAATGCTTTTAAAAATTTAATTCCTTAAGTTCACAACATAGCCAAAGCACTGGCTGAGGTTCCTTTTAAAGTGACTAAAAGGGATGGTTAAAATTTGCCGTAGTTATAGATAAAAAAGTAAGATTTGTAAGCTAAATTTAAAACCCACGGAGAAAATGTTTTTAACTTTAATAAATTGCTTATTAACTCAAAAATCCAAGAGAAATTTCTTGAACATCTTTCCAGTACACAATACTACAGATCCACAGAAGTGTCTTCCCAAGGTCAAAAGGCTGGTAAGTGGCACAGTGACAACTTCACCCAGGGTCCAGGTCCTGGCTCTTTCTGTCAAATCCTGCTGCCCTTCATGACTGCATTTCAGTACTTCTCTGTAGCATCCATATTATTTTGCCTTGGATTTTCTTATTTATCTGTGTCTCATTTGACTACTTGCATTTCCCCAGCTGCCGACACAGCACCAGGCTTAGGGTGAATGTGGTGGTGGGGGGGGAGGACTCAATAAACGAGTCAGATTGAAATGGTTGTAACCTAAAAGGGCCTCTGAGAAAGGGTGTCTGGCATGGAGATGCATATAGAATGTCATCTCTGGGTGATACTATTTAGCTTTAAGGGAGGTTCAATCGCAGCCCTAGACCTTAGAGGCTTATGCTCTGGTGAAGCAGATATGCATGAACCCTGTGCTGTCTGCCTTATTTTAAGATATAATTCCATAGACATGTTTCCCATTGTTCTAAGATCAAGGCTAAAGTCCTCTATGCTCAGTAAGACCTGTGTGGGCCAGCCCTACCTACCTCTCTAGATTCTTGCACTACCGGCTGTGAGCATCCTGACTTCCTTTAGTTCTTGAACATATGCATCTTCTGTGGGTGCAGCTGGGTCTCCATTCGGGATGCTCACAGAACTCTCTGAACCTCTCCTTTACAGCACCTACCAAGAGAATATGATTGTGTACTTTTATTTCTAGTTATTTGTTTGATGTCTTCCTCCTATGGAAAGCCTTTAGTTCTGTACACATTGTCTGCTTCGTTCAAGCTGTTTTATTTTGTTATGCTGTTTTATTAAGCATAGCAGAGGCTAAATAAACGTTGGCTTTTATTATTATTAATGTTGTGGTGAGTTAAAGAGTGAGTATGTGGAGATCGACTTTCTGGTGATCTTTTGGACTGGCCTGATCTCCACTCAGCCGGGAAGGATTTTAGATGAAATCTTATCAGACAGATAGGGGACATGATGTCTGTGATTCCTTCCAGGCCAATGAGCCTTTTGCTTCAGGAAGGCTGTTTGTCACTTTGCTTTAACCATTGCTTTTATCATTCTCATGGGGAACTGTGGCTGTGTGGCTGTGTATGTGTGTGTGTGTGTGTGTGTGAGAGAGAGAGAGAGAAAGAGAGAGAGAGAGAGAGAGAGAGAGAGAGAGAGAGAGAGAGAGAGAATATTCTGATATGTAAGGTGATGGGAAATGAGGGAGGGTCCTAGAAACATCCTTGGTTCTCCGCTTGCCTCATTCAAGCAAGTGAGCTCTCACTTGGCAGGGAGTGGATCAGCTGAAAAATGTCAAGTCCATGAACATCAATGAGTTTTGCATCTCCAAATGATAGGTTTATGATTAAACACCAATAACTCAAATGCACCATCCATGAAGAATGCCAGTTCTGACTGGTAATTCTTGTTCTCTTTAATCCCCCCTCCTTTATTTTTTAAATCTACACTCCAAAATCCCTCAAACCACAGCCACAAGTGGAGGTTTGATTAAATTTTCTGGTGACATGGAAGATACTTACCCATGATGATGAATCCATTCTGGAAACTGTAAGAAAAGACACCAAAGAGCATGAGACTGGAGAGGCAGTCTCTTAAAATAGGATACTGCTTTCTTCCCCAGAAAGACTGGATTAACGTTGACCTCTAGCTGGGTGGAGACAGTATGAGCTTAACTGGTTCCTCCTATTCTGTTTGTTGGATGCTGGCTATTCTGCTGGAGTTAATAGAACACTGAGAAATCTTTTCTTTAAAAATGTTCCCTACATCCTACCTGACTTCTTTAAAAAAAAATTTTTTTTTAGTTGTAGATGGACACAATACCTTTATTTATTTTTATGGGGTGTTGAGGATTGAACTCAGTGCCTCACATGTGCTAGGTAGGCAGTCTACCACTGAGCTACAGCCCCAGCCCCCCACCTCACTTCTGTTCCCTTCCTCAAGTAATGACATCATCATCTATTTAGTATTCACAATAGGCTGGGCATTTTGAGTTCCTGTATTAGCTTTAATTATTCCCAACGATTCTGGGAGGTAGACATTATTGCACCCATTTTCCCAGAAGGAAAAAAATGAGCCACAGAGAATTTTGTAACTTACCTACCATATTCCATTATGGGTGGCTGAACCAGTATTCTAAATTGGGTTTGTCAGCTCCAAAGCCTGCCCTCCTTCTGACTCTGCATCTGAGGAAAGCCCAGGGAGGACCGAGGCTGTTTTTCCTCCTCTTTCACAGGGGCCCACTCTTTGGGAAAGGTCTCTCAATCACTTTGCTTATTTGTTCTACTTCTACTTTACTAATTCCTGTTTATATTCAGAAGCCAGGCTGATTTTCCTTCCAGATACGTCAGTCCCTGTAAAAGCAACCAGCTGTCTTCCAGGCCCTTCACCTTCTCAGTGATAACATCTTCATTCTTCAAGACTGAGAGCTCTGTTTTCAGCCATGGGGTGACTGGTTAGTAGTGAATCAATGAGGCTACCCAATAACAGTCTAGAATGGACTTTGAAAGCTCACTGGGGGTTGAAATGTCTAAGAAGCTGTAATTAAGTTTTCTATTTATCTTTCTCTGTATGTTTTTAAGATGTTCCAGTTGAGATTTTTCTGGTTGACAAATGGGTTTCAAATTAACTCTGTTGAGATGAGAATGGGGGATAGGAGGTCAGAAAATAGTTGATTCTCCCTTTGATGGAATGAATGAGCTGAGAATGTGGGTGGTGAGGTGGGTACAGTCAAGGAGTTCTGGGGAAAAAAAGGCAATAAAATTTCAGTTCTTTAAAAAAATGTATTAGCTAATATAAGGACAATTATTGTTTATGCAATGAAGCTATCTCAGTTGTCCATAATGGGAAGTCTTCTAGTATGTGCCTGGGTTGGCCCACTGACATGGCCAAGAATTTTCAGTGGTTTGCAAACTATGAGAGATGAGACTATTGGCCTTTTTCCTGTTGCTTTGCTCAGATGAGGGAAGCTTGCCCAGGGCAGTTTGACATGCTTCTATTACAATCCAGTGTTTATTTGACTTTACAGTTTTTTTTTTTTTTAAATTTCATAGTCACTCAAGTCATTAAACATAATCACATGTTCTTTTGAACATTTTCTATGAATAAAACACATTTCTTTTGTTTCAAAATTTGGACAATGGTATGTAGACTGTAGTCTTTACTTCTCAGTGTAACCTCATCATCTTCCCAAGGCTGTTAGTACTTCTATTTCACTGTCCTTTCATGGTCCCACATTTATTGAGCATGTACTTTCATTTCATTGGACAAATGAGCTGTTATCTCTAGGTCTCCCTAGGTAGGTAGTAGGCTGAAAAAATGACAAATTTGGAGACTTAAAAACATTCACATGAGCATGAGTGAGGTGTTGTGCAAGCTGGTGAGAATAGTAATGCAGTCACCATTTGTTATCCATGGAGTATGGCCCCAGGACCCCATTGGAGACTAAAATGTGCAGAAGCTCAAGTAACAGGCATAAAATGGCACAGTGTTTGCATGTAATCATGTAATCATCCTGTATACTTTCAATTACTTATAATGCCTAATACAATGTAAATGCTATATGATTAAGATGTTATACTGCACATTTAGGGAATAATGAAAAGAAAAAATTCTATGTATGATCAGTAGTGATGCAATATTTTTTCCAAATATTTTCAATCTGAGGTTGATTAAATTCACCTATCCTGCAGTTATGACTCTACTAGCAAGACCAGCCATTGTTCACAAGAAGCCCACTGAATGGTGAGAGAATTGCCCATGAAAAAGCAGAGTGTGTCTGGAGAAACACTGGCAGCCTGGTGTGGCTGGAGCAAAACACAGGATGGGTGATGGAAAGAAGGGCGAGTGTGGAGCTCCTGAATTCTTCTCCAAGGGGTTGGCTGCTTTGTTGGCCGTGGATAGAGATGAGGGCTTTTGAAGGGGGAACATTGTGAGCACATCTGATTTTTTGGAATGGTTTCTGTTGCCCTCTCCTCTTTATTATCTGTTTCTGCTTCCTTTGGGATGCAAGAATATAGGATTGAGAGAAAATGTGGTTGCTTGTGCCTGCACGCATTATTTACTTCATAAAGGTAAAAGTTGAGAGTACAGGAGATTTATCTTATTGTGTGAGGGTTCATGTGGAAACTGAGGGGAGCTTAAGAATAAAACAAAGAGTTAACCAGTAATGCTAATCACCTCATAACACAAAATTAATAGCATGTTCCATCTTTTCTGCTCTGGAATGTAAAAAAAAATGAAGATTGATTTTGGGAAAAATAGATTTTTAAAAAACTAATTCATATTTTCCTATTTCCATTAAAAACCATCAATTAGAATATTAAAAATAATAATGTGACCATATGTTTCAAAAAATTAAACGTTGTGCATAAAGATAAATTAAATCTACAGTTCTGTAAAAGATATTATGGTTAAAAATGTAACAACTTAGAGACTTGGATATTACAGAATAAAGGATAAATCAAAGGGGAAGAGGTGAAGGAATAAATAAGGGAAATTGAAAATTTGAACATGTTTCTTCAACTCCTTTTCTGAAACAAAGGCTTCTTGCTTCAGAATATTTGAGAAAAATTTTCAGTATTCAAAAACCATTTCGAGGATATTTGAGAATATTTTTTACTCTATTATTATTTTTCTTTGTGGTACTGGGCATTTGAACCTAGGGCCTTCTGAATGTTAGGCAAATGCTCTACCACTGAGCTAAACCCATAGCTCTATCTGAGAATATTTTTTGAGAATATTTTTCTACCTCTCTGCATAAGCTATTAGAAACAAAATGTTACTTACAGCAATCTCACAAAAACATCAAATTATGTTTGTAACTTTGTCTTCCTTTCTTTGGGATCATGTAGAAGGCAAGTTAAGAGACAAAACTCTGGCCATGACACGTGACCATATGGGGCCCATCCAAAACCAGGAGCCTTACTTGCATTTCCATCTTTCAGATCACAAACAGATCTTCTCCTAGATCTTCGAAAGGAGATGAAATAAAATGAGATATGGAAGAGCTCTATAAAGTAAAAATAATTTCTTTTTACAAATTTTTTTTACACATTAAAAAAATCATTTTTCTTTTCCTTAGATTAATTTAACACAACGCATGAAGACACACACAAGACTCAGGGAAGCAGTGATCTTGTTAGGACAGAAATCTCCTGGTAACACTGCCCAGCTCTTTCACGTTGTCACCAAGTGGCATGTGTTGCACCAGTCTCGCTGTGTGGATGACAACTGGTTTTCCCTAAATATCTCTGATTTCAATTCCTCCAAAGTTACAGACTACATTTGTTTCATTTCACATGTGTGCACCTGTTGCCCCCCAATAACTGAAACCAGATTTATCCGTGATTCTTCTGGTACAGATAGTTTTTATTGACCAGGCTTGCAGTATCTTACATATTGACCCAGTGTTTTATAAACTTTGTTGTTTAGAAATGAATAATGATAAAGACAGGAGTGACATAATCATATTTAAATATTTCTGATAGTGTAATGTCTGGCCAATGGACCATATCTGTGTGCATAAATCTCTCATTTTGCTAAAAATGGAAGGGTCATTTTTTACCTTTTGTTGTTTTATGACTGATTTGCTTACACAGATCTGTAGTTTAAGTTAATTATGGAACATCAAGGCATATCCAGGTGATTTTTTCCTCCTTGGGCTCCTGCTTGAAACATTTGAACCTCTTAACCATGACTCCTTAAAAATGCTCAATAAATTTTCCAAAGAGTCCTACCACTCCCCTGCATTTTTATCTCTCATACTGTAAAGAAATTGTTTTGTATGCACAGCTGGAAACTCCCCAACTTTCCCTAAATCCTGCTGGCTCATGATGTCTTATTTGAGGTTAACCTAGTAAGGGAAAGAATGTCAGATCAACCAAGGGCATTGGCTCAGTCTCCAACATAGTGATCATAGGTCTTGGTTGAGATGAAGGGAATTGATGATCCTGTCCTGGATGAAATTATTGATGAAGGGTCTAAGTTGCCCAAGTTGACCTTTGACCTTCAAATCTGATGTAATGTGGAAAATCCCTCCCAGAGCCATCCTTCTTCGTGGCAGTGTCAGGGCCTTCTGATTGAATACCTGACTTGTATGGAGCCCTACAAGAGAAACAGGGCACACTCTGAAAGAAGTGATGTTTACCATGAGCAGAACAGACTGATGGAAAGTCCCTGCTTATCTAAAACTCAGGGGCCAGGCCTTGAGATAACAGCATGCTGTTTTAAAAGCATTTATGTCCAGAAAGAGGAATTTCACAAGGCATCAAAGCATGGCCTTATAGCAGAATGAGTCGTTTTCTTCTTCTGTCCGTACCAGGGATTGAACCCAGGCATGCTTTACCACTGAGCAACACTCCCAGCCCATTTTATATTTTATTTTGAGACAGTGTCTCACTAAGTTGCTTATGACCTCACTAAATTGCTAAAACTGGTCTTGAACCTGTGATCCTTCTAAAGGTGGGATTTTGGGCGTGTACCACTGTGACCAGCTGAGTAGGGTCTTCTTAACCACTGCCCAAGCCTGAATGTCTATTTTGGAGAGGACAAAGTTGTGAGTGGGAACAGGAGATTTCTACAGTACTTACAAACCTAAAATCTTGACCGTTGGTAATAGCAAAGTGAGATTTTTTTTTTTTTTTGGTACCAAGGATTTAATTCACGGGTACTTGACCACTGGCCACATCCCTATCCCTATTTTGTGTTTTATTTAGAGACAGGATCTCCCTGAATTGCTTAGCACCTCGCTGTTGCTGAAGCTGGCTTTGAACTAGCGATTCTCCTGTCTCAACTTCCCAAAGTGCTGGGATTACAGGCGTGTGCCACTGCGCCCAGATGAGATCTTCTTGAATGTGGAGAAAGTAGGTAAAATATAAAGAGGGAGATTTACTTATGAATATTCTCTCCCTTCTTTCTAATAATGACTATCAACTTAAGGGCTTTATATACCAAATGCTTCACAAAGGCTTTTGCAGATGAGAAAACTCAGGGTCAGAAATTTAAACAACTTGCACATGACACAAAACTGCATGTACAAAAATACACATACATATATGGATAGAGGGTACTTTGATTAAGTGGAATTGAACTGTGTGTACAAACCAATGAGAATCTCCCTGTACTTTAATGTTAGGAGCAAGAAAGAGGCCAGTTAGTAGACAGATAAATAAATAGCCTAAAAAGTGCAATACTAATTGCATAGAGTTAATCTCAGTGAATTTTGTGAAAATAGTAAAGATTAATGTTATACTTTTTTCATTTTCAATTATTATCCTGGACAGGAACATGTGGTAATATTACAGGTTAAAAAAAAATGGTGCCAAAGCCCATTCATTGTATAAGGAACATTGCCATTGTGTTTGCTGGCTTCAGCTTAACGTCATGGGCACCATAATGGTTTCGTACTTTCTGGAGAAAATTTGAACTAAAAAGTGTGGAAACATAAAGGTTGTTTTGCTTATTCCCAAAATTTCAAGTTCATTAAGGTCCTTCTATATTAATTTTGTACATTTCAAGGAGTAGAAAGAAAAGTGTTGCTGGGGCAAAGTGAAACCCAGGAGAGTGGCGGATGAGGCAGGCGAGGTGGCAGGACCAGCATGTTTTGTGAGCCCTGTAAAGGACCTGGGATTTTATTACTAAGCAAAGGAAAGCTTTAAATAATTTGGCACAGAGAAATAATCTTTTAAAGATCATTCTGGCTGCCTTATGTAGTTAATGCCTTGGAAGGGGACAAATGAGATTAGAAGCACTTAGACTTGGGTGATGGAAATGGAGGTGGAGAAAAGTGGATGACTTTAAGATATATTTTGGAAGTAGGAATTATGGGACTTAATGATGCATTGACTGTGGGAAGGGGAGGGAGAAGGAAGAGTCAAGGATAACTCTAGTTTCCTGGATTGAGTAACAGGATAATGGTGACATTTGTTGAATTAGAGAGGATGGCCAAAGGAGAAATTTGAAGGCAATATTTAAGAGTTCAATATGGATTTGTTAAGCAGATGCCCAAGTGTAGCCATACAATAATCAGCTGGAGGTATTGATTAGAAGAGCAAATGAGCTAAACATACATTGGAGAAAAGATAGCCTCTTTAACCAATGGCACTGGGAAAACTGAAAATCCATATGTAGCAAATGAACTTAGACCCTATCTCTCACCCTGCACAAAAATCAACTCCAAGTGAATCAAGGACCTGAGCTTTAGACCAGAGACTCTGTGGCTACTAGAAGAAAAAAATAGGTCCAAATCTCTATCAGGTTGACTTAGGAATGGAATTACCCAACAAGATTTCTAAAGCACAAGAAATAAATTCAATAATCAAAAAGTGGGATGGTGTCAAACCACGAAGCTTCTTTATAGCAAAGGAAACAATTGAGAACGTGAATAGAGAGTCCACAGAATAGAAGAAAATCTTTGTTACCTGCACCTCAGAAACAGCATTAATATCCAGTATATATAAAGAATTCAAAACACCTGACACCAGAAACTCCAAATAACCAAATCAACAAATCAGCAAAGGATCAGAAGAGGCACTTCACAGAAGAAATGCTATCAGTCAACAAATATATCAAAAAATGTTCAACATCGCTAGCAATTAGAGAAGTGCAAATTACAGCTACTGAGATTTCATTTCACTCCAGTCAGAATGGCAATTATCAAGAATACAAGTAATAACTATTGAGAAGGATGTGGGGAAAAAGGTACACTCATACATTGCTAGTGGGATTGCAAATTAGTGCAACCACTCTAGAAAGCAGTATGGAGATTCCTCAGAAAACTTGGAATGGAACCACTATTTGACCCAGTTATCTCAGTCATTGGCATATACCCAAAGGACTTAAAATAAACATACTTCAGTGATTCAGCCACATAGCAGCTCAATTCACAACAGCTAAGCTGTGGAACCAACTTAGGTGCCCTTCAAAAGATGAATGGAAAAGGAGAACATGGCATGTATACACAAGATCCTTAAAAGTAGGATCTTGCTCTTGGGGTCAAGA
Organism: Xerus rutilus; assembly: GCA_028644305.1. Lineage (NCBI taxonomy): Eukaryota > Metazoa > Chordata > Mammalia > Rodentia > Sciuridae > Xerus > Xerus rutilus. Next base: position 32,930,684 of record CM053399.1, read on the forward strand.
CCAGGGACTGGGGTTCTCTCTTTGTGGAATATTACTCAGCCATAAAGAAGAATGAATTTATGGCATTTGCCAGTAAATGGATGGAACTGGAGACCATCATGGTAAATGAAATAAGCCAATCCAAAAAAACCAAAGGCCGAATGTTCTCTCTGATATGCGGATGCTAACTCACAAGAAGTAGGGCGGGGGGGGGGGGGAAGAATAGAAGTTCACTGGATTAGTCAAAGGAGAATGAAGGGAAGGGAGGTGGGATGGGAACAGGAAAGATTAGAATGAATCGGACATAACTGTCTTATGTTCTAATATAAATACATGATTAGTGTAACTCAACATCATATACAACCACAAAAATGGATTATACTCATTATAAAAAAAGTTATACTCATGTATGTATGATATGTCAAAATACATTCATTCTACTGTCTTGTATAACTAAAAAGAACAAATAAAAATTAAAAAAAAATTAAATGAGGTATCTGGAATAGAGATAGAATTATTAGAGTCATTGGCATATGGATGATCTTTGAAGATTTCAGATTTAGAAAGAACCTTTGGTTTTGGGTGTTGAAAATGTCCAGTGAGAAGAAATAGTGCTCAACATCATGCTTTGAAGATTCCAATATTTAGCAATATAGGAGATGAGGTAGAGCCGATTAAAACAAACAAACTCAGTGGAAGACACTGACATGGAAACCAAAGGGAACATATTTCAAAGAGGAGGGGTTGGTCCATTGCGACTTTTGGGATCAAGTAAGATGAAGATTGCGTTGCAAGGTTAAATACACGTTAACTAGGAAAAATTCTATGCCATGGGTAGTCTCAAAATTAAGGAATTGCAAAGGCTTTAGAGCATATTTAGGCAAATATTAAGGGTATAATATAGATTTTTAGTGTATAAAGCCTGGTTTTTTGTTTTTTTTTTGGTACCAGGGACCAAATCCAGGGATACTTAGCCACTGAGCTATATCCCTAGCCTTTTTTAAATTTCATTTTGAGACAGGGTTTCTTGCCAAGTTGCTTAGGGCCTTGTTAAGTTGCTGAGGCTGGTTTTGAACACATGATCCTCCTGCCTCAGCCTCCAGAGCTGCTGAGATTATAGCTATGCACTACCACAACCAGCTTAAGGGTTTTTTTTTTATATGTAATTTTTTTTTATTAGTTTATTTAATTGCATTTCAAGTCATAGCACATATATAGAGCTCAGGTTTTCCATTTCTCTGGTTGCAAACCAGATAAAGTTACACCAATTGTGTTTTCATACACAGCATAAGGGTTTTTACAAAGCGTTTTCCAACCTAGTGAGGTTATTAGTGTGGTGGGGACAGACTTGGGACAAAGTTGGAACTTCTCATCTAGCCAGGATCCCCTAATGGACCTTTTACACAGAACCCAAAGCTCTTGTCAACGTGCTTTATCATTAAGGAAGGGAAAGAATTCAGAGAACTTTCTTTGCAAAATCAAGGGCACTGTGCATAGGGCAGAGTATATTGTCTTTATGGTTGCAGCAGAGTTTTTGTGGCACTTTCTTTCATATTTATTTGTGTATTTTGATACTTTTTTGTTTCTTTTTAGTTATACATGGCAATAGAATTCATTTTGACATAATTACAAAAACATGGAATATAATTTGTTCTAATTCAGTCCCCAGTACTTCCTCTTCTCCTCCTTTCCTCCGACTCCCTGTTCCCTTCCCTTTAGTCTACTGGTCTTTCTACTATTTACTTCTAGTTTTTTTTTTTTTTTTTTTTTTTTAATTAGCGGCTATGGACGCATGTGATGGTGAGATGCACTGTGGCATATTCTTATATGTACATAGGAATGTTAGGTTAGAACCATTCCATTATAACAGTGTGGTTTTTAAAAAATTTTTAGTTGTAGATGAACACAATATCTTTATTTATTTTATGTGGTGCTGAGGATCGAACCCAGTGCCTCACACGTGCTAGGCAAGCGCTCAACCGCTGAGCCACAACCCCAGCCCTAACAGTGCATTTTAAGAGCAGATCAACAAAGAGATCTTGAAGGTACCAAAGTTTATATTAGGCTTAAAAGCAGGATCTTGCTCTTGGGGTCAAGACCAGGGACTGGGGTTCTCTTTTAGAGTGAGGAAAGAAGGTTTATCATCTTCTAATCTGATTTGCACCAAGAACTCCCTTTAGGTGAACTTGAAAATACACAAACCAAATCTGCTTTACCCAACTTAGGCTTCTTCTGAAAATGGCAGTGGCGGGGGGTGGGGGAGGGGAGCTGAAGACTAAAATAGAACAGGAGTTGATATCCAAACAACATTAAGAAATTTCTGGCAATTGCTGCTGAGAATGCTAGGGACATACATGCACGGTTTGAGAAGCAGAGGGAGAACACAGCACGGATCACACAGAGAGAAGCTTGCAACCCTGAAGCGAGAGAACATGTTGTGGGGAAAAGAACACTTGCTGTAGCTCTCCTAGCAGAGGAGCCTCATTTGTGGAGAATTAAACATTTTCTTTGATTAAATTTCAGACCCTTTCAGATGTCCTAAAAATCAAGAGAACAATACACAAATGAAGGAAAATAAAAAGACGAAGGAGGTTCTATTTGCCTTGTAAGGTAAACTGAGTTTCTATGAATTTTTAAAGTCAGTCCAGGCTGAAGTTAACATTTCTTTTAGGGGAGAGAAGTATAAATACCAAGGAGAACCCTCTCAATGGAGGATAAGAGCAATAATAAATATGAAAATCTCTGATAATCCTGATTGAGCTTGGTGCCTCCATGAACAGCAAGATACTATATCAACAACATTAAATTTATTCATTTGTTCAACAAATATTTACTGAGTATCCATCATAAGCCAAGCATTGTACTGGATGCTGGAGACAGATTAGAATAAAACAGAGAGGCGGGGCTGAGGTTGTGGCTCAGCGGTAGAGCGCTTGCCTCGCATGTGTGAGGCACTGGGTTCGATCCTCAGCACCACATAAAAATAAGTAAAAACAAAAATAAAGACACTGTGTACATGTATAACTAAAAAATATTTAAAAACAAACAAACAACAACAACAAAAAAACCAGAGAGGGTCCCTGACCTTATGACACTTAGATCCTAGAAGAAAACACAAATAAGAAACCAGTGAACAGAATAGCTTATAACTTCAGTTAGTGATAAGGAATGGGGAGAAAATGAAACAGCGTGCTTGATAGAGTGTCTTCTGGGAATAGGGATTGGTGGACTTTTACCGTTAATCAAGGAGGACCTTTATGAGATGCTGACCTTTATTCTGAGATACGAGCGAGTCAGCCACATACAGATCTGGGGTAATATACTTGGCTCACAAAACTGCAAGACAAAGGCCACAGAAAGTTTGAGAAAGGGAAAGAATGTCCCTGTGTTTGAACTTAGGAAGAGGAAGAGAGTGGTAGATAATTTGTTGGAAGAAATAGCAAAGCGTAGATCAATTAGGGCTTTGCGGACCAATACTAAGGACCTTGGATTTTGTTCCAAGTGCAATAGGAAGCCCTTGGAAGGTTTAAATTAAAAAAAAAAGATTAAGATTAAAAGAGATACACTGAGGAGAATGAGGAGAATGGACTGAAAGGCACAAAGATTGGACAGGTGGATGTTTTAGGAAGTTATTACAATAGTGGTCCAGGCAAGAAAGAAACTATGGTGGTTTTGGCTAAGAAGTTGCAATAGAGAATCTGGGGGAAACTTGGTGTTTTCCAACCTGGGTAGTGTGAAGCCCTAAGGATCAGAGGAAGTACATCAAGGGTGGTCAGAGAAGCAGAGAACTGAACAGGTAAAGTAACTGCCTCTATAGCCTCCATTCAACTAGGGCTGTATCAAGGTCTAGAGCATCCTAGATGGGCTCATAATATTATATATCTTGAAAAAATAACATATTTCTACATTTCATTTACCATTCAGAGATGAGAGAGGGCTATGCCTTTGGGGAAGAAAGCCCTGGACACAATATTTAGCTTCTCCATTTTCATGAGTGATTCTTCTCTGGCCTCAAACTTGCAAACTGGTTTAGCCAAAGAAAACTCTATGCCATAAGGCCTCATGCAACAAGTAGTTTAGCAATGTTGGCTGTTAATGGAGAAATCCAGATCTCACTTGCTTCCCTTGTGATTACCATGCTTTTCCTTTCGATAACTTGCTGTATTAAAGAATTCCAGAAAAATACATCTTTTTCCTTTTAATCTTGTTACATTCCCAGTGTTTTCAGTAAACTTTTTTGATCTCCTTTCCAAACCCTTAACTTGGTTTTACCTTTAGCCATGGGAATATCCATTGTTCTCTTTCAATTATTGGAACTGGGCACAAGCTGGCATTCCATAAAAGGGTTTTATTGTCCAAAATCAGGGCAAAACCATTGATTTAAACTAACCTCTCACTTGATAATTAAGGAAATTGAGACCAAGACATAGAAAGGGACTTGAAGACTGCAGAATGAGTTATTGGTTAAGAATGAGAACCACATCTGTCTCAGATGTTATTTCTACGAAGATACAGATGTCTGAATAAGTTACCTTAAAAATAAGTAAACATAACATAAATAAAACAACCAACCAAAAAAAAAAAAAGCAAAAACATATCATATATCACCTATTGTAATACAGTTCAGGTTTATTCTGAGAGGGGGATAAGAGCCCCTCAGGTAATCACTTCCTCTTCTGAGTTAATTATTCCAAGCTCCTAGGTATGCTAGTCATGGTGCCCTAAAGATAAAGAAGGCAAGGTCCAAGGCAGAATTCAATGGAAAGGCCACTCCTTGTATGTAAGTAGGAGAAACCATAAGGCTTGGGAGCTATATTTTACCTGTTCAAGGGGGAAAAATGACTTCACTTTGTGCCTTGAAGGGTCTAAGGCTAAATAAGGAGACACAAACCACATTTGGACTTGAGGTAGTCCCAGGAACAGAGATTATCTGAGCAAACCTGGCAACTGGGGGCCAGAGTTGGGTAGGTAGGATTAGAGGGTTTTTAGTGGTGTGCTGGTAAATGTTTAACAGCAGGCTCTGGGAGGAGGGAGAAGGCTGTGTTTGTGATGTTTGCCAATTCTGTGCTGCAAATGATAGGACAATAGCTGATTTCAAGCTGCAAGGTGATGTGAAGTGGGGAAGGGATGCACACAAATGGCTCCTTAGAGTCTGTGCTACAAGCACAGCACACCATTGAGCTTATATCCACCACTGGCTCTGGCTACCACGCTACCTATTGAAAACTGTGCTGTTGGAGCCACAGAAGAAAGTGGAATGAAACCAGGCTGTGCTGTCACATTCTCCTCTACAGCCACAGGACCTGTAGTGAGCTGGTTCTTACACATAGGCAGCTGCTTCCTGTTCTTCCTGAAGTGAGTCTGGGCACTCCTCTTCAACTGCCCTATCCATGCCTGGAGTTTTACCAGTAACAAATGATCCTTTCTTCTCAGTCTGGAGTCTTTTAAGAAAGTAGGAAACTGAGCTCTGGTTATGTACCATGACTTGAAATGCATTTAAATAAAATAACTAAATTAAAAAAAAAAAGTAGGAATTTTTGGGTTGGGAGTGGTAAGTTCCTAGTACTTTCATGTGGGCTTATTTTCTAGACTGGAGAGAGATGTCCTGAGGTGGCAGGGTCCAGAGAGTAGCCAAGGCACTAACATGGTTATAGGAGGCTGGAGAGATGGTCTGGGGTCAGTGTTTTCATTTCTTACCATTTGCAATTTAGCGAGCTCTCTGAAAGAGCAGGGGAGGAGATCACAGATTCTTCTTACCCTGTCCTTGGGTAAAGCCCGTGCCCGTGGCTTATATGTTCTAGGGAAGGAGCTTTCGATTGGCCTTGAGAAGGTGCTCCAGGACAGCTTTGAAAGATTCCATTCTAACTTGGGCCACAGTTTATATCAATTCCAGGTAGCATTAAATGTGAAAGGCAAAACCTTAAAACTTTAAGAAGAAAATATGGAAGAAGATCCATATGACCTCGAGGTAGGAAGGGCTTTATTAAATAAGAGTCACAAAGTACTTAAAAAATGAAGAGATAAATTTAATCACAGTAATATTAAAATTAACAATCTCTTCTTCAAAAGGCATCCTTAAAAAGATAAGACTAATATTAGGGAGAATATATGACATAATTACTTATGACACAAGTAATTGTGATTAATGTACAATTAGAATATATGTCATAATTACTTATGATACAAGTAATTGTGATTAATATACAAAATAGAAAAAATAACCCTTAAAATTTATATGAATGGTGTTAACAAACTAACAGGATTACAGATGTGAAAAGTTAAAAGAAAATGAGGGCATGACATGAATAGGCAACTCACAAAAGAGGAAACACAGGTGGCCAGTAATCATATGACAGTTGCTCAGTATCATTGGTAGTCAACACTATCATCCACCCATTTTTTTCCATTTGGATTAGCCAGTATGATATTTAAAAAGTGGATAAGATATGAAATAATGAGACAAAGTGCTGCATGGTGTGGAAATTGGTACAGTTTGGCAATTTGACACTACCTTATAAATTTGAAACTGGACACATTATAACTCAGCATTTTCACCCTGAGTATGCTCTTGAGCAGGGTTTCATAACTTCAACACTCTTGACAACTTGGCTGGATAATTCTGGGCTATGCAGGATTTTCCTGTATATTGTAGACTGGCTGCTAGCCCCTTTCCAGTAACAGCCCTTTTTTTTGGGCCCAAAGGACGATGGCCCAAATCATGCCTGGATATTGTCAAAAGTTCCCCAAGTGGGAAAATTGCCCTAAATTGAGAACCATTGCCCTAGAGAAACTGTTGTGCCTGTTTACCAGGAAACATTAAAATTCATAGCAAAATTATTCTTAATTAAAAATGGAAATTTACCAACACTAGAATGGATACATAAATTGTGGTATATTCACACAATGGATTACTAGACTGTAATAAAGTGAACAAACTTCACTTTGAAAAGTTTTGAAATAAAATTTTAGTGAAAAATAAAATTTCAGAAGAATGCAAATAGCATGATTCCATTTCTATAACATATAAAAACAAATGAAACAAACACAAAAAAACTCACCCCTTATCTCTTAGATGGGTGATCTTTGAGTAGGTTCCCAGGTCCCTTTCCTTTTGTGGTCGTTGGCTTTCCCAAATGGAGAAAAAAAAAATGTGGTGTGGAGTGGAAATCAGGGTTGGTAAAGGTAAGCTTGTCCTACTCCATCTGTCCTCATAGTGGATATGAATAACTGATTACAAAACTCATTCTTCCTATATCGGGAAAAGGCTTCCTAATTAAACAATAGAACTTCAGGCGATTGATTACATGTAGCAAGAGAAAGTCTGTATTTTCCTTCAAAGTGTTTCATTCTCTGTATCCCTTCTCATTCATTCTATATTTGTTATCCTAATTAGTTTGAGAGTCCTTTAAAGGAAGAGTATAGTTCATTTTTCTCAAAGTCAGGACAGTAGGGTTTTGCTGAAAACTGGCTGACTAGAAAAACACCATTTCTTATATTTTTTTTTGCGCCATTCACATCCCAGATCAAGAATTCAACAAATCTTCCTGAGCCCACTAAGTGAGTGTTGGCTGACTGTGAGCTAAACCCATTCGGCATACTAGGGCCACATGCAAAAGAACTAGTCCTTACTTTCCCCTGGAGGTCTGTGAAAAGGACAATGAACTTAAAGAAACTAGGTACAGGAATGAGGAGAAAAGATGCGCTCAAAATGTAGTGAAGAGAGGATGCGCCATGAGATTCTGAACCGGGCTATTACTGGGGAGGAATAGAAACGGCGTCAGGCGTCAGATTAAGTAGACTTTTCTCTTTCAGGACTCTGCCTCTTCAACTATCAACCCTGACAAACGAAGGAGGTGGTTTCTTCAATTCTGTTGTTTCCAAACTGAGCAAAAGAATTAAAACGTAGAAGGATATTTTACAACCAAGCACCGTTCGCCCTCTAGTGGCCGAAAACCAGTATCTCAGGTGGTGGTTGAGAACTCAATTCTCTCACCTTCATCTTGGAAATGTCCTGTTTTTCTTTTGCTCTCAACTGGATTCCTTATGGATTTCTATCCTCAATTCAGGATTCTATGAAGATTTTAAAAAATTCTGGGATGCTGCACAGTAGTTTTATGTAATGGTATCTGTATATAAGAATGTCTCAGCTGAAATTAATTGCAAAAATTACTGAGTTTTTTATTATACCTAAGAAGAAATGAAAGTTCTGAGAGGTAGAGGAACAAGGAGGACACTCTGACCTACATTTTTTTCGTTCCCAATTCAGTAATTGTTCCACTCTCTGTCTTGGCTTTATATAGCAGCATCCTTGAAACATCTGCCATGGATGGGATCATGTTGGTCATTGTTGGGGGAATAATGATTACAGTAACCAAATACTGAGTCTTACTCTCCGTGGGAAACTATTATAAGTGCTTCACATTTATTATCTTATTAATTCTCACAACAACCTCATGAGATAGTACAATATCTTTATTTATAGATGAAGAACTGAGGCTCAAAGTGGCAAAAAGGGAGTTACTAAAGGAAGTAGACGTATGTCCCTGTCTTCAAGTCCTTTATAGCTAATCAGAAAGACAAGTTTACTTATCCTTGTTGGAAGGTAAGATATATGTGTTATTTACTATGTTTGATTTTTCTAGCACACAGAGTTTTTGGGACAGGACACTAAAGCCTGTGTTTATCTAAGTGGATTTCTTTGTAATACTGATGACGTGCCTAACAGCAGCATTCTAGTTTTCATCTCACATAATCATTTCTGCCAAGCAGCAGTTGCCCTCTGCAGCATTCCATTTTGGGGCTCAGGAGGAACTCATGTTTGAACAATCAGTGATCTGTGCTATGGGTGCAGGATAGGAGCAGTTGGCAGGATACCACATATTTACCATAATTGCTCTAAATGAATGAAATTCTGCAAAGCTTACAGATTCTTCAGCATTCTTTGTAGCTACAGAAGGAAGGACATTACTTGTAAAGTTTACAGAGACTCAGACATTCAGGCCCCATCTCAGACCTACTGAATGACCATTTTTATAATTACCCAAACCTGAGACTTTGATACAGTTCTGTGTATACAGTTTCATAATTTTTAACATGTGTATAGATGTGGGTAGCCATACCATAATCAGGATGCAGAACAGCTCAATAACTCAAATAAATAAACAAACAAAGCAAAACAAAACAAAACCCCTCTTTCCTGCTGTTCCTCTATAGACACATCTTCCCCCATCCTTCCCCCTGTTGACCACAACATATTCTCTGTCACTGTGGTTTTTTATAATGTCATATTAATGGAAGCAATGTCATATTAATGGGCAATCTTTTGAGACTGGCTTCTTTAACGGGATATGATGGCTTTTATAAATGGTTTTAATAGTGTATTTTGGCTTTTGTCAACTATAAAGAAAATACCATATAGTAAAATTCTGTGGCTCCATAGGAAGATGGTGACTTTGCTCACATAAATGTCAAGTCTAAATTTTGTAGGAATCTGTCAATATAATCCCTTGAGCGTATCTGTACTCTTTAGGTGTGAACTGGATACTGAGTTTTCTTTCCAGACACTCAATCTGGTGTCATGTTGAATTATTATTGTTTGATATTTGCTCTGCTTCATAAAATGATCATTCACATTCCCTTTATTAGGCTAACATTTTCTTTATTGTTCTTATTTTAAATAACATTTTTTAAAAGTTGGTATTCCTTTACTGTCTTTTGTAAATCACACTTTGACAAAATGCTCAAACACCTGCTGCAACCCACCAAACACACTGTGGGACATTATTAAACATTCTTTTAAAAAATGTGTTTTGAAACAAACAGTTCTATACAGGTCTTTATAAGAAGGAAAGCAATAACAAAACTTTTAAAACTCTGCCCTAGAATATAATCTTCGTTATCATATTCATCTTTCATATTTTAAGTCAGTTTCCTATCCATCCTCCCTGTGAAACCAACATCCCTGGGAAATAAAAAATTTGGTCCAGTTATCCTTATTATCATTTTGCAGATGAGAAAAGTGAGGAGTAGAAGAGGAAAAGAGTAGTCAAGGTTACATAGCTGGTCGGTGATAGAATCAAATTAGAATGCAAAACTTTGGGTTCTATTATGCTCATTAAACATCCCATATTGCAGAAGATTATTTCTCTTGCTAGATCCATTACATTAAAAAGACAGGAATAGTCTTATGAAAAACAAAGACATTAAAATGATGGTAACGGGCTGGGGTTATGGCGCAGTGGTAGCGTGCTCGCCTAGCACGCGTAAGGCACTGGGTTCGATCCTCAGCACCACATAAAAATAAAAATAAAGATATTCTGTCCACCTATGACTAAAAAATAAGTATTAAAAAAAATAAAAAAATAAAATGATGGTAACTCTAAAAGACTTCATGAATATATTGATAATGCTTCTCTTCCCTTACGTTATTTTTGTTGGACTCCAGTCATACAGATATAATTCATTTGTCATTATACAAACAAATAGTCTTATTTCCAGAGAATAAAACTGTAAATACTGAGATTGTTTTCTAGCTCAATTTCCCTGTTCCCCATTTTAGAGCTTTCCGAGAATGCAGTCTGTTACGATGTAGGACTTATTAGAAAATAAGAGAGCATTCTTTTTTCCATTGGAATTGCCATGGGTTCTGATAACTACTACTTTATATCATTCTGATCAGGTTTATTGAGTCACTCTACAATTCAGGGAATAAGTGACATTCTAGAGGAAGTAGTTATAATTTAAAATCACGTCTTCAGAGATACTTTGGTGTTTGATCTGAAATGTGCTGTACATTGGTGATTTGAGAGACAATATCTTCAAAGTCATGAACACTAAAACTGAGAGTCTCTTTAAACTCGATTAGGGCTTACAGAGTGGGAGAAGGCAATGGTTTTCCCTTGTGCATAATGTTTGCTTTATATTCCTTCAGCCACCCTTTCTCCCACACACAGAACATGTGCTGAACTTCCCCCAGTCAAGAACAGTGCTCAGATGTTGCCTGGCTGTCCTGTCGGTATAACCTGTAGCCATCTCCTGCCCTCAAAAGCCTACTCAGAATGAGCAATATGCTTAGAACGAATTCATTAATTAGTAAGAATGCTGGGAAGTTGTAAACACAGCTGCTGGCTGCTGGCTCTGCTGCCCTGTTTGCATGTGGCAAGTGAAGAAATGCTGGATGGTAACACAGGCTCATTGTCTGGGGCTTCCATAATTGAACTTGACAGCATATCCTTGGCAGGGAAGCCAACAGCAATGTAGCAGTCTCTGCAGAGGTGCCCAGAGACAGGACTCCTTTTGGCTTGGACTTTTTATTCTTAAAGTGAACCTGACCATTAGAGTCTTGGAGAAGAGTGGGAAGAGAGCAGCAACCTATTCACAAAACGACGCATTACCCAGTCACTGACAACTTGTTTGTGGTGAGTTCCTAGAGGACACAATAACTGACCTTTTCTTTCCAGATGTCTTTTAGTAGTATTTACTTATCCTTCACCCCAAACTGGGCCATGGCAATTCTCTTCCTGGAAGAGACACATTTGTTTCTCTAGCAGAGTTGCTTGATGAGATAACATCTTAACTTTCCAGAAATTCAGTCTCAAAAACTATTTTCAGGCTTACCTGGCCACATGAACTTAAACCTTACCAGTGCCGGTTTAGAGATGAATAAACTGAGGTTCAAAGAGGTTAAGCAACTTGCATAAAGCCAAATAAGAAGCAAGTGGCAAGGCTAAAACTTGAGTGGCATCTTCAGTCTCTGCACCCTGTGCTTTCTCCCCTGTACCTCACTAGGCCTTGTAGGAGAAGCAGGAACTTTTAATGAGGTCTGACTATTGGCTCAGGGTATTGGAATCCCTCAGCATGCCTGGAACCAAAGCTCAGAATTGCTGACCAGCACTTCCTGCATCAATATTTGGACCAAATTTGTCAGTGACCAAAGCTCACTAACAGTGTGTTCTGGTAGCAGAAAAAGGAAACACATGAGGTAGCTTGATCATAATTAAAAATGAGAAAAAAAAGAAAAAACCCAGGAAAACAAGTACAGTCCCAGGCAGGCCAAAGATGATGGTGCTTTGATGATTTTCTTCCTACTCTTGGCAAAGTGTTTTCCATTTATGCTTCAGAAGGCCCACACGATGTCCAGCATTCCTGGAATTCCTAATACCTTTGAACACGTCAAGCTGACCAATACATACATTATGCACCATGATTTCCAAAGCATGATAGAGGCTGGCTGGGTGGAGGGGCCAGTGGGGAATCAGAAATGAATAAACTAGGCTTTTAGCTTTTGAGTTTTTTTTAGTCTCATGGGAAAGATTGATCTGTTATAAACAACTTCTTGGAACACAAGGCAGAATGAATTAAGTGCCACAACTGAATGTAAAAGTAAATGCTATGTGTTCCAGAGGTGAGAACTCATGCCAACAGTGATCATGGAAGACTTCAGGTGAAGAAGGGATTTGTGACAAGCCTTGAGGGCCAGTAGGATTTCCATAGAGAAAAAGGCAGGGAAAGAGTTCTGAGCTTGGGGGCTGGAAGAGCATGGGCCTATCTTCCATGTTCTAGTTTTCCAGGGGATGACCACAGGCGAGTGACCTGGGTACAGACATCAGTAAATTCTTTCTTGTTGATCTCTTGGTGGAAATAGTTAGGGAACAGAAGCTAAATGGGAATCTAATTAGACCTGTGAGCACTCAGTAATCTTCAATACAAAGTTCTGAGAAAAATGCTGACAAGAGCAAAGACTCAGTTTAGAATTGTATAAAAACCTTGAGCTCGAGCCTCTGACTAGCTCAGTTCTGTAGAGAGCCCAAGACCAGCTCGTTCAGGCGTGTGTGTAAACATGATATGGTTGGCCTGCCTGGATATATACTCCCAGCCATATGGTGGAGATAAAGGCACAGATGGATTTGGAACTTCTACACACAGTGATCTAGCCCTGTAGAAAATGTGACATGAGAAATGATCTAGAATTTTGATGGATGGCATTCATACTTTTCTTTCTTGTAAGATAAGAGGGAGCAAAGAAAAAGTTGGAGCATTTTGTATGTCATGGGCAAGGAGTGGAAGCTTTCCTTGCCTATGGGCAGCACTGGGTGAGAAGTCAGTGGAACCTCCGTGAACCAGGTTCTACGAATGAGTCTGGAACTGATAAAATCAATGGATTTGCAAATCAGAAAAAGGTGGCTGGTCAATGCACCAATAAGTTGGTGGGAAATAAGGAACAAGACAAGACAAGCAGGAGAGGGACATATGGCACCAACAACAGCACATGGAAGCACCGTTGCCCAGCTGTCCCCTTACCTTGTTGAGCTCTAGTCCCTGGGGAATCGGAGACAATGATAATCGCAAGCATCTGAGTTGGTAGTAAATGGAGTGGGATATGTGGGGACACATCTATCTTTAGCCAAGAAGAGTGGGCAGAAGGCTCTTCAGGACTCTCTCTCCCAACTCTAATAAGGGCAGTTCTCCTTTGTTACCTGTTGATGTGCCGTGTTTCGTGATTGCTTCCTTAAGAGAGATTTTGATATTTTGAAATGTTTGAAAATTGTTAGTATGGCAGAAAATATTGGAAGTCAGCAAGCAAAAGGTTGATCCCCATTCTGCTATTTCAGCTATATGACCTGGAACAATAATTAAAAACTCAAAAGGTCCTGATGATCATTAACTGAGAATGTTAAAGTGAACGTTAGATAGCATATGTGATGAGTACCTTATTAGGTACTACTTAGTTTGGTATACTTAGATTGGCATGTTAGTCCCATGTCACAAATAAGGAGAATGAGATACAAAAATTTAATTTGCTCAAGCAGATGCTACTGGCATCAGATCCAGGCCTCAAACTCAGGACTATCTGATACTGAAGACTATGGTTTTATAACACTCAGCATATTTCTTTTTTTATTTTTGACTATATAAGAGGAAAATAACAAATCCTTGACTCTTCACTGAGTATGGTGTGGGTGTGGGTGTGGATAGAATGTCAAATGAATGAACATTTGTGAAAAATATGCAAGCCAAAAGTGCTTTTAAGAAGAAGCAATTAAACCAATTAAACCAGGTGTGATGGCACATGCCTGTAATCCCAGCAGCTCAGGCAGGAGGGTTGCAAGTTCAAAGCCAGCCTCAGCAACTGTGAGGCACTAAGCAACTCAGTAAGACTCTGTCTCTAAATAAAATACAAAATAGGACTGGGGATATGGCATATTGCTCAGTGGTTGAGTGTACCTGAGTTCAATCCCCAGTACCAAAAAAAAAAAGCAGCAGCAATTATTAACTTATTCAAAATCTGGTGTTCTTAAATGTTTCTTGAATGAATGCATACTTCATTGGCAATGTAATTTATCTGTTTCTCTCTCTCATACCCATCTATTAATACTTTCAAAATTCTAATTATGTGTGGAATTGTTTTAAGCCTTAGAAAGACAATTTCGAGAACATCTTTTTGTATAAAAACTTCCTCCTCAAATTTGGTTGGTTATAGAAGGTCTAAAAATGGTTGATCTTAGGTGACCTCCTTGAAAGGAATCATGAAAGAGTACTTTCTTATTAAGCATACTGTGCCACATGTAATTGCTAGTTCATTGAATCCTCAAGTATGGTCTTTATTTGTTTTTGTTCTACACACAGGGGAACTTAACCTTTAAGAGGTTAATTTGAGTGAATGGCTTTGTGTAGCTTTGACTACAATCCTGAAGCCTGAAAATATTTAATGTCTTTGGAATGGAAATATAGCTTTTCAGGCACAGTTTGGGAATAACTTATAACCTTTCATTTCATACCAGGTCCAGAAAAGAGAATGTGTACCACTGCCTATTAGAAAAGCACTCTCCAAAAGTTTTGCATAAATAAGAATAATTTCAGCAGCCCTGCAACCCTGAAGAATGAGAAATGGTTAGGGTTCAGTGCTAGGGCTGATAACTACCAAGAGGCCTGGTCTGATTCTCCAGCTCTTCCCAGTAGTTTGGCTCCAACATTCATCTGGCGAGAGTCTTGTTTTTCTCCCCAGCATAGCTGGGCTGGAGTTTTGTGATATTTGACTTCAGCAAGTTTCCACATGAGCCTCTGATCTAGTGTTGGAACAAAGCAATGGCAGAGGGAGGCCAAGCTTGGAATGAGTCAGGCGCAGACTGATGCATTATTTCTTGTTAAACACCATTCACCCTCCAGGTATGTACTTTTCCCCAACAGTCAGACTCTGTCAACACAAGTCTGGGCTTCCCTCTCCCCACCAAGGCAAATAGTGTCAATAGAAGGAAAGGAAAAAAAGTCAATGACTGGGATTTGAAAGGCTAGCTTTTGGGTGGAGGATCAAGAGCCCTTCACCTTGCCAAACATTATTTGAATTTTGTAGAACAAACACTGGAGTTTAAGTTACATCCTCAAATTCAATATTTGGTATAGATGATTTCTCCCCACTTGGTGTACCTGTTAATTGCTTTGAGATAAAGTAACAGACACTATCAAAGGATTCTAAGAGTTCATTTGCATTACTTGACCTCTTTTTTACTAGTAAAGAAATGGAGGGCTAAGAAAGTGTAATGATTCACCTGGGGTTAGGTACCTACTCAAAGAGTACGCTGTGTAGAACTCAGGTCTTTTAACTCCTTATGGTGTTGTTTCAACTGTATTGGTCTTAATGCTGGTTTTGTTGGCATAAATATCCAACAAATAAAGCTATTTGTCTTGGATCAGCTTGAAAACACATTCTTAAGAAGTGATCCGCTAGTAACTTCTAGTATTTACTATTGCTAAATATTTGCACGTAACTTACCAGCATCTGTCATGATGTGGTTAAAGGTGAAAATTCTGGAGTTTCCCTGGGTTTACATCTCAGTTGCACAATTTACTACATCTATTCCTTTAGGAAATTCTAATATCTCTTTTTACCTCAATTTGCCTTTTCATAAAATGGGGCTACTAAGAATATTCACCTAGAAGAGTTGTGATAATTGAGATGGTCCACATACCAAGGTTAGAACAGTGACAGGTAACTATTAAATGCTAAATAAATGTCAGGTGTAACATTATTACATAAAATCTTGAGAAATTTTAGTTTTGGCTCTGTCACTAATTAATCTGTTACTGTCTGTGCCTCAGTTTACTCATCTGTGAGAAAAAAATTCTTATTGGGTTGCTATTCAAAATCACAAGTTTTTCCATATGCTGTGTAATGGAGACACATATTCATTTAATTTATTCATTGACAAGTGAACATTTCCTGAGTGCCAACTGTGCCAGGCATGATGTGAGCAAGACAGATAAGTTCCTAGTTTTCAAGGAGTTTACAGCCCGTGGGAGAGACAGAAAATTAAACAGGCAGTTATAGTAAAGGATAATTGTTATGATAGCTGAAGTATGGGGCACTGTGAAAGTACAAAGCAGGAGTCACTCACGTGGTAGGGTACACTGCTTAGAAGTAATAATTAAACCAAACCCAGTGGCTGGGTTGGAGTTAACCAGGTAAAGAGGAGAGAGTGTCCATGGAAGGAGAACAGAACACTTGCAAGTTTAGAGTTCAGAGAGAGCAAGAGAATGAAGTGGCTCTGCTTTATTTATTCTACTGTGAGACACCATTGATTTTAAGATTTGCCTTATATCATATACACCTAAGAAGGAAAAAGCTACTGCCAGTCAAACTATAGCACAATTGTTTTAATCATTTAGGGATTTAATTCTTTCTAAAAGAGCATTTTATACTGAATTAGACATACTTTTTATCGTGTAACACATTATCAAATGTAGAAAAATAAACATAGCAAGATAAACATATATGTAATTTGCTTTTGGTATACCGAAACTTCTCTTTTAGAGTCAAATTCTTCTGAAGGACTTTTTTGATTCAGAGATAGTGACATCATGTATTTCCACACAACATGGCTGAGAGCATCAGAGATTCAGCATTTCTCAAAAGAATTAATGGAAGAATGGAAAACCACTGGGCATGGGATCTTAAGCTCCGTGCGGAGTATGTGGAATTAGCTTATTCTTGATTCATACTTGGGTAATGTTGTTTAAGGTCTCCCCACAACCTCCCCCAAATAATTTGGTTCCAGGGGTTAAAAGAGTGATCCAAGTTGTTTCTGACAAACTGACACCCATTCTGGTAGTTTTGAAGCTGATGTTTTTCATGTTTGTTCATGTAAAGCCAAAACAATTAGGTGCAACTATTATCTATTCTACGTCAATTTTCAGATGAATTTCAGCTCAAAAGATGTGATATTAGGAAAATGTGCATCTCAAAGACTGAAAGATGGCTAGAGCAGAGAGGGTGTATGTGGGTGTTGCAGGGGTCAGGGTGAGGTGGGCAAATGGTAGCCTATCATCAGATCAAATGCCTTAAAACATTTTGACTTTACCCTCAACATGTTCATTAAGCTAATCAATCAGAGGAAGGTGGTCCTTGCTGCTGAGTGTAGAACAGATTGGATGGGAGCTAGATGAAATTTAGTGGATGCACAGAGGAGGCAGAGGGTAGAGGATTCCTGATTTGCAGATTATTACAATCAAAAGGGGAGGAAAGAACCTCATCCTCATCTCAGGAGCTCTTGGTGGGGGCTTATTGTAAAGATTGTTAATCCAGATAGCCAGCTTTCCCCAAATTCCTAGGAAATGTGGTATCCTAGGGAGAGGATTAAGCACAAAAAGACTTCTAGATTTTCTACTTGAATGAATATCCAAGGTAACTAAACTTTGTCCCTTGAAGAACTACATTCTCTAATGAAAATCTCTTTCAATTCAATACAAATTCACATGCCTTCTTATACTAGAGACTATTTGATACACCATTTAGGAAAACTTCAGGGTATAGGTAAGGATATTCATATTAATTAGTGAACAGGTGGCAATGCAGTGAGTTTCAGAAGGCTACTCATCGAGTTATTTGAAACAATTTGTCCTTGTATTCTTTAAATGATAATACTTGGTTCTCACCCGATGGTTTCCAAAAGATGTTTATAGCCATGATTTTATTTGATCCTCACGGTATCCTTGTGTTCTATGTCAGGTCCTCCTGGCAGCAAATGCTAAGATAAAATTAAAAGTGTGAGATTTATTGAGGGAAATGCCTATGAAAGAAAAAGAGGAAGATATATGAAGAAGGTGCCCAACATCTCTAATCATCAGAGAAATGCAAATGAAAACACAATAAGATATCACCTCATACCTGTTAGATTGACTATTATCAAAAAGATGAAAGATAGCAAGTGTTGGTGAGGATATGGAGGACAGGGAATCCTTGGGGAAATGTAAATTGGTGCAGTCATTTTGACAATAGTATGAAGCTTCTTCAAAAAACGAATTATCGTATGGTCCACCAACTTCACTTCTGGCTATACACCCAAGGGAATTGAAATCGGTATATTGAAGGGGTATCTGCACTTCTATGTTCATTGAAGCATTGTGCATGATAGCCAAGGTTTAGAAGTGACCTATGTAAGGTCAGATATTGATGACCAAAAGGAGGCAAATTAAAACTGCTGAGCAAGGCTTTATTGATATATGCTCCCAGGGGAGACTCTCCAGTCCAACAGAGTGGTCTGGGAGAATTGCATGCAGGCTCAGCTGCTTAGAAATTTTTATAGGCTGAGGGCAGGAAGGGGAGGGCTTGGGACAGGAAAGGGAGGTTCTTTGGGAGTCCCATGTCCTCCTGGGGTTGATTGGGCTGTCCCCTGATTGATAGGTGGTTACAAGGTATCGTCCCTGCTTGTCTGTCTGCCTTTGATTTGTTGTTCTTTTGCATGCGGGCTGCTTGGTGTTTTCCTTCCCCTTAGCTGCCTTAAATCGACCTAACAACCTAAGTGCCCTTCAACAGATGAATGAATTAAAAAATGTAGTATATATAAGAATGGAAGATGATTCTGCTTCAAAAAATAGGAAATGCTGTCATTTTTGACAATATGGATGAACCTGGAGGTCGTTATGTTAAGTGAAATAAGGTGGGTGCAGAAGATAAATCCCATGCAATCTACTTACATGTGAAAGCTGAAAAAGTCAAGATCATACTAGTAGAGAGTAAAGGGTGGCTACCAGAGGCTGGAGAGAGCAGAGAGTAGGGAAGTCTGAGAAGAAGTTGGTCACTGGGTACTAAACTAGAGTTAGGAGGAGTAATTTTGATGTAGTAATTGCACAGCATGATGACTATAATCAATAATAATGCATTATACTTATCAAAATTGCTAATAGGATTTTAAATTTATCACTATAAAATATGATAAATATTTAGTACTATAGATATGCTAATTATTCTAATTTGATTATTCCTCAATGTATGTGTATCAGATCAGCATATTGTACTCTGTAAATGTGCACAATTAAATTGAATTCCATGCATATATGAGTTTGTCAGGAGGAAACTAACTACTTTGATACTATAAAAGTTTAATAAAAAAAATCATCAAATAAAAAAATAATAAAAATAGAATGAAACTTTAGAAAACAAAATGCATAAAAATAAAGGAGAGAGGGAGCAGAAATAGGCAGGGAAAGCCTTCACGTTCAGTGCAGGTCTGACACTCAGGAAAAGACAAAAGGAGGAAGGAGAATTGAGTAGGAACTGCTTAGCTAACAGGGAGCTCCTGAGCAAGGGCTGCTCGTTAGAGCAATCCTGTGACAAGCACAAATGGTTTGGTTCTAGTTTCACAGCCATGCTCAGTTGCTGGGTAGAAGCAACCTGTGGTGGCAGTGGGGGGGCGGGGGGTATGGCCCTGGCATGAATGCTAATAGCGGATCATTAAAATGTGGCAGCTGGAAGCTGTTGGCTAACTATACTTCTCCTGGCAGTTCTCTTCTTCAGTGAATTGCTGCCTGTCACACTCTGTGCCTGTCATACTCCGTGAAGTAGGCCGAGCAGGAACTGTCAGCCCTTAAGGGCTATTTCAAGCTTCACATAATTAAAAATAACAACTGTGATAGAGGCAGATTTCCAGATTTCTTAATTCTCTTGCTAGGTGGGTTTTAAAGTATTTTTGAAAACCCAGTGGTGATAGAAAATCTTCAAAGATGGACACCATTGCTTCCATTCCTGCAGGTCGATCTCATTCTCACTTCTAGAGGGAGAGTCTTGACTTTGGGCTGTCCCGATGCCTTGCTTTGACCAAGAGAAGCTGAAGTGCAGCTGAAGTGTCTTCCTCCAACCTGCAGGAGGACGGGAAACACCTTCTCCTCTCTCAGAAGGAAGGCCTCATGTGAATAGTCTGACCATAGCCTCATTCCGGTTATGACAAAATGTCAGAACCAAATTGAGAGAAATTCTACAAAAATGACTGATAAATACCTGTCAAGTGTCAAGACCATGGAAAACCATGCAAGTCCATGGATTGCTGTAGATTGGAAGAGATTAAGGAGAAATAACTACTAAATACAACATGGGATCATAGAGAGGACCTTGAGATAGAAAAAGATAACTAGTAGGTGAAATTTGGTAGGATCTCTAATTTAGCTAACGGTATTGTACCATGTTAACTTTTTGGATTGATTATGTTATAAGGTGTCTAAGATGTTAACATTAGGGGATTTGGGGTGACAGGTATACAGGAACTCTCTGTGCTATTTTTGAAAGTTTTCCCTAAGTCTGAAATTAGTTCAAAGAAAAAAAGCCCCCAACAAACAAAAATGTTTCTGACCATCCTGACATAGCTGTTCTGAGAGGATGCCTAAATTAAGACTTGAAGAAAGAGAGCATAGAGAAAGGGGAGCCAAAGAGAGGAGCCTTGAGGTTATATATGTGAGCAGAGCATTTCTGCATCATTCAGCTGGATCTGGCTGCCATGGGTGTCGTGGAGTGGGTAACTCCAGCTATGCCACATGAAGCAGAAGGATCTCTCATCTGAGCCATACCTGAATTCCTGACCCACAGAGTCATGAAGAATGAGAAATTAATGAAACTCATTTTTTGCTCCCCAAGACAGGAAGTCTGCCTCTGTAACCCAGCCTTCATGACTGATTCCTGATTATCCTTATTGAGCTATTTTCTGCTGTTTTACCCACTCTACCTAAAAGGATGTGCCATGTGTCATCTTTTTCTATTGTGGATTGATCCCTTCTTAGAAACATGGAGTTTGGAACCTGCATCCATCACTGAACCATGAGGAACTTTCTAGATCACTGTCCTTAGGGAATAGGCTTCACTGGAGCTCGGAGGTCTGCCTGCACCCTTAAGTGCCCTTCCTTGGTTGTGGTTTTACGAAGAGACACGTGGGCTTTGGAGCTAGTCATGACTGGACTCAAATACTGTCTCCGTCATTTATTAACTGGGTAACCCTAGGTAAATTATTGTACCTCTCTGAACCTTGGGTTGGCATGTGAAATGGGATTAATGATACTTTTCTGAAAATGTAGGAAAAGCAATAAAAGGATGCTGGATGGTGTCCTGCACAGTTTTTAGCACATAGCAGGTTCTTTGTAGTGCATATTCCACCCACTGATTTCCCCTCTCCACTGTTTGTTTTCTGCTCTGTCTCACAGGGTCATTATTCTTTATTGTAACAACATGTGGGAGGTAGGGGGTGGAGGCTGGACTTTGAGTTTGTTCTGACCCCAGAAAACCCTTGGATGTTGTTGTGATTTTTGTTTTAGTTCAAGGGAAATGAATTCACCTTGTTCCCTCATGTGTTTCTTTTCTTAGAAGTGGAACTCAGCTAAAATTCTTGGAACAGAGAGTTTGGATTAGCTGAGTTCTGCTTGAGAGGCTTCTATCTCTCCATTGAGCAAGTTGGTCCTAGGTCTCTTGCTTGGGCAGATACTTTACTCTTCACTTAATAAGTTACCAACTCCATATTCTTCAGGGCACTGAGTGATTTTGTACAATTTTTGATACTCTACATTGAATCAATATGGTTGTATAATCTTAAGTATTATCATAGTACTGGCATTTGCTATTTTGATTTTAGAGTAGAGAACTTGAGAGACCACATTTTGATGCCAGATAAATCTAGATTTGTCCTAGGTTGTGGAATATTTAGGAAATGGAATCAGAGCTTCTTAATGCGCCTTAAAACAATTCACTAATACTTTCACCTTCAAATCATTTTTTGGGGGAGCAGGGTACCAGGGATTGAACTCAGGGGTACTTAACCACTAAGCCACATCTCCAGCCTTATTTTGCATTTTATTTAGAGACTGGGTCTCACTGAGTTGCTTAGTGTCTTGCTTTTGCTAAGGCTGGCTTTGAACTCAAGATCCTCCTGCCTCAGCCTCCCGAGCTGCTGGGATTACAGGTGTGTGCCATTGTGCCTGGCTCCTTAAACTCTGAGTGACTGGATAGGGTTCCAAGTGGCCAGTACCCACCCTCCTCCAACCCCCAGATGGTTTCTTATACCTGCCAGTACGTTCAACGTGCTGTACAAATGGTATCCTTTTTTATTTGTGCCTTGACATGACAAGCCTTGTGTTCCTCAAATGTAAAATGAGGATAACAATAGTATGTACCTCATAGGGTGCTATAAGAATTAAAATAGCAGACAAAGTTTTTAGAACACGTTAGATTATAGTAATATATGAACACAATTATTGTTATTCATTGTCATTATTGTGTAACTTATTTATAAAAGGGGGAATCATGAATTTTTTGTACTTTGGATAATAATCACATACAATGTTATTTTGCTGTTCAGATCTTCTCTGTTTTGACCCAGGGAGCTCTTTCAGGTTGACTCCTGAGTGTCTTTGACAATTTTTTTGCTTTTTGAGCATGTTCATGCTTTCTGGCATTGAATGATACCCTATGCTCGTATCATGCATTGCCTGACCACACTCTGGATGCAGCCATTTTTCCAAGGGGTCCTGGTTCTTTTCATTGGAGAATGGCACTGGAAACCAAGATATGGGTGCTGGGCAAGCCAATGGATTTTGATTCCAAATGCTCCTGCTACTGAGTTAGTGTCTGCTAAATGAAGCATGAGTTGAGTTGGTCAGCGAGGCACTGCTGGCAGTATATGGGAAAATGACATCAACCAGGACCAAAGAAAGAGTGTTTATAGGAGCTTGTGCCTCCTCAAAATGGAGCCCTGCTAAGAGGAATCAGAGGAAGAAATTATGGATGTCTTTATAGACCATGCAAAACACAAGGATTCTGTAGTGATGATTACATTTTAAAGATTCCAGACTTGTTTAAAATACTTCATTATATTCCAATTATTTATTGCTGTATAACAAATTAGCCCAAGACTAGTGGTTTATAATGAGGATGATTGTTTTATCATTTCTCTGGGTTTTCTGGGTTAGGAATATGGGGTAAGGCTCTACTAGATTGTTCTTTTTTTTTTTTTTAAATACCAGATATTGAACCTAGGGGCACAGGAGCACTCAGACACTGAGCCACATGCCCAGCCCTTATTTTATTTTATTTTGAGACAGGATCTCACTAAGTTGCTGAGGCTGGCTTTGAACTTGTGATTCTCTTGCCTCAGCCTCCTGAGCTACTGAGATCATAGGCATGTGCCACCATGTCTGGCCAGGTTCTGGGGTCTTTTGTGCTGTATCAGTCATTGGCAGCTGAATCAGCTGGGGACCAACCAGATATCTATCTCATGTCTCTCCTTCAGAGAGCCTCAGGGGTTCTGCATGTGGCCTGTTTGTGTGAACTAGTTGGCCCCCTCACAGTAGGGCTTACAAGGTAAGCAATGCTCCCAGTGCAAGCCTTCGCTTGGGCAAGGCAGAGAGGCCCTCAACTGTCTGACCTAGCTTTGGAATTTATTTTCACTGCAATGTATTGGTCATGAGTGTCATAGACCACTCACATTCAAGGGGAGGGGATGCAGGCCTACCTGTCAATGGATGGAATGCCAAGTCCCATTTTAACAAGAGTTTGTTTTGGTCATATTTGAGAAAAAAATTCTGCCACCTATTTACCTAGGTTAACAAGATCTCTAATTCTTGAAAATGTGCTAAAACTTCCCAAAAGTTGAAAGCTGCTGTCCTAAAATCAAAGTGTCTTTCTTGATCTGATGTCTGTCTGCACCTCTCTGTTCTATTTTCACACCATCACAGTTTTTTATAATTCCCTTCCTATATACTATCACTCATCTGCTTTCCTATATCATGGTTTTTGTTTCTCTCTTGATGGGCATAAATATTTCTTTACTTTGTTTGCTAAGAGCAAATAATCTGTTTGCGCTTAGTGTGGCTGAGAAGAAACATGTCAAAGAAAAAAATGTAGATGGAGAGAAAAGGATGCAAATGAGTGATGGAAAACACAAGGGAAAATGAACAATGATGGGGAAAACAATCAACAGCTTCAAGAGCACATGAAAGCACAGAGAAGATACTGAAAAACATTTAAGAGTGGAAGTAAGAGAATCTGAAAGAATGGAGGAAGCTTCACCAATGCTAAGAATGGCCACATACACAAAGTAGGGCCGGGGATGTGGCTCAGTGGTAAGTACTCCTGAGTTCAACCCCCAGTCTAAAAAAAAATGGTCACAGGCCTATTTTCTATATAATAGTGAACTGGGGATCAGAAATAGGCTTTGGGGATGTGCTTAAACCATCAAAATTGTGTATGAAATTTCATGTACCTAGAAGAAGAATGTCCGTGACACTCGTCAGACCTGCAAGGATCTTTGTCTAAAGAGGCTTTACGATACAGTGATAGAGAATGTTCAGATGGAGAACTTGTTCAAGGCTGCATGCTGTCAGGAGCCAAACTCTCCTGAGATCACTTTTCAGGACCATGCATGATGTATATCCCATCTGATATTTGTCTCATTTTGACCACATTGTTCTTCTTGGTCCTTTGGGTACCACACTGTTCCTCCCTTGTAAGACTGTGCATCTGCTTTTATCTCATTGTCCAACAAACCTTCATTGGTTCTTTTGTTATTCTCACTGATACGGGTCTTTCACCCTCAACTTGAGCATTGTCTTGTCTATTCCACAACTAAGCTCTTCCAAAGCACATCCCAACTCCATACATACCACACACACAACTTTGTTCCTTTTGGTGATTAGAAATCACATTTTTCTTTTATGTGCAAAGAGATACACTGGATACTAGGTTTCCATAAATGGAAAGTGTATGGAAAAACTAGAGGCTAAGAACTCTGTTTCTCTTCTCAATGGAGAATCAGGATTCAGGGGTTTGGGAGAGAGCTTTCTCTCTGCCAGGCTATCCCAGGAAGCTTTATTTTTCTATTGTCACAAAGTTTGTGAAAGGAAATAGCGTTTACTAAAGGTGGCAGGTTAATTTCTAGGACAAACCACTAGATGGAGGCCCTGCCTAAAGAACATACTTGGAAGATCAGGCATTCAAGTCTGCAAATTTCTGCTTCCAGCTGAAAACGTGAATTGGGGGCACCAAGTGAATCCACAATCTATTAAAAGAGCTCGGTAATCTTTTCTTGTGGAACACACTCCCCTTTAAAGTACTTTATCAATTCTCTATGTTTTTACTCAGAAATTGCCACAAAAAAGGGTCACTCAGTACACCATGGCTCATTACACTTAGACAACTATAGAATTTTTTATTTTTTTAATTTTTTCAATCCTTTTTTCCTCTGAATGTCAGAATAGCCAGTTTTGTCCTTATCCCTCATTTCATGAGCCTTAAGTGCTATCTGTCCTGCGAAGAGTTCTTTGTTCCTTGAAAGGGAACTTTGTAAACACAGGTAATCCTCTCAGCGTGGGATCTAGAGCTTAAATGGGCAGATAACTTGCACAAACGTACAGCTAGCTCCTTCTGGAGGTGGAGGTGAGTTTTTCTAACTCATACTGATTATTTTATGGTTGTGGTATTTGAGTTGACCCTTATTTTTTATTGTGAGGATCATTAGAAACAAGTATGCATTTACCCTGCAAATGGAACTCCATTCATTAAAGCATGGTATAGATGGACTTAATGAGCTATAAACTCACAAAT
>CM053399.1:32957011-32969552 GCA_028644305.1 Xerus rutilus
TGGTGGAGCAGCTGGAGAAAGTTCATTAAGGGAGAAGAAAAGAGCAGATTGGAGGACAATCCTGGGCTAGTCCCATCTTCAGTAACCTCCTAGGTGGTGCCCAGGGATCTCTGCATGGCTGTCTCTTGGAGGGGGCAGCAGCCACAAAGCTGGTGGCGAAGATCAGGTGTTTACAATAAGATTCAAAGGCCCTGCAGGCTTCTTCAGCTGTGCCATATCTGGAATGAGGGACTATATTAATTTCCTACTGCTGCTGTAATAAACTTTCATATCTTAAAGCAATAAAAATTTATTAACTTATAGATCTTGAGGTCATAAGTCTGAAATGAGTCTTATGAGGCAAAAATCAAGATGTCAGCAGGGTATCAGTTCCTCTTAAAGTTCTAGTGGAGAATAAATACCTTACCTTTTCTAGTTTATAGAGACTGTTTACATCCCTTGACTCCTGGCTACTTTCACTCTCTTTAAGATGAGCAATATAGTATCTGCTATATTGTAGCTGGCAATGATATTCTCCCTTTAATTCCTATTCCTCCTTCTTCTGTCTCTGCTTCTTACTCTTAACCATTTTGCATCCCTATTATAACGACCTCTGTAGTTATATTGGGCCCACTTGGATAATCTAGTATAATCTTCCAATCTCAAAATCTTTAACCACAACTGCAAAGTCCTTTTTGCTATGTGGAATAATACATTCACAGATTCAGGGGGATTAAGAGGTAGATAAAGTTTTTTGCTTTTTAAAAAATTAAACCATCATAATTATACATAGTAATTGGGTTCATTCTGGCAAAATCATACATGCAAGGAATTTGATATCAAGCCCCATTCCCCCTTACTTTTCCTCCTTTCTTCTCTGCCCCATTCTCCTTCCTCTACTAAATTTCTTTTCTTCTACATATACATAAAGGTGAAATTTCCTTTGGTACCTTTATATATGAATATAATATGATTTTGTTAAATTCATTCCATATTTCTTTCCCTTTCCTTCTTTCCTCCCTCATTCTTGTTCTCCTTCTTCTACTCCACTGATCTTTCCTGTATCTTCATGTTTTCCCCTCCCCTCCCCAACCACTTCCTATCTTTTGCTTTGCTCTAGCATCCACATATAAGAGGAAACATCTGACCCTTGATTTTCTGAGTCTGACTCATTTCATTTAGCATGATTTTCTCCATTTCCATACATTTACTGGCAAATGCCATTATTTCATTCTTCTTTATGGCTGAGTAAAACTCCACTGTGTATATATAATAGATGAATGGATTAAATAATAATCCATTCATTTATTGACGAGCATCTGGATTCATTCCATAATCTGACTATTGTGAATTGTGCATTGACATGGCTGTGTTGCTATGAGAAGCTGATCTTAGATCTTTTGGATAAATTCCCAGGACTCAGATACCTGGGTCATGTGGCGGTTCCATTCCTAGTTTTCTGAAGAATCTCCACACTGCTTTCCAGAGTGGTTGTACTAATTTGCAATCCCATCAACAATGTTGAGTGTGTACATTCTTCCCGACATCCTTGACAGCATTTACTACTATTTGTGTTCTTGATAATTGCCATTCTGATTGGAGTGAAATAAAATTTTAGTGTAGTTTTGATTTGCATTTCCCTAATTGCTAGAGATGCTAAACATTTTTTTTCATATATTTCTTGGCCATTAGTGTTTCTTTTTTTGAGAAGTTTCTGTCTAGTACTTTTGCTCATATACTGAGTAGGCTATTTGTTTTTTTGACATCAAGTTTTTAATATATTCTGGATATTATTTCCCTGTCAGAGGAGTAGCTGGCAATGATTTTCTCCCATTCTGTAGGCTCTCTCTTTACTCTCAATCATTTACTTTTTTTGTACAGAAGCTTTTTAATTTGATGGCATCCCTCTTATTGATTCTTGGTTTTACTTTTTTGGGCTTCAGAGGTTTTGTTGATCAAGTCAGAGCCTGTACCTATATGATGGAGTGACCCTATGTTTTCTTCTAGCAGTTGCAAGATTTCTAAGTCTTTGATCCATTTCAATTTGATTTTTGTGCAGGGTGAAAGATAGGGATCTAAATTCATTTTTTTCCACATATGAATATCCAGTTTTCCCAGCCCCATTTATTAGAAAGGCTGTCTTTGCTCCACATATATTTTTGGCACCTTTGTGAAGTATCAGATGGCTGTAAAAATTGTTCTTGTGGGGGCTGGGATTGTAGCTCAGCGGTAGAGCACTTGCCTCGCATGCGTGAGGCCCTGGGTTCGATCCTCAGCACCACATACAAAGCAATAAAATAAAGACATTGTGTCC
The DNA here is from genome assembly GCA_028644305.1 of Xerus rutilus. NCBI lineage: Eukaryota > Metazoa > Chordata > Mammalia > Rodentia > Sciuridae > Xerus > Xerus rutilus. The sequence continues at coordinate 32,959,305 of CM053399.1, forward strand.
ATCTACAACTAAAAAAAATATTTAAAAAAAATTGTTCTTGTGTCTTCTATTCTATTGGTCTTCATGTCTATTTGATGCCAATGCCATGCTGTTTTTGCTGCTATATCTCTTTAGTACAATTTGAGATTGGATATTGTGATGTCTCCTGCATCACTTTTCTTGTTCAGAATTGCTTTGGCTATTCTGGGTTTCTTATTCTTATTCTTCCATATGATTTTTAGGACTTTTTTTTCTAGTTCTGTGAAGAACATCATTGATATTTTGATGGGGATTGCATTGAATGTATATATTGCTTTTGGTAGTATACCCATTTTGACTATATTAATTCTGCCTACCCAAGAACATGGTAGGTCTTCCCATTTTTTCCCTCCCTTCCTTCTTCCTTTCTTTCCTCTCTTCCTCTCTCCCTCCCTCCCTCTCTCCCTTCTTTCCTTCTTTCCTTCCTTCCTTCCTTCCTACCTTCCTTCCTTCCTTCCTTCCTTTCCTTCTTTTTATGGTGCTGGGGATTGAACTCAGGGCCTTGTGCCTGCAAGGTGAGCACTCTACTAACTGAGCTATATCCCCAGCCTGTCTTTCCATTTTCTGAGGCAAGAGGTGGACAGCTTTGTGGGGCCATCATTCATCCTACCACAAGAGCATTTTATTCCCTGTCATTTCAGCAGATGGCACAGTGTCCTTGCAGAATCACTCATGCAAAAGATGTTTTCCAGCCCTTCATCCTTTCCACTCCTCTGGTGGGAGCTGGACACAGGAGCTGCCTGTGACCCCACTAAATGATGAGTGTTGGAAACAACTGCTCTGGGGCTAGTCTCTGCTTTCTTGTGTAATCCTCAGCAGCTTAGTCTCCTGGCTACTTAGAAGAAAGCTGAGAGTTAGATAAAAACTTTAGAATGCCAGGCAAATTCTTTCAGCAAATATATATTCAGTACTTCCTGGGTACTAAATACAGTCCAGGGCAGTAGAACCTCACTCATTGGTGAATAATAATGATTGTTCTCAGATATTGATTTTATTTACTGTGTCTCACATTTACTAGAATCCAAGCTATATTAGAGCACATATTTTTCTCATATTCATTAATAAATCCTGATACTCAGCCTTTTGGAATTGGTAAATTCTCACAAATTTTTGTTAGTTTAGGGAAACACGATCTTTGACCTCGGTAAGCTTATTGTTTAATGTGCTGGGCTCGAGGTGACAAATTATGGCCTTTGGATCAAACTGGCCCACTGCTGTTTTATAAAGTTTATTGGAACACTACCATATTCATTCATTTACATATTGCATTTGGTTGTTTTGCACTATGACAGCAGAATTGAATGGCTGAGATAGATTGCACTGGTCACAATTTAGGGCTAAATATTTACTGTCTGGCCCTTTATAGAAAAAGTTTGTCAGCTCTTGGGCTGACACATAGTAACTATGTATTGCCATGATTGGACGCCTTATTAGCTTATGAGAATGGCATCATTCTTGTTATTCTTGGAGATTTCTTTGCTCCTGAGGTCCTGCAGGGATGAGATATCTATACATAGTGCTTGTCGTGGAAAACCCATTATTCCAGACTTCGTGTTTTTTTTTGTTATTGTTGTTCTTGAAAGTCTGGTTTTGTAGTCACCCATGAGAATTATCGCTAAGGTAGGAAGGCTAGCATGTAGGAATTAGATTCCTTGGGTAGTCCACTTGCCTTCCTCTCTAAGGTCTATCTTCCCGCTCATGGTTGAACTGTAAAGTATGGGTCTCTATTGTTCATGAACTTCTTTATTTTACCCCAATGTCCTTAATTATTTCCTTTAACCTCATCACTTTCTCCATCCTCCTCATCTTCCAGGTGGTCTAATATAATTTAATTACACCATAAGATTTAGACATTTATAAAACACTTCAGTTTCTAATTTACTCTAATCAGAATATCTAATGCAAAGCAAGGGATTGCAAATCTTGGCTACTAGTTTAAAACAGGCATTAAGAGGGAATGGAGCTAAGAAAATTAAAAAAAATAATATTTTAGGATTATTTCCTGACATTGCCAAGCAGTTTGGACTATATTGTAGAGGTAATAAATTTTCAGTAAGAGAATGGTTTTAAGGAAGAGAGTGAAAAGCTTAGCTGTCAGGATGATGTTTAATATTGAGCAGGTAGCACAGTACTAACCATAAAGACTTAAAACAATGGTAGACAACATGAGTATTATTGACTGAGGATCAGCTGGAATTGTGTTTTAGAAGTTTATCTGGCTGTCAAAGGCAGAATGGACAGGAGGCATCCACGTAAGATAGGAGGAGGGACTGGGGTTGTGGCTCATTGGCAGAACACTTGCCTTGAACATGTGAGGCACTGGGTTCGATCTTCAGCATCACATAAAAATAAATAAAAAACAAAATAAAGATATTGTGTCCATCTATAACTAAAAAATATTTAAAAAGAAAGATTGGAGGAAGGGTATTACATTGGTCAGGGGAAGCAATAATGGAGACCTCCACTTGGAAAGTGACAGTGGGGCGTTCAGATCCAGCCACTATTTTAGATGAAGAATCAAAGAGACCTGCTGAGTGCTTTGTTTTCAAGAGTGAGAGAGAGGCATGGATTGCTGCTCAGAGGTTGTGGGTTTGGGCAATGGATGAGTGTTGGAACTCTTCACTTAGTTAGGAGGTAAGGTTGAGAAACAGGTATGGGAATTAACTCTGGAGGCTTGAACCTTCTGCTTCTCTTGTGGAGTCCTTCCTTTAATTGAAGGGGTATTCACCATTCCTGCATTAAGGGAACCTCCTACTTTGTGCAAAACCAGCCAAGAGGTCTAGGAAGGATGCATATTGTGATGGGGATGTAACCATTTACTAAGTCACTTTTTTTTTTGCCAGAGTTTCTGTATGTTTGCCTTATTAAATTTGGAGTCTCTAGTCAAATGTATCTCTTCTATATTTTAGGTCTAGAGAGTTCTATATGGCATTGATGATCACATAAATCACAATAAAACCTCTCCATTCGGATCCTACTAGTAATGTTTTCTTTCAAAATAAGTTTATAAATCCCATAAAATATATACTAGTTACTTTTTACTAGGACTCTACAGTGAGGGATACTGAAGACACAATTATGAGAAGAAAATATTTAAAACTCACTCTTTCCTCCCTTTCCTTCCCCTCCCCTGCCTCCTTCCCTAGCCTATTCTCTTTTTCATTTTCTTCCTTCTATATTAGAAAGTACCGTTTACCATACAGTAATCCAAACACCCTTCTTTTCTAGTGTTCCTAAAGTAGAAAAAAGGGGAAGATTTTTAATAAAGATGAATGATAGAAATGGTTCAAAAATTTTCTAATAAAATTTAATTCAGATGCAGTCAAAATTCTTTTTCATTTATGTAGTTGGATCAAACTTTGGAGTTCTTCAGAGACTAAAAGAAAATATTAATATTAAAAAGCAAAATTGTCCTAGTAAGTTAGCAGCCTACTGTTTTCATCTTTCGGTTAGATTCAAAGCCAATGGTGGGTAGATGTGCTGAATATGTAAATGTGCCTCCTGAGATGATTTTATTATTTTTAAATTAATAAACAGGAAATGCAATTGCTATATGAGATGGTATAGCTTATTTAAAAAACTCTCAGTACTCTGTGCTTTTAAATCAAATCATGTGTCAGCTAGGCAAATTAACTCATCCAACATAATTTTATTGAGAAAATATAAGCTAAAACTATGATGCAGTTTGTGATTAAATGTCCGAGAGTCTTTTGACTTCCAGATATTTTTGTACAAGGAATTCTGTCCTGAGTCAGCAGTTATTCATAGACAATTATGGGTTAGAGGTGGAAGAAAAACATTGACCTAAATTATGTAATGGTTAAATGTGATATTATATGAAAGATTATCTTTTGCCTGCCTCAAATGCACTTTATTTAGTCTTACCTGAGGGCCAGTGTAAGCCACAGCATTGCATTTATTCCAGTAACTTTCATTTTTACCACCTCTCTCATATGTACTCTGTCTTAAACTCAACTCATTTTTTCCTACTTTTATTTTTAGTTTAAAATTTTTTATCCACTTCATTTAAGAATATTTTATATACAATACATACAGTAATTTAAAGGATTTCAAACACAGATAAGTTTTGACACCAGGAATACCATTGTCAAGTTATAGAATGTTCCCATCACCCTGAAATATTTCCTCATGCCTTTTTGCAGTCCCCTTTTCCCTGTGTCTCAGCTGCAGGTAGCCACTGATCTGTTTTTTTAACATTGTAGATCAGTTTGCATTTTATAAGGTTCTATATAAATAGAATCACAATATATACTCTTTATATGTAGCTTCTTATGCTCAGTATAGTGTTTTTATATTCATCCATGTAGTTGCATATATCAGAAATTTGTTCTTTTTCATTGCAGAGTAGTAGTTCATTGTATGACTATACCACACTTTGTTTGTCCAGTCACTTGTTTATTGGGGCTTCACATGCATCCAGTTTTTGGCAACTGGTTATTAATATTAATATTTGTGAGCAATGAACATTTGTGGGCAGGTCTTTGTGTGGACATGTTTTTATTTCTCTTGGGTAAACATCTAGGAGTTGAGTGGCTGGATCACATAGCAAATATATTCAGTTTTTGGATGAAGTGTTATGTGTATTTTAAAGACATTAAAATTCATTTTTAAAATTTACCAAATGTTTGCTCATTTGGGCACTTTTCATTTGTTCTTAAAGATTTGTTTTTATCTCTGCAATTAAATTCATTCAATCTAAACAAAATGTCCTTTTAGTAAGCATGTCTTTTAGGGTTGATCTGGTTGTGGATTCCCTCAGTTTATTTTTTATAAAAGTAGGTTTTTTCATATTCATTCTTAAAGGACATAGAATTCTAGGATGACAGCTTTCTTTCAGCAAAACAAATTACACTGTGTTCCTTGTTCTTTTTTCCCATAATATGCTTAATTTCTGGTTGATTTTAGTTTTTTCTCTTTATGTTTGGCTTCAGCAGTTTGACTATGACATGCTAGATGTGGTTTTCTTCATACTTACACTGTTTAGTGTTTTCTGAGGTTCTTGAATCTGTGGATAAGTGTGTATTTCCTTTACCATATTTGGATGTTTTCGGCTGTTCTTTCTTTAAATAGTTTTTCCTTCTCTAGTCTCTCTTTTTTCTTTTTGGACTAAAAGAATGCATAATCTAGAGATTTCAAGATTTTACCCAATAGTTCTGGAGGATCTGTGCATTAGTTTTCTCTTCTTTTTGTTGAAAGAAATTTATCTATGTGAATTTTTAAGTTTAGTGAACATTTCTTTTGATATTTCCATTTAGGGTTTTAAGCTTATTCAGCGAATTTCATTTCAGATGTTTAGGTTCATTCTTTGTTTTCTGTTTCTTTGCTGAGATGTCTATCCTCTCTTCTTATTCATTACAACATTTTTTCTCTCATAGAGCATTATAACAGTTTCTTTAAAGCCATTGTCTGGTAACTCCCAGAACTGGGTCATTTGGTGATTGACTTTTGATGTTTGTCTTTTCCTATCAGAATGGTTCACATGTTCTTGGTTCCTTGTTTTTTTAGTAATTTTGGATTATGTCCTGCACATTGTGTATTCATATGTTGGGATTCTATATACTGTTTTAATCCTCTGAAGAGTGTTCATGTTTTAGCGATAGCAGGCATTCAACTTGGCTGCACTCAGACTAAACAGCCTGTCTCAACTGTGGTGAAAATTTAGATCTCAGACAAGTTCTTTTAATTTTATGTGAGTCTTTGAGTGGATCCAAGCACATGTATTTCAGAATTTTTTGCCATTATCTGGAACTCTTCTTCTGTAGATTTCTACCATATGAGATGGTAGAAATTTCTACCTCCTCACTTTCTGGTAACTGGGTTTCCCAGGCTCCATTTCTCTGTTCCTTAGATGATCAAATGGAAGGCTTTCTCAGAGAATTAGCTCCCCCTACCCTAATACATTTTACTATGTCATGACTGCATTTTGTCCTCAGGCCACAGGAGTAAACATTGAAAACTCATTCTAGTTTCCTCACCCAAATTTTGATAACCTTTCAAAATTCACTCTCTTGTTTACTTTCCAGAGACCACAGATAGATTTTTTTCTCCTTTCTGTATTTTCTCCAGCATTTGTAGTTGTCTAGTAGAAGATCATTCTTTTAGGGGCTTTCTCTAAAAAAGAAGAGAGCTGTGTTTCTCCTTTTCCCACTTTTGTTGGTAGTAATTTCTTTTTTAAAGTTGTTTTTAGTGTATTATAGTTATATATAATAGTACAGTTCATTTTGACATAATCATACATACATTTGACTACATCATATTTTTATTTCTTTCCTCAAATATTTACTAAATTCTGTAGCAGGTTCTGGGACTATCAAGAGAGACAAGCCATAGCAATTAAAATATGGTCTTTGGAATATAAAGATTAAGTTTATGTAGTGACTTCCTACCTTACTCATCCAGTGTCCTTGGTCCAGATATTTAGCATTGATTTCTTGACCTGTTAAGGATTAACTGGAAAAAATACTGAGAAATGCTGAACAGTACTTTTCACATCAGAAGTACTTAGTATGTGCCAGCTTTTCTTATTTTGTATATCACCATCAAGTAAGGGAGATTAGCTATAACAGGTAAATATTAGACAAAGGGCAATAGAGAATTTTACAGAAAGAAAAGGGCTGTCTGTCACATTATTTTGTGGGAGAGATGGTATTCAAGCTGAGCCTTGGAGAACCAGTAGGAAGGACTAAACTCTTATTTTGGAAAGATAATTTTGTCACAGTGAGATTAGCAAGTGGTGAGATTAGTGCTAAGGAGGCCGATTAGGTCAATTAGTTTCTCACAGTAGCATAGGTACCATATATCAATTATTAAGTATAATGTATTGATTGTAAATATTAAGTATTTGTGTTAATCCCATAAATATTAAGCATTAGATACTTATATTAGATATTTATATTAATTATGACTATTGACATTGCACTAACTTTTCAAACAACATCTATTCTTTTTTTGTGTGTGTATGTGTATCAGAGATTGAACTCAGGGGTGCTCAACCCCTGAGCCACATCCCCAGGTCTATTTTGTATTTTATTTTTAGAGATAGGGTCTCACTTAGTTGCTTAGTGCCTCACTTTTCATTGAGGCTGGCTTTGAACTCATGATTCTCCTGCCTCAGCCTTCTGAGCTGCTGGGGTTATAGGCATGTGCCACTGTACCCAGCAATATTGTTTCTTACATAATATTTAATCTTCACAACAATACTTAGACATAAATAGAACTATCTTAACCTTATCTTAAAAATGAAGTTTAGACTTGGAAAAGCTAAGTAACTTGCCCAAGACCACACAGCCATCAAGACAGAGTATAGAAGTGGATAGAGTTCTATCAGCTGTATGGACTCTAGCAGTTCAACTGAGACATGATGAAGGAATAAATTAGGACAGATTTTTTTTTAAAAAAAATAAGATTTGGTTTTGGTACCCTCAGAATTATTCTTATTTTTAGGTATACGCCAATGCCTATGCATATATTTTTGAGTGCTATAGAATTAAGTTGATGCTATTTAGGAGTAATTGCCTAAGATCTATTATTGAAAGAGATATACTACATAATAATTCTCACATGCCTAATTTTTAGAAAAATTCTTGATACATACTTTTTATTGTTGCATGTTATTTTTACAGAATTGTGGTTTTCATTGTGGCATGTTTGTGCATACATAAAAATGTAATTATTTTCTGGAGGAAATTTGTGGCAACAATATAATTACATCTTTCCAGTACTTTGTATATATACAGTGGTCCCTTGGTATTTGCTGGTGATTGAGTTCAGGACCCTTGAGTCTTTTACATGCCATGGTGTGGCATTTGGATAGAATATACGCAAATGCATACACTTATAATACCTAACACAATGTCAATGCTGTGTAAATAGTGGGTAATATTGTTTTGCAAATAAAAATAAATGTCTGCACAAGTTTAGAACAGACACATGTTTTTCCCCAAGTATTTTCAATCAGTGGCTGAATATGTGCTGCTCATCAGTATGGGGACCAATTCTGTGTGTGTGTAAGTATATGAGTGTGTATGTTTATGTGTATGCATGTATACACATAAGCATACATAATAACATATATAATGTTTAATAAGCTCAACTCATGGGTATAATAGTGAAGATATTTTATATTTTTCTTTGCTGTGTCTTTGACTCTTCTCTAGGGAGCTAGTTCTTACCCTGACTTTGATGAAAATACATTTAGGTTTCATGCCTTCTCTAGTCACACATGTTAAGAAAATAATGTCTCAGCCCACTAATGACCATGTTTGGGCTCAATAATAACAACAAAGTCTGGATTGGATATAAATATTGGCCTTGTTTGGGGAAAGCAGAAGGGACTAGTTTTCTCGCTTTCCTCACCTAGAGCTTCTACTTGTTCTCACTCTGCTCACCAGCCATGTCTTTCTGACTCTTCTGGGTTACAGTAGTCTTTTCCCCACCTCTATCTCAGTATTGGATATCAGTCTTTTTTTGTTTCTGCCAATCTGATGGATAAGCATATATCATTGTTGTTTTAATTTATAATTTCCTGATTACCAGTGAGATAGAGCATCTTCTCAGATATTTTTTGGCTGATCACATTTCTTCTTCTGTAGTTGACTTTTCATGTCTTTTAACCATTTCTTTCTTAGTTCTAATTTAAATGTTATAGTTATTTATTTTTTATAATAATTTACTTGTTAAATATTTTGCAATTTTTTCATCTATCTTTTGTCTTTATGTTGATTTTTGTTGAAAAGAAGTTTTACATTTTATAAAGTTTAATCTTTTGTCTTCTAGATGTATTTAGTCTAGGGAGGTCTTCCCTACTCCATGACTGTAAAATATTCTCATGTAGTTCTGATCATATGTTCATATTTTGTGTGTTTGGCTAAGTTCATAATCCATCTGGAATTTACTTTTGTTTATAGCATTAGGTAGGGATTTAAATTTATAGCTTTGAAAATGGATGGCCAATTATCCAATGCTATTTATTGGAAAGAACATCTTTTCCCCATTGATATGAAATTTCACTTTTATCATAGATAAAATTATAGATATGTTTTGGACATGTCATCTGCTAATGGAGACAGTTTAATGTCTTCCTTTATTTTAAGTAGAGCCAATATGGCTCTATTTTGGTTATCACTTGCACAGAATATCTTTCTCTTTCTTCACTTCACTTCTGTGCTTTTAAAGCTGAAGTGGGTCTCTTATAGGTAACATATACTGTTGGATCCTGCTTTTATTAATCTATTCAGCCACTATTACCATATTGTTAATTGCTTTCTGACTGTCTTCCTTTGATCCTTTTTTTCCTCCTTGTTGTCTTCCTTTGTGATTTGATGATTATTTGTAGGAGTATTGTTTGATTCTAGAGATTTTTTCTTTGTGGTTACCATAAGACTTGTTTAAAAGATTTTATAGGTATAGCAGTCTACTTTAAACCAATAACTTCTATTACAGATAAAAATTCTGTACTTTTGCTTCTCCCCACTATATAATTTATACATCACAATTACAGACAGAATTAGAGTATTCTGATTTTGACTATATATTTATCTTTACCAATGAGTTTTATATTTTCTAATGTTTTTATGTTGTTTTATGTCCTTTCATTTCTATTTGAAGAAAACTCTTCAGGCTTTGTTCTAGGTGTAGTGGTGATAAATGTCCTTAGCTCTTGCTTATCTGGGAATCTTTATCTTTCTTGGATTCTAAAAGGATAGCTTTGACAAATATAGTATTTTTGGTTGGCAGTTTTTGTCCTACACTTTGAATATGTCCTCTCAATGTCTCTTGGCCAGTAAGATTTCTGTTAGAAATCCATCAGTAGCCTTATGGAGTCTCCTTTGTATGTTACAAATCATTCTTTTCTTGCTGTTTTCAAGATTTTCTTTATCTTTGACTTTTGGCAAATTGGTTATAATGCATCTCAATGAATATGTCTTTGGGTTGATCTTGCTTGTCCTCCTTTGGGCTTTGTGACTGCTCATATTTCTTTCAAGATTTGTGAAATTTTTGGCCATCATTTCTTTTTTTTTATTATTTTATTTTTTTCCCCAAAAGTTGCATTTTAATACATGTTGGCAAACATAACAGAAAAAAACAAATTATCAGAAGCTGTACACACTATTCACTGAAAACATTTGTTGAGGCAAATAGAAAAAAATTGTTACAATCATAATTTTTCTAACTTTGCACAAAATTATAAGCAGATTACATTCTTCATAT
>CM053399.1:32969652-33043705 GCA_028644305.1 Xerus rutilus
TTTTTCTTTTCATTTTTCTAGTTGACTAATTGTCAATGACTTGTTTTCAAGTGTGCTGATTCTTCTGCATGACTGAATCTGCTGTGCTAGCTCTTTTTCATTGATTTTTCAGTTTTTCATTTCATTCTTCAGCTCCAGTTTTCTCTCTCTGTGTTTATTGCTTATATTTATTTGTTAAACTTCTCATTTTGTTCATCTATTGCTTTTCTGATTTTGTTTAGTTGTATAATCAATTTTGCTGTCTTGCATCTTCAACATTGAGTTTCTTTAAACTGATTAGTTTGAATTATTTGTCAGGTAAGCCAAGAATCTCCATTTCTTTGGGGTTAGTTACAGGAAATTCATTAATTTCCTTTGGTGGTGGTGTGTTTGCCTCCTTCTTTGTGATATGTGTAGCCTTGTATTAGTATCTATGCATTTGAAGGAGCAAATACTTCTTCAAGTTTTTACAGATTAGTTTTAAGGGTGGAAACTTTTTTCATTGGGTCTCTGCCATGATGTAATTGCTTCTAGGATCACCATTGAGTGGGTCTGTAGCAGGTTACACAGCCTCTGATGTATGCTGAGGTTGGCAGGCCTGTTATTTGAGGCTCAGCCAGTGTGGATCTTGTCTGGGCCCTGGGTGTACTAGACTGGATTAGTAGTGTTGGAGCCGGGACAAAGGTCTGTTTCTGGGTCTACATTTATGTCCATAGGCAACAAATTTGCTGCTGGGTTCACAGAGAGTTGTGTCTCCTCTAAGGTACCTGGGAAGGCTATAGGTGGGTTTGGGGGCAGACAGGACCAGAAAAGAGTCACAGGGATATCTAGATTTATAGTTGAGACTGTAGTCTATCGGTCTGCCTCCAGGTGCAGAGGTACATGGTGCTTCTTGCTGGGCTCCTAGGATCTGTTTTCTAGAGTTGCTTCAGGATCTGCAATCTGACTGAGACAGGCAGGACAGCAGCCAGGGCCATGAATGTGCATGTCTCATGGTGCATCCCTGGGCAAGCAGAGTTGATCCTAGCTTGAAGATGAGAGGGGCTGGAGCTAAGTTGCCAGGCTCTTTCAGGATCTAGGGTAGGACTAAGAATGCAAATCTGCATCCAAGGACATGGATGGATGCATCTCCTAGTGGGTCATGTGCAGGCAGGAATGTTCCCAGACTATGGCTGGGAGGGGATGGAGCTAGGTCACAAGTCATTGTAGGGTCCTCAGCTGGAACCACATTTGGCAGGCCTATTACCTCGGGCTATGGTAAGGAGGGGAATGACTCATTCTGGGTCTCTTGGCAGGTGATGCTGGTGGCAAGATGAAAGCCAAACAGAGCTATATCTAAGACCACAGGAGATAGGGCTGCTTCTGGGTCTGCTACCAGAGTATAGATCTGCCTTCTCAAAACATACCTTTTTGGTCTTGTGCTCCACTGGGATTTTGTCACTTCCTGCCTGGTTCTCAAAGTTCTTGCCAAAGACACATTTTCTCTTGGTGGCTGTCAAAATTATTGTTGCTTTGGGGGGATATGAATGAAGAACCTCCTATTACACCATCTTGTTGGTTAATCTTGAACTGAATTTTGAAGAACAAAGAGAAGGTTTTAGGCTAAAAGGCAGTAAGTTGAGAAGGGTATTCTAGACAACTGGAAAAAATGTGCAAAGACTCAGGTATGCACTAGCTGTGAAGTCCAACGGCATCACATATTCATTGCAAGAACTTTTGGTTCAAATCCATCCCCAAAGATGTTTAACATAAAGGAATACTTTTGTCTAAAAGACAAAAGTATTTTTACTTAAAATACTTTACCCATTTCATAGTCTAAACTTTTGAAGAGAAATTATCCTCAGCATTACTTAGATTTTCTATAGAATTTCTTCTCTTGCATAAATTCTCTCTACCAATATTCATTTGCTCACCTTTTAATGGTTGCCTAGAAGGAGAGATAGAGATCCATCAGGACACTGTGTGACATGTCATTCTGGTGAACTATGGAGTTATTCCAACTAACTAGCCAAGCAACTAACATTCTCCAAGTCAAATCAGAGAAATGGAAGGCAGTAGCTTCTACACTGCCAATAGGGCAATTTCTAATCCAAGTTATATCAGGTCTATTATAAGTTTGGGGGTAAGTCAATTCTTTAGACAATTATATCCAGGAAACCTAATCATCTTTATTCAGCACCAGCTGCTGTAGCCCATTATATGTCATGTCATATATAACACTTCAGAAATTGTTGCAACTACATCCAATCCTCTGTCTCTCCTTTCCAGGGTAGAAATAATATTTGCAGCAGAGAAACAGGAGGGCTATGGAGTGGTGACTTGGGACTTTTTATTTTGGAGACAAAATGCAATATGTGCATTTTTGAATATAAGCCTATATTTTGCATAAAACTGATTATATTAGCTAAGCCAATATCATTAGTGCATCATCAACTCGTTATGGCTGTGACTTTAGTCACATCATTATGCCTCCAAGGAAACAAGTGACAATTTCAACTATAATCTATACACTTTCCAAATGCAGATTTCTAATCCAGATCTCTGTCCAGAACTCTATGTGCATAGATATCCAACTGCCAAATGGACAGCTGTAACTTCTTTCCCTCTGTGTAATGCATTTTCCTAACCAGAAACCTGAGAGAGATCCTAGACATCTCTCTCCCTCTTTACACTCAGTGGGTCAAGCCTTCTAGATTTGGCCTTCTAAGTATCCCTGTATCCCCCCTCCTAGTGTTCTAGTGCAATCCTTCTTCATTTTTCATATGGCTCTCTGCTGTAATCTTCTAGATTTATGGGTTTTAGTTTTGCTCACATATAATTCCCTCTACAATGAAGCCAGATGGATCTTTAAAAAGTGAGTATCTGATCAAGGCATTTTCCTGCTTGATTCCTTTAAATGACTTTTCCTTGCTTTCAAGATAAATACCAACTCCGTAATGCAGCATGTATTTAGACATTCCATGATTTGGCCTTGTCTCTGTCTCCAGTCTCATATATCTCTTCTCACCCTAACACACCCTCTCCCTCTACAACCTCTGTTATTATAAGTAATAATAGTTAACATCAATTGAGAATTTACCCTGAGCTGGAACCAGGCTAATATATATATCAGTATTTTCCAAACTTTACTAATGATGTGTATCACCTGGGATCCTTGCTAAAAATACAGTTGCTGGTCCTCGTCCCAGACTTATTGAATCATAATCTTCAGGGAATGATCTGGGATGCTGTCTTTTTTCTTAAAAAGAAAAGGCCTTCTGGATGTGATTCATCATCTGAGAAACTTGGGGAAATACAGCTTCATATAAATGTTCATTTAAAAATATAGCAAAATAAGTATTGTTATTAGTCGCATTTATAGGTAGAAAGAAATGAGGCTTAGGGGGAAAGAGACATGGTTAAATGATTGTCATCATTATGATTTGAACCTAGGTATCAAACCTCAGCATTTACACTGCTGCTATGGTCTGCTTTCTGCTTTTCTCATTGAACAGTCAACACGTGTCCTGTGTTTACTCTCAACTATGTGTGTCTCTTATGTGTTAATGGAAGCATAAGAGACACAGATAATAGTTTTATTTGGAAAACTACCATTAGATTTCATAATTCAACTCAGACTGCAGATTTCCTGGAGCCTTCTCATTCTGGCTTGGTTGCCTTCCTATGAACCATCCTGTTAATGTGGCACATCATTATCTACATCCTTATCTGATTCCCTAATAGACTATAAGGAGGCTTATTTGAAGACCTTCTGTTTCCTTATTCTTGCAGAGTGGCATACACCATGGTGTGGGATAAATATCTGCTAAATGAATTTAGATGGAATTCAGATGCTTTGGATAGATAAATCCAAGGTCATACCATTAAATTATTTGTTTTTAAGTATTGAATGCTGCCCTTTAGAACTAGGTCATCCTGCCATTGAACTCACCAATTTTCATTTTAGGAGTATTTGAGGAGAGATTGGGAATCCAGCCCATTCCTTTTCAAGTTGAAAAGAATCAAGGATATGTTCTACACTGCAGTGGCCTTAGTCAAGACCAGATAATAGGAAAGGACATTGAAGTCCCAGAAAGAGACAGTGTTATAATAAGGAGGAGTCTGGGCCGGTGATGTAGACTCAATACCAGAGTTCAGAGTTCAGTGTTCTGACATGGGACAAAGGTGCTCTTGATCCAGACCCTCAGTGTCATGGAAACTGAAGTGAGTGTGAAGCAAAATTAAAATATGAATGGAAGCAATGATTACATGTGATCTTGAGGCACCAGGTAGTGCCCTGCCATGGTGGCAGTGATTAAGACTTTTAGAACAGGAAGCCTGGCTGGGTCCAAATACTATGGACTATAAGGTCTCTGTATTACCAGGATTTCAGCAAATGCTAATGATAAGGCTTCCCTTGTGTTAGGGGTGAGGAAATGGGCTCAGCAGGAGTGGGACATCCATTGCTGTGTTCCACTACTAGGGCAAGACAGTGGCCTTGAAGGAAGCTGAGAGCTGAGGGTGGCAGATATGGAGCCCACTCACAAGTGCTGCCTGTGTGTTGGTTTTTCCCTTCTTAGTTGTTAGTGGGAGGCAAGGAATGAGAATGTAAGGTGTAAGCCATGCTGGTGGCCCATGGGAGTTTCATTTGGGTTAAGAGAAATTTAGGGAGATAAGATTTTTTTTTTTTTTTTTAAATTTGACATACTTGGTTTTGCTGTGATAATTTAGGTAATACAAAATAATGTTGAGATCACCAAGTTGGAAATTTGGGTAATGGAATTCTATAGCAAAAGTGAATAAAAATTCCTTGAAAATATCCTTTACCCAAGACAGTCATATGGACTCATGAAAAATGAGATTTCCATAGGCAACAGAACAGAAGCATGTTTTAAGAAATTTTATTTGGAACCCAAGTTTTATTTAAAGCAAAAGCTGTATTTAAAAACTTGTATTTAAAGAAATGTTTCATTTGCTACAAAAAGTATTCATAGACACTCTTATGTGGGCAAAAGAAATTAGAGTCTAAACATTCAATAGAACAGAAGGAATGATTTATTTGAAGAAGTGGTTATATTGCTACACTATCTAAAAGGCTGACATTGAGTAGAATTAGAAGCAAAAGTGTATTGTGAGGAAGTTACATGTTCAATGTTAAATTGATATGTGAACAATACAGATTGTGATCTTTGAATAACCATGACAAATCTTATAAACGCAGTCACTGGAATCTTATTAAATGAGAGACATAAGATTCAGTTCCCATTTGCAACACGCTGCCTTAAGATGCGAAGTCTTGACATCACCACATCCCAATCAGCATAGGCTCCCTCTAGATGGCGGGTTATCTCAGTTCCTGCTTCGTAGCTGCGTCGGCCGTGAAGTAAGCGCCAGTTATCAAAAGTAATCACGTCACCTAAATGAAAGATTTTTTCCTATTATGAATAATTTGTGTTCAAATTATTTACAAAGCAGGCACATAAAACAGGCAGAACATCGCTGCTACTTGGTTCATATCAACAAACAGTACATTTATTTCTTTACCCAAAACTGCACATTACCGTCACACTAATCAACCTCTGGATGCAAACTGTCAAGTCTTGACATTTAAATCACACAGCCTGGTAGGCTCTTGTGGACACCTTAATACTTCTTGGAAGATTTTCTCTGTGTAAAGCTTTTATATTGTTTTTACTCATTGTCACTTATCTCTCTTTTTTGGTACCAGGGATTAAACTCAGGGGTACTTGACCACTGAGCCACATCCCCAGCCCTATTTTGTGTTTTATGTAGAGACAGGGTCTCACTGAGTTGCTTAGCACCTCGCTGTTGCTGAGGCTGGCTTTGAACTCGCAATTCTCCTGTCTCAGCCTCCCAAAGTGCTGAGATTACAGGCGTGCGACACTGCGCCCAGTTTGTCACTTCTCTCTTAATTCGGAATTTTTTCCCCCAGTTGAATAGTTTCAAATCATTATAAAAATAGTGATATTTTTGTTTGGTCTTTTACATTCCCAGTCTTTTATGGACATTATTTTTAAGATTCATATGAACTCTAAAAAGAGAGAGTTACTCTTACATGAGAACATCAAAGCTTCAAGTTGAGGGATTTGCCCAAAGCTATATTGCCTTTGAAGGGTGAAGCCTGGATTCCAACTATTTTTCCCCTTATGTTGTTTCAGTTTACATGTTGTCTCTCTTAAAATCAGTCTTCTGTGACTGCGTATCAATGGGTCTATGGTGATTTCTAGTATTTTTATTATGCCAAAGGTCAATTCTAAAAATAATTTCCACCATGCGTGGTGGTGCACCCATGTAGTCTCAGCTATTTGGAGGGGCTGAGATGGGAGGATCACTTGAGCTCAGGCATTTCAGACCCATCTTGGGAAAAATAGCAAGGCACTTTCTTGAGAAAAATAAGAAAACCAGATAAAAAAAGAAAAGACATAAAAACAATGACAGTAAAATGAATTTTCCATTTGCCCAAATCAAGAACAGAGAGAAACTGTGCCTTTTACTATAGATAACAAAAGCTTCAAGTTCAAGAGATACATTATACAACACAATTCCTATAGTTAATAACAATGTGCTGTATTTTTGAAAGTTGCTCAGAAAGTAGACATTGTGTTCCCATTATAAAAAATCATACCTATGTGAGATAACTCATATTCATTAGAATTATTTAGCCATCTCATAATATATACATGGTTCAAAGCAACATGTATATGACAAATATAGACAATTTTGTCTGTCAATTAAGAATAAATAAAAAAGAAAAAAAGGCTAAAGTGTGGTGCCACTTTACTTAGCAGAGATGGTCCAGAAAAAAAATATCAGTGCTTTTTTGCACCTTTATTCAAGTAGCTAGAGTACTCCAAGTACTATTTTATTTCAGGCAATACTATCTTTGCCAGTAAGTCTCATGAATAAACATTACTTAAGTGTTTTAGAATGAGCATCATGAGGATAAATTTGTCTACCAGGATAAGAGAATTGTATCGATAGGCTATCAGGATAGAAAACAGAAGACACCAGTCTTAATAACAGACACAAGGTTTCATTTGGCCTGGAGTTTGTTTAAAATAGCAGAAGGTGGGAGCCAGGAGTCTACTATTTAAGCAAGTCAGCTATTCACCAAAGACTCTGCTGTAAAACTGTTCTGGATATCATTCTCCATGGGTAAAGTTGGAGAAAATCCAAACTTTTACTTGTTTGAAAAAAGTCTCCACTGACCTGGATTCATCTTGAAGGTAAACTTGTTTTCTTTGCTGTTCATGAGGTCCACAAACTCCTTTAGAGCAGCATAAAAAGGCTGAACTCTTTCAACAGGTACATCAAATATCGTGTCTCTAGTTGCATTGTTGAAGTTGATGCGGACCACTTGGCCTTTATCATCTAACCTGTTTAAGAGGAAAAGTTAACATGTAACTCACAACATATCTATGCACATTTGTAAGGGTCAATATATGTACAGCATAAGATCTTAGGTTTACCTGTGATACAATGTATTCCTTCATCTTCTCCATTCATTAATTTAATAAATGTTTTTAAAAATTTTACTGCATAAATGCTAGGAGATTATACTAAAATTAAAATGTTACTGAGAAATTCAAGTCAACATTTTGTTATGCTTAGTGAAATTCTTTTGTTGTTCTTTAAAATAGGCTTTACATATTAAAATCTCATGCAACAAATTTATAGGTCAGTTACTATTTGTATTTCATATAAGGGGGTCCTAATATTTTATTGGGGTAGTGGGGCAGAAAGAAAGTTTTATTCTTTAGAAGTTTAAAATATATGATTCTTATTCAATGTTTAGTTTGGAGATGGGGAAAGTGAAGAACAGAGAAGAGACTAGCCTGAGAATATTCTTCCTATCTACCTATCTATACCACGTATCTTAGTCTGGAGACTTCTAGAAGATTGATACTATATCTCACTCAATGTTGTATTCCCAAATATCAGCATACAGTCTGGACATAACAGGTGATAAATAAACATTTTCTGCATAAGCTACTCTATATATTTTTCATGCTTTGAGGGAGTACTTAAATCTCTGTAGTATCTTGGAAGATACTAATGTTGTGATTTCTCTACCCTTTCTTTGAATACAGTTTATGATCATGACAATGAAAGATAATACAACTTTCAATGTAAGAAAAGATGGCAACCTTTCTTGGGTTTGAACTATACTGGTTATAATTAGCAGGACATGGACATCATCTACATACAGAAATAAAGAGAGGAGTTTTTTTCTTTGTGTGTGTGTGCATGCTTAATTTTTTGGTTTTAGTTTATCAGGAAGGTGGACTTTCAGCTAGTCCTTCAGTACCAAAAAACTACCAACTTTATCTTTTCTTCAGGTAGAAACAGTAGGAATGAATGAAAATAGGAGAGAAAGTGGTCCAGGATAATGACATATTGCTTAGTTACTTCCTGGAGAAATGTCCCCAGGGGACAAACCCAGGGGTTGGTAATGGTAGCCAATAGCTGAGTGGAACCCATACCTGGTGGGTCAGACCAAACTAATTGTCCCATGAGCTAGAGTTTAGAGAACTTGTGTGTTGGGGTCTCGGCTGCATTTAGCTGACTGGTCATAGAGAGAGTGAACCATTATCAATATCAGGATATAGAAAGAAGGATGCAATTGACTGCTGCAGAAGACATTATTCTGAGGATTGAAGAGTTAGAGGAAGTGGATGGCCCCAAACTTAAAGATCAAATTAAAATGCAAAATCAGATCTTAGTAAGCAGGAAATTCCTGTACAGAACAACAGAATGAAAGCAAGTATCTAATGTAAGCTTTCATGCTGAGAAAGGGAAAAGTCATAATAGATGAGCATAACTAGCTATACATTAAGCTGTGAACACAGGACAAATATTGAAAAAAAAGCCAGCAACAAGATGACAGTGAGCCAATCAAAGCAAAGCATTATCAGAGATGCCAACAAGAACCCGGAGAAAGGGCTGCAGATCATCTCCCACAGTCCCACTTGCTACTGTGAATATTTGCCATTAGTCTTGCAGGGAGGTGGGATGTTTTATGGGATTTCTTGCTTTTACTGGGGAGTATCATTATGGTATTATCTACTGCATCACACTGTATGAGGGAATCTGCAGGAAAAAAATTATTTCAGACTTTAGACTTTTGACTCTTATAACTGATAATATCCTTTCTTCACTTTGGTTTCTAGGTTGGATCTGAAATAGAAAACTATTATCAGTAAGTTGTTGGAATTTTTGAAATGAAAATTATAGCAAACTCAAATTTACTCTGTATTTTCACTGATAGGCATTTTGGTAGGGACTTCCATTTATTCACTCTAGATTTCCTACTTCATTCATAAGTTATTCATAAGTGGCAAATATTCATTTTTTTTAGAAGAGAAACTGACTCAGCAAGGGCAAGTCATTGAATGAGAGGTTGTATAGCTGCCAAGTAAAAGACTTGTATTCACATGACTGAACTTGCCATCAATAGGATTGATTAATTCCACTATTATTTTTTTGCACAATGTTCTACATTAATTTATTTATTTTTATTGTATTAGATTGTTACTAATTCTTCTAGCAGCCTTAGGGATTCTTTTGTACTAGGAAGGACATAAAAAATTCAAAAGAATTTAAAAGTTCAACCACAAGGAAAATTAAATTAACCCAAATACTCAGGAGACCGAAGCCCTTATTAACTGAAACCCTTCCTTGTTTCCTCTCTTGTTGTTAAAAATATATTTTTAAATGGATTAATGCTAAACACTTGATTTTCTCCTGGGATATCCTTGAGACCTTGCAAATGTCCAAATTTTGGATTGTATTACAATAGATATCAAAGCCAAATCATAATTCAGTTGATGGTCATTCAGTTAATCTCACTCAATAAGCTAAGCTTCTTGCTTCACTTCTCTTCTCTTGCAGAATCTGCAATCAATTTAGGTCTCAACAAAATTTTTATTTGTCATGAATTTTTAAAACTTAAATAATTTATTTCAACTCACACATAAAAACAAAAATTACACATATTAATGATTTTTTAAAAAAATCAGATAATTTTAATTTACAATATTTTACTGGGATCCCATAGTTCGAAGGATAAGATATTTCTTTGATAAAACTGCTGAAATTATTCTGGTTGAGACTGAAGAAATTATGAGCTGACTATTCTTGTCAAATTTTGCTATGAGATTAATTCTGGAGTTGGAGAATATCATGCTAAGTGAAGTAAGCCAATCCCCAAAAACCAAATGCCGAATGTTCTCTCTGATAAGTGGATGCTGATCCATAATGTGGGGGAGGACACGGGAAGAATGGAGGAACTTTGGTCACAGGGGTGGGAGTGGGGAGGGAACATGATGCTTTGATACATGGATATACATGTATAAATCTGATTAAAGTTATCTCTCTTTATGATAAAATGATAAAAGTTCTCATTTTAAAGTTACTTTTAGATAATTAAAAATGTCATAGTATAATTAAGAAGCTTGAGTTATTTCTTCTCTTTCTCACCTCAATGACTAAGTTCTCAGAGAACACCTCAGATTTATTTTGATCTAGAATATATTCCTGAGGATTATCTTTCCCTCATACCTCTCATCAAAACTATCAGGAAAAGAATCCTTTTCTCTGAAAAATATATCAAAGAATATATTCTTTTCCACATGGCCACTACTGTCACTTAGACCACTCATGTTCAAGGTGCCATCACTTCTAGCAGGGAGCCCAGATAGAATTCTAGCTGTGTGAGGGAGGCATCTTTGTTTTGTCCACTGGCATAGCCCAAGTACTAAGAAGAATGCCTGGCCTCAGTAAACATTTGTTGATGAAGGCTGTACATGTTTCCCGCCTGGTCTTCCTTCTCTTGTCCCTGTTCTTTTTATTATCTTCAACACAGTAGCCAGAGGGATCCATTTAAAACAAAACTAAATTTATATGAATCCAAATTTCCCTTTGGTCAAAACCTTGTCAAAACCTTCCTACTTCACTCAGAATAAGAACCTAGGTGTTTCTAGTTACTAACAGTGTGATGTGTGAGCTGACCCCATCGGATCTCCTCTACGGACACACTTCCCTTGTCTCACTCTGGCTGTTTCTTGAACTCTCTAGACATGTTCTTGAAGCTTTCTTAGGATCTTTGCTCTAGCATTTTCTAGAAAAACTCCTTCACTTCTTTTATTCTTTGCTCAAACCTCACTAGTAAATCTTTCCCTCAGTACACTTTTAAATGATGCAATTCCATCCTTGCTAAGTCTTTGGTCCTACAGATTCCTTTAATCTTGATCTACTTTTCCTTTTTTTCCCTCCTTAAGCCTGCAATAGTTTTTAACATTATGATTTGCTTGTTTGTTTCAAAATTTCAAATTTTCCCCTTCCCCACTAGAATACAAGCTGTGTAAGGGCAGGCATCTTTGTTTGGGCCACTGGCATAGCCCAAGTACTAAGAAGAATGTCTGGCTTCAGTAAATATTTGTTGATGAATAAATGAAGGCTGTACATATATATAAAATAATAAAACTGTGTGCTACAGGTTAGATTTATGTACTAAGTGAATTTATTTCCATACTATGTAGCTATTTATCTTAAAAGAATACAAACTCAATTCTCAAATCGGAAACATCCCCAAATTAACTGAAGTCTATTTGAATAAACAATGTCCTGGAGACACAATCTAAGATAATTCTCAAATAAAAGGATAAATTATAGCCTTGGTGGCTGGCTACTTGGGAAAATCATGATAAAATCATTTGAAAGAAAAAAAGACACAAATATTCTATGTAGGGAATATATGATCTTTGTTGACTTAGCATCCTTTGAAGGAGACTCTGTTTCATTCTCAGTCCATGCAGTTCAAATGAGGCTGACTCTGCTCTACAGATGAACATGTGGTCCAGGCATGGCCAGCTGGAAATCTTCAACCCTGGCCACAGTGGTTGATTCAAGGACAGACTTAGACATAAATTGGACAAGAAGTCGTCTACCTTTGTCACGGTTGTGCAGGAATAAGTAATCTCCTTCTGCTGCGATTGTCAGCTTCAAGGATAGTGAACTTTTGGAGCTTCTGAGGATCATCTTTAAAAAGGAAATCGATATGGAAGGGGTGGGGAATTTTCCCCCTGAAAAATTCCAGATGACAGTGTGTAACTCCTGGATCTACCTGTTTTGAGTTATGTCCTTTCACTTTTGGCTAGTACAATTACATTGACTAAGACTATGTAGAACTAACACTTTTAAAATGAAGTGCATGAAGTCTTACTTTTCCTCTAATATTAAGAATAGATTATTTAAGGTAATTTGATAAAAAAATTATTTAACTGTGGAAAGATTCTTTTTCCCTCTTTGGCTTAAGAGATAAACAAAACAATAGCTTTGCAGTTAATCAAAGAGTTCTACCGTTTAAGCATTAGATTAATGGAGAGTTTGCTGTCAATTGCTTTATTACAATGAGAAATTCATAGATAGTACTCACTCTATAATTTTGTGTTTAGATTGTACAGAGAAATCACAGTAATCCACTCCAATGTCTGTAAAGTCCACAAAGGTGGAGGACAAAATCTGGAATGCCTGAGGATTTTTTTCCTTGAGCTTTTGGCACACATTAAACCCATCTACAATTTCTGAATCACCCCCTGTGACTGTTTGTTTTATGCAGTGCAGAAGCTGAACCTGTAAGAAGAAATGGAAAAATAGAGTTTGAAATAATAGCATTTTACTATCTTTGATTTAAAGATTTAAAACGATATGCATGGATCAAAATCAACAAAATTCTTTTTTATATCTGTTCTCTTATGTCAGCAGAGAAAGAGTCGGGGGACAAAAAGGTTGTTTATGATTTATACCGTATAGTTCAAATCTATTGTAACTGAAAACATGGACATAGGCATGATAATGTTCACTGGTGAGCAAAAGGCACAGGTCATAAGAGCTGCAGAGATTGAACTCTTGATGCTGGAACAGGCAGGAAAGGCTAGTAGAGGAGGTGGTATTTAAGATGAGCAAAGGATGATGGATAAGGTTTGGGATGTGCAGACTAGACTGAGAGTGCAAATAGGGACAGAGCTAATGGTGTGCAAAAGTGCACAGTTCACTCGGTAACAGTTTGGCTGTGGCAGAGGGTCATAAATGGAAAGAGATCAGGTTGAAACAGTATTTGGGGCTTCATGGAGAGTCTTAAATGTCAGATGAAGAATTTCTATTCTTTCTGTTGGGAATTATTGAATATGGAAGCAATATAAAACTGACTTGAAAAATATTAGCCCAGTGGTGTTGCAGTAAATGAATTATTTTTGAGGAGTAAAGAGGCTAGATAGTAGCTACTTGAGAATCTAAGTCCATAATCCAGGTGTAAAGATAAGAAGGGAAGGATGTGGGATAGGAGTCTGAGGGATGAATCAGCCCCCAAACACAGAATGAGAAAGCAAAGCTAGTAAGCTACTAATAAATTTTATTAAGATTTTGGGGAAAATGTTTAACATTATTTCATTTTGAAAAGAAAATCACAGTAAAAATTTTAAAATTCTTTTGAGTGGAGTTTTTCATTGGTTTTGTGACTCCTTTTGGTAAGTAAGCATGGATGGGTGATTTTGAGTATCTAAATTTAGACTCTGGTTTTCTGTTTGAGAAATTAATAGCACTCATTTTGAGTGAATTAAATAAAAAAACACTGTCTGATTGAGTTTTTATAGAATGGAAGAGACAAATATGTTCAAATACTGGGAATACCAGTATTAGTGAAAAAATTATTCATTTAGTTTGGTTTGTTCCACAGCTGGCCTGGAATAATGATGTACATTAGAACTTATGCAACAATGGAATGTTTTTATTTGCTAATACAGTAATCACCAACTTCATCTGGCTATTGTGTGCTTGAAATGTAGTTAGTGTGACTGAGGAGTTGAATTTTGAATTTTATTTAATCTTAGTTTTAATTAAAGTGTAAATAGTCACTTGTGGCTAGTGACTACCATATTGGGTAATGCTGATCTAGAACATAAATTCTGCTTCTCTTCCAAAACTAATGCACAAGTTTTCCCAGTTTTTACAATTTTTCATATAATTTGTTCTCAAACTGAAATTGTGTCATGTATATTCCTACACATAAGAATTCTTAGAATTTGATAGTTTTATCTTCAATTTGCAGATGGAGAGACTGAGATAAAGAGTTGTCAAAGCTGGCTAGCTAATACAAATTTGGCTAATATGTGGAAAAGCTGATATTCAAACTTTGGCCTGTTTGCCTAAAAACCTGCATACAGCAAGTCTTTTTGCTACAAAAGGAGAAATACCTTTATGATACTCTTAGTAATTCAGTATTGTGGAGTGTATATACATGTCTGTGCTTTGCCAGTTTAGAATATCCATCTGTATTTATTAATGTTGGAAAATAATTGGTCTAAATTTAATAATGGTTCAATCTTTAAATTTATGCCATTTTTTTTCTTTTTTGGTACTGGGGGCTGAACCCAGGGAAGCTTTACTGCTGAGCCACATCCCAAGCCCTTTGATTTTTTTATATATTTTATTTAGAGACAGGTCTTACTGAGTTGCTTAGGATCTCTCTAAGTTGCAGAGGCTGGCTTTGAACTTGTAATTCTCCTGCCTCAGCCTCCTTGGCTGCTGGGATCAGGATCTCAGGAGTGCACCACCATGCCTAACTTGATGCCATTTTTTTCATGCTTGAAAAATATGTGCATCAGCTGATCAAGTTTCTTTAGAAAATCATCTCACCAGGGCCATGAGGAATAATGTAGTATGATGGAAAAGAAAAGGAAATGGAAAAGTCCACCAAACTCTCAATGGCAAAACAATAGTATAACTTCATTTTGAAGAGAATTGGAGGGTTCTTGAGATTATTTTCAATTTTATGATAATAAACTCAAAGAATATTTCAAATGTCAGTTTTTAAAAAGGTCAGCTGATGTTCTTACACATAGCAAGGCCAAGTATTATCTTCTTTCATGTAGTTAATTTTTTAATACAGTCTTATGACAGGAAAATGATGATGGACCCTGACACCTTCACCACTAACTCATATTTGTAGAAAACCAAGTTTTATTTCATGTGAGTCATTCAGAATTAAAAAAAATATTTTCTTTTAAAGTGTTTCTTTATGCCAGCATGTGACTTTTGGCCCAGAGAAAGATAGTGAGCAAAGTAATATCTGTGTTTCATTAAAGATGTGTCCTTTTATCCCCACCCCATTGGATCCAAATCCATCAAACTGCATACTCAAGAGGTAACTCATTATCTGGATAATTTGATCTGTAATTAAAATGACATTGTAATAAAATGTTATTTGATAAACATTTTAATATAAATCATTTAATTACCTCTTCTAATTGTTATGGAAAAGCTCAAACCTTAGTACAAAAGAAAAAAATAATCATTCAAAATTTTTTTTGTTTATCAGAATTAGAAGTTTGAGGGCAGCCTGGGTGACTTAGACTCCATTTCAAAACAAAACAAAACCAAAACCAAACAAACAACAAACATAAAACAAATAAAAGCTGAGAAAACAGTACAGTGGTAGAGCATCCCTGGGTTTAATTCCCAGTACTGAAAAAGATTACAGTAAAAATCTATTTAGTCACATAGTATTTCAGAACTTTGTTGTACTTTGCTCATTTATAGAGTAACTGTTAGGTCTCTATTATGTGCAAGGTGATGTATAAAATTTTGAGATAGAGAAAATTATGATTCAGTTCTTGTCTTTGAAGAATGTGTGAAGTGTGACTATATATGCAAATAATCTATTACATTCTATCAATTATGATAATTAGAAATTCTAACTCAGGAGCATTATGCTATGACAACAAACTAGATGGAAATCTAGGTTCAAGTTCAAATGCCCCATTAATCACCCTATAAAAGTTTTTAACCTTATGCTTCTTTTCCCTATCTCACATAAAAAGTCACAACTAATTGTGTTTACCTTAAAGGAACGTTAAAAGTGTTCACATAAAGGAAGACAAGGGAAAGAGCTGTGAAAAAGCATAACTTGCAATGAAAATGTCTAGCATTCCATTAGACTTCAGGAAAATTTATGAAGTCATTTAATCACTTTGTTGTAGGCTTTTAATTTTAACCCAGAAACAAAACTTGAAGTCATAAAAGACAGAAGGTAATTTAAACATTCAAATAGAACCTTTAGTTTTCTGGTCTCATTCTTCAAGTTTTATTCTATCCAGCCTCTTTAACCAATCTCTGGAAGGTGAGTTGAGCTGATTAGTTTGACTTTTAATAATAGGGTTTCAGAAAAATCTCAGAACCACATTTTGAATAAATCACATTGTTGAGTCTCCTCCTCCAATTCCCACTCAAAAAGGTGAGTATAGGGGTCATTTTTCTGTCATCATGTAGTTCAATGAAATCATGTGCCTTTTTTTTTTTTACAATCAACAAAATAATTTAAAACATGTGCAGTCAAATTCTATACTAGCTTAGCTAATACTGGCAAGAACAATGGGTAACAACCAGGGCACAGAGAAAACATGTTCAGTCAAGATGATGAAAAAACTGGATTAATTTTGATTTTGGCCCATTTCTCCTTTATTAACTTGAGAATTGTCCAGATTTTCATTTATCTTTGAAGATACAGATTTATGTGTAGTTATTTCATTTAGTCCAGTTCAGCTTTGAAAGTAGGGACAGAACCTATTTTTTTAAAACATATTTTCCCGACCACTATTTTTTTAGCTTAGGAAAATGATAATTTTGTAAAAATGTATTTGGTTTAATAAAATGATAATTTTGTAAAGATGTAGAGGAAGAGTATCCACTCAGAAATTCCTATGGGGCATTTTTGGCTCTACATGGAGCATCTCATTCTTCGAAAGGTAATTTCATTAGTGGGATGGGAGATGGTTTCCAAAAAAGCATGATTATTTTGTTCCTTATCTTTGAATCCTGTTATTATGCATGATCACAGCTTTTTCCTTGAATTGACTACTTCCTCATTTCTTGAATCTGGGAAAGACTTGTGGCTTGCTTAGACCAATAACACACAGCAGAAGAAGCACTGTACAGGTACTAGCCCAGACCTCAAGAAGTCTTGTATACTTTGGTTCCCTCTTTGAACATTCTGCCAGTTCCCATGTGCAGAAGCCTGGGCTAGTTTGCTGGAGGATAGTAGATCAAGTGGAGCAGACAAACTATCCCAGATGAAGTCAACCAGCCCTTAGCTGACTCAGCAGTTGAGTGTGGTCTTAATCTGCAAACAAGAACTTCCCAGCAGAACACAGCCTGAATAGCAAGAACATGGGCTAAGTACGTGGGTATTCTTTTCAGCCATTAAGTTAGGGAGTGGGTTTTCATGTAGCAATAGCTGATAAAAACAACAGCCATGTTAACTGTGGGAGAACTCCATCTTGTGTTCTCTGATTTCATTTTCTTTTTTCACTCTCTTAGGAGGGATATATGTATAAAAAGACCCCAGGATGTATTGCTGTCTTAAAATCTGCCTTGGCAAAGCAAAAAGTGCCAATAATTATTTCCAGGAAGAACAAATAAATATTTTTTAAAAGATGCATGAAAATGTCCTATCCCTCAGGGTTGTGAGGATATTGAGAATTCAGGCATGGAAATTTTGTGTTTGGATTGCGTTTGAAGAAAGAAGATTTACATGTGACAATTTAGCTGGTTAAACATAATCTTATAAACTCAAAATATAGGAGGATTTGGTCCTTGGCCTGCTTTGCAGAAAATATTTTGAAGCTCACCTTACCCCAGGTGGATGGTGGAGAGCTGGATAATCAGTGTGAAAGCTTAGCTTCCCAGTTGTGTAAGCCACATTGTTTGCATCAATTTTGTCTTGTACTTGCCAAGTATGTCTGTAAAATACAAGAAACACATGTTTAAGCAAGTTGTCATGAAGTCAGAGTAAATATGTTAGAATGAATTAGATATATGGGGGGTATGGTAATTTTTCATTTTATGAAATAATTAACATAATGACTATGAACCAGAAGGGTAGTGGGACATTTCTATGTCTAAAGTGACATAATTAGCATCTCCTCATTTGTTCCCTCAACAAAACTACATCTTCACACTAGTTTGTCATAAAGAGTTTACAAAGCAGTTATGTGAAATTGTATATCATCTTTTTTTTAATAGCTCAATGCATATGAAAAAATGAATTTTTTTTTTTGCAGAGGGAGTACCTAGGATTGAACTCAGGGGTACTCAACCACTGAGCCATATCCCCAGCCTTATTTTGTATTTTACTTAGAGACAGTGTTTCACTGAGTTGCTTAGTGCCTAACTCTTGCTGAAGCTGGTTTTGAACTTGTAATTCTCTTGCCTCAACCTCTCAAGCTGCTGGGATTATAGGTGTGTGCTACCACGCCCAGCATAAAATGAAATTTTTAAAAAATTATTTATTCTAATTAGGTATAAATGACAGCAGAATGCATTTTGATTCATTTACACAAATGGAGCACAACTTTTCATTTCTCTGGTTGTATATAATGTGAACAATTCAGTTGGATTTAGTACATTTACAAGTGGCACACATCACCACTATATATCTGGTTGTTTTGTTTGGCTTTGCTAGAAGCATGCTTGGGATTGAACCCAGGGCCTCATGCATGCTACATGAGTGCATCCCCAGTTTCTATATATTATAATTTAAAAATATTTCTGTCATTCTTAGCTAAAACCTCTTTTTCAGTAAGAAATTTCTGCAAAATATTTTCCAGATTTCTCAAATTGTGGCATGTATTAGTATATCATTTCTTTTTATGACTTAATATTATATTATACAGATAATCATGCTTTGTTTATCCATTCACTCACTGATACACTATTTGGGCTGTTTCTACTTTCTAGTTATTGTAAATAGTGCTGATGGAGCACAGAACATGTGTACACAAATACTTATTTGAGTTTTCAATTTTTTGGATATGTATATAGTGTAGAATTGTGAGATCATATGGTAATTCAGTGCTTAACTTTTTGAGGAACTGCCAAATTGTTCTTCATAGTATCCATACCATTTTTTATATCCCAACCAGCAATGTGTGAGAGTCTCATTTTTTCTACATCTCCACCAATACATTTTATTTTCTTTATTAAAAAAAATTATTGCCAGGGGCTGGGATTATGGGGCAGTGGTAGCGTGCTTGCCTAGCATGTGTGAGGCACTGGGTTCGATCCTCAGCACCACATAAAAATAAAATAAAGATATTCTGTCATCTACAACTAAAAAATAAATATTAAAAAAAATTATTGCCAGGTATGGTGGTGCCCACCTGAAATTCCAGCAACTTGGAAGGCTGAGGCAGGAGGATTACAAGTCTGAAGTCAGCCTCAGCCACTTAGATCCTTAGTTACTTAGTGAAACTTGGTCTCAAAATTAAAAACAAACAAACAGATAAATAAATGAAAAGGACTGGGATGTAGCTCACTAGTAAAGCACCCCTTCTGGATTCAATTCCCAGTACCAAAGGAAAAAAACTTCTTATAACCTTTCTAATGGGTGTGAAATTGTATTTTATTGTGGTTTTCATTTACTTTTTCCTAATGAGTAAGCATATTGAGTATATATTCATGTAATTCTTGGTCTTTTGTAGAATTGTTTATTCAAGTCTTTTGCATTTATTTTGGTGCTGGGGATTCAGTCCAGGGGTGCACTAACACTGAACTACATCCCAGCTCTTTTTATTTTATTTTAAAACAGGGTCTCATCAAGTTGCCCAGGGTGGCCTCAAACTAGTGATCTTCCTGCTTGAGCCTCCTGAACATCTGGGATTATGGGTGAGTGCAACCATGGCCAGCTCTGTGCCCATTTTAAAACTGAACTTTTTATATAGTTGTAAGGGTTTTTTATATAGCCTGGATATTGGACCCTTATCAGACACATGATTTGTGAATATTTTCACCTCTTTTCTAGGTGAAATACAAATGTTTATTTGTATTTCATTTTTCATTTTCTTAGTAATGTCCTTTGATGCTCTAAAGTTTTTAAATTTGATGAAACCCAATTTTTCTATTTTTGTTCTTGCTCATGTTTTTGGTTTTGCATCTGTAAATTCATTACCTAATTTGACGTCATAGAGATTTTCCTTTAAGATTTTTATGACTTTAAATCTTATATTTCTGTCATGGATCCTTTTGAGTTAATTTTTGTATACCATGTGAAGCAAGTCCAATTTCATTCTTTTGCATGTGGGTATTCAGTAGTCCCAGCACCAAGCTCCTACATATACCCTATCCCAATTACAATCCCTTCTCTCTTCACCAAAGTAACCAGAGCTGTGACTTTCATTATTGTGATTTCTTTGCACTTCCTTAGAGTTTTATCACCCAAATGTGCATCTTTCAACACTGCTTAATCTTGTTCAGAAAACAACTGTTAAGTGTTGTAAACTTCTTAATCTACAACTTTTCCTTCTAAGCTGTTCTTCCAATTTATTGTTTGACGAACAAAGGGAATTTGACCTATAGAGTGTCCCTGTCTGGACTTTGCTAACAGTGCCATTGACAGGTTCCCCGGGTTTTTGTGTTCCTGGAGAATTGGCAGCTGGATGCAGAGGCTTCCACAGACTATTCTCTCTTTGGTAAAACTGTGGGGCACCTGTGTGTATGTGTGTGTGTGTGTGTGCGTGTTTTGTAAAAGTTGTAATGCCTGCATGCCTTTTTGTGATGTTTGTACATGTTTATGCTCAATGGCTAGATTCACTAATTCAGCTGGGATACCAAATAGTGAAGTAACAAACTGATAATTTATTTGTATTGATCATGTGGATTACTTTTAAAAAGATGTGCTTTTCCCCAATCTATTATTTGGTTAGCCTGTATACTATTTTACATAAGGATGATTAGATAAACATTTGATGCCATCTCTTTGCCATTTGCAATGTAATCAGTTTGCTTCCTACCACTTCAAATTCAACAATAAATTCTTTGAAATATAACATAATTGATAAATATGTATTAAAATTAAATCAAGGTAATGTTTGCATAAAGTTATGAATGTACTAAATTAGACAGTATTGTTACAAATTACCAAAAAATGCCTTGTCTTAGAAAGAAAAAGGTAATTATAAAAAGAATCAAGGAACCAAGGGTTACTTGCAATTCTGTGGCAAGAAAATAAATCATTATTCAGACTTTGCAAAGATCTCTTCAAAGATCGAAACAACTGGTAATGGGAGGGAAGCTGTGTTTTCAAATACAGCTTTAAAAAAGTGAGCTTTAAAAAGGTTGCTACATATGTATGTCATTTTATTTCTGTTGTCTATTTATCTTTGTGTTCATCAAATCAGTTTTAAATAAATATATGTAACAGCTATGCAATTCCAGACATGAATTTAACATTAGCAATAGCATGAGGCAGCTGGGTGCAGTGGTGCACACCTGTAATCCCAGTGACTCTGGAAACTGAGACAAGAGGGTCACAAGTTCAAGGTCAGCCTGAGTAACAGTTTCAGAATAAAAAATAAAAAAAGTTGGGGATGTAGCCCAGTATGGGAGCACTCCTGTGTTCAATCTCCAGTACTACAAAAGAAAAAAAGAGAGAGAGAGAGACAACTCAAGGGGGAAAAAAAGGCAAATATATAATTATAAAATTTTAGAGGTAAGTGCTATAATGAAAGTAAGCCAAGGTAAAGAGAAGTTGTGGGTTTAGGGAGTGCAAAGATGATGCTTTGGTAAGTACTCTGTGAATAATTGACATTTTTTAATGCAGAAACCCAAATAAAATAAGAGAAGGAGAAATGTGAAATTCTGGGAACTATATGTTAGGCAGAGGAACCCTAAGTGAAAGGGAGTTGAATTTGGGATATGCCTGGCGTGTCTGTGGGGGAACAGGGCAAGTGCAGCTGAATTAAGCTGCCGGAGAATCAAGAGTGGGAAATGCACCAGATCTGCAGGGGAAGCCAGATCCTCAGTGCTGGCGGACTGGGCTAAGGATTTGTGATGGAAGTCACTGGAGTTTTTCCACTGTGAAAATTATTCTCGGTAGTTATTTTAAAGAAGTGCTTTAGTTGTTGAGTGAGGAGTAGATGGTACTGGGGGAAAGGTGCCAAAAAGAGCAAGACTAGAGTAGCAGCCATCATAGGAAAGAATAGCCAGGTTCTACTTTTGAAGGTAGAGTTAACAGGGTTCTCTTACAAATTGGATGTAGGATGAGAATGAAACAAGTCTAGAATAATGGCCAGGTTTTCAGC
Organism: Xerus rutilus; assembly: GCA_028644305.1. Classification (NCBI taxonomy): domain Eukaryota; kingdom Metazoa; phylum Chordata; class Mammalia; order Rodentia; family Sciuridae; genus Xerus; species Xerus rutilus. The sequence continues at coordinate 32,991,765 of CM053399.1, forward strand.
TTGAGGAACTAGAGAGTGGTCCCATTTACTGAGATTCACTTGTAAAAACACACCATCAGATTGGAGGAATACACTTCTATTCTTATTTATTTTTATTTTTGTTTTGCAGAGTTATAGGAGGCAGAAATCAAGAACTTCCTATTATAGGCAGTTTGATTCACCTAATTTAAATAGATTTTTATTTGTGCTTTAAAAAATTCTTCATTCATAGACACATGAGCCCCTTGGTCTTGGAGCTTTAGCTGCCCTCTGCATGTCATCCAGGGCAGGTTCCTTGCCTAGTATTCCACTGAACACTACATCCTACAACCTGACAAACCTTCTTAACACTGCATGTTCACTCTGCATTTCCCTGTCAGAGTTCCTGTTGATTCTCCAGTATCCAAGAGATAGACTTTAGAACCGCTGACTTAGAAATCAAGCATCCAATGCAAGTTCCAATCTTGCCAACTATCGCCATACTTGAGTTATCTGTTCTCATCCTGTCGATCTCATAATACACTACTTGCCTTAAGCTTTTCTTCTTTTTCTCTTGTTCCTTATTTTTCCATCTACCTAGACCCACTAGTCAAAGCCCAGCTTAAATGCCACTTCCTTCATAGTTTGGATTCTAGAATCTCAGTTTTTAAGTTTAACTTGGACTAGCTTCAAATCCTGAATTTGTATCTCACCAGCTTTATAATCTTGGACAATTTACAATTTCTGAACTTCAATTTATATATTTGTATAGTGGAAAAATTATAGAATTCAATTTATATATTTGTAGAGTGGAATAATTATAGACTTGCTACTTGTCTGTAGCAAACAGACAAGGTCTACGTTTGACACATAAGAGATGCTCTTTTTTGTTTCCTGATTACTTAACATTGATTCTCTCACTCATCAGGACCCCCAATATATATTTATTTGACTCATTTATTGGAACTGAAGTTGTTCAGTGTTTTGTGACAATAGTTACAATTTTAAAAGAGTTATCAATCTGATCCCATTTTGATGTATGATGACATAATTCTGCTTTGTCTTCTGGATTTTAAATTCACTGAGTGCCAAACCAAGTTGTGCTTTTCTCCTATTACCTAGTCCAGTGCCTATGTTAAAATAGGGAACCAATAAATAGTGACAGAATGAGCATAAGAAGAGGCAGAGAGTGACTTTTCTGAGCCTTCATTCTCACAGGGTAAAGGGTAAGGGTAGGTTAATGGTGACCATAGGAAAGTGGGAAGGGATAAAACAGTCAAGTTGACATCTTCCTCCTTCTTCCTCCAGGGACACAACCTAAAATGTCCTCCCACATATGGAACTATTTTTCTTAATGAGAAAAGTAGGGCTTCTTCCCTGTTATCTGGGTCTGAGAATGAAACCAGCTATTTTTGTTCTGCTTTACTCATTTAAAATTAGAATGGAAAACTGGGTATACCTTTCACAAAAGGTCAAATGGCCATCCATATGTGGCCATAAACCGTAATGAAACTGAGTGAAAGGGAAAGAGGAGTATAAATAGCCAGTTGCAACCCATTTTAAATAAGAGTCAGGCAATCCATTATATTGCAGTGACTGTAGCCAAGAAATACATGTTCTCTATGAGGTCCATGTCATTCTATAGCCTATATAAAATACGGCTCCAGACTATTGTCGACATTGGCATTTTTAGAATTACCACCATGTAGCAAAGGATTAAGGAGATCAAAAAATAATTTCATCAAATTGTAGAATGTTAATATCTTTTGACTAAGAAGACAATGTTGTTGACAATGGCAGCAGGAAATGAGTATTCAGACTTTCCTTTCAAAAGTAATGATGGTTTTGCTTTAATTCACTTACATTCTTTTTCAAGGTTTTCCCTATGATAAAGGGCAAACGACCGAGTTCTGCTATAGCCAAGAGCTGGCTGAGATTCAAGGTGCAGGCTTTAGGCAGAGAACAGGTATTTTCTTTGTTTGACTTCAGTTGGCTTCTACAGGGATGAGGCTTGGGACTTGGCTTCATCAGAACTCTCCTGGCCTCCTTAGATAACATTTAGGGGATAAGTATTTTCCAGCCCTAGAGTGTCTTAGGCCTGGTATGGGATGTGTAGCCCAAAAGTCTGTGCTCACACAATCTGATACATCTAGGAGGGGAGCTCACCAATTTCAACCATAAAACATTCTAATGGTTATACCATAAGTCTGGAAAAACCTCTAAAAATGTCATCTAGCCTTCCTTTTTATATCCTCATAGAAATTAATCATGACAAGCAGGCTGATGCTGATTGCCCATGACTCTTAAGTTTTTACTTATCCATCCCAAATCTAATTCTCCAAGAAAATTCAGGAGAAATACAACATAAACACATGTGATACTTTGGCCTGTGTAGAAATTATTTTTAAAGCCTACTTGTGGGGTCTTAATAAGATGAAGGCATATGTACATGTACTTCTCATTAGAGACAGATTCTAATGTCATTCTTTTTCCCACTGGTTTTTTTTATGCATTAGAGTTGTACATAATGATGAGATTTGTTGTTATGTATTTATACATGCACACAATATAATAATATAATTTGGCTAGTATCACTCCCTGGCACTTTCTAATGTTGTTCTAGGTAAATCAAGAACCCAAGAAGATGACTGAGAATTGCCATTGTTAGAGCAATTTTAAAGCAGAAGAGACAACTCAATATGACATCATAATCCAGTGGTATAGACTTGGTTGCTCCTCTGCTAATGTGGTAATTGCATCTTTTATTTGCAAGTATTCCTGCCTTCACTAAGATGCTTAAGTGGTTCATGTCATTGACAACATTTCATTAGAACATTCCCTTTTGTTTTCGAATAGATGACATTTATCTCTTCAAGAATTCTATTAAAACCTCTTATACTTTATTGATTTTTAGAAAACATGCTTTTGGGTTGGCTGGAATGCTAATCCACTAGATTTATCCAAACACAGATGTCTGGTCATAGATATTCATAATATCAATAATGTTTTGGGACAAATTTGAATTCTTTACTGCTTATGGAATATTTTAATATTGTTTTTAGTGTATATGTTCTTTATATCTTTGGTGATAGATTTTACAGTCTTTTGCTAATGGTTTGCTCTTGAAAAATCATGCTGGATTAATTTGTAATCTTTTTTCATAATAAATTTTATGTGAAAAGATACTCTATGTGTGCAAACCTGGATTTATTATTACCAGCAACTACAACCTCCAATGAACCTACTGTAAATTCTTATTAGATTATGCAAGATTCCTTATTTCTAGCATTGTTACTTATTCCATTGGATCCAGAATAAAATGTTCATATGCTATTTTTAAAGTTCAAAATGGATAATGATCCTGTAGCTAAAGTTTAAAAAAAGCATTTTAAAGCTAAATGTGGAAAGGAATATGATATTGCATATTATAGTTGTAATATTCACATATGAGCTACTAGATGTATTCAATCATTTACCAGAGCACCAGATATTTAGTTTTTCATTATTATCTATTATATACCTACAATGAGCTAGAAACTGGGGATCCAGGAATAAATAAAATAGACACAGTGATTGCACTATCCAGAAATTACTTGGAAATCTACTTGGAAGACAAATTGATGTAATTTATTTTCCCAAGCGAAAGTACCAAGTGTTATGTGAGTAAAAAAAAATAAAGAATAAATGGAGATCTGAAGATAGAGTAAATTTACTTAGGCAGGAGAAATAGAAAGTGGGAAGGCCCAGTGAAGAGAGAGAACCCTGCCTCTGGGAGCAAGGGAGAGAAGTCCAATAGTGTGTAGGCAGCATTTGCTCTGTGGCTATTCTTGGCTTCTGTTGAAATTTCTGCTTCCTTTATGGTCCTGTAAAATCTTACAACACATCTCATTACTTTAGGGAACTGGGTTCAAACATGTTCTTTATCTGGTAGCATTTGACCCACTGCTAAAATATATTGATTGAAGATATATATGCTAGAATAGTAAATTCCATTATTTTACTGATTGTTTATTAACTATAATCTTAGTGATACACATTTTGAGTATGTGAAAGCTACAAATAATTTTTATATCAATAATTGTTATTGTCTTCATTCTAGGGGAGGATTTTAGATTTTTGTTGTTGTTTTTATAATCAGTACATGGCAAAATTTCTAGAGTCGTGTTTTAAAATGTTCCAGTTCTACTTATATTACACATAATAGTTTACATTGATTCATTTCTGAAAAATAAAGGCTTTATACCATTTTAGGCTGAGCTTTAGTACCCCCAAGTAAAAGCTACAAACACAGAAATAACCTTTCTGATATCTAGTGTTGCTCTTAGTCAACCCATTAAATGAATGTTGAAATCTCTACAAAATAAGATTTAATGTAAAGAAGGATTCTGGGGTTATGGGAGTAATACACTTTTTTATATCTCTCTGAATTCCCCCTGTAGAATATTTAGAGTGAAAAATTAAAAACTCAGGAACAATATCTAAATCAAAATTAGGTGACAAGATACTCCCATAACCCCCAAATAAAAGTGGATAGATAACAAACCTTCTAAAGTCACAAGACCTAAGTGAGATCAGCAACTGTGCAGGAAGAAACAGAAGGAAGCACTGGGGTACATGTTATATCTCAAACATTCCCAAATCACTCCCAGATGTTCACTAGTAAGTTCAGTACAGCAGTGACAAGTACATGCGTTGGGATGTGTGGGGGAAGGATTTCTACATTCCAGTGCAGCTGAGTATGGGAGGTCCAGGGTTAGGGATCAAACTAATCTGGGCCTTGTGAATTCTAGAAACTAACCAGACAGATCTGTCTTTCATAGCAAGTCTTCTTTCTGAGGGAAAAAACAGAAAACCTCTGTATTGAGCAATGCATTGTCAATAAAGATGAAACAAAAAGAAGGTCCAGATAAATGTGAAGGAGAGGAAATCAGAAGGTCTTAGAAAGTTATCAGTTATAGTTTTGAAAAAGAGCTTAAAATCACAGGTTTAAAAAGGTTTCTGAATCATATTTCCCTTTTCTAGTCAAAAACAAAATAAAAACTAATTTTACATAAAATTAGCAACTGAATATAATTAAGGCTTAAAATCAAAAATATTTTAAGAATAAAACAAATAAGTAACAAAATAGCATATTTACTGACAGTATCTGTCACAGGACATGCACTTCAAAAGATGATGAATATTATAGTTTTCTGATTTTTATTTTCTACTTATTACTATGTTTAATGAATTCAAAAGTCCTTAATGAAATGTTGTAGTATATGAAGAATGAAATGTTTCAGAATAAAAAAACTTAAAATTAGGTGATAAAGTCAGGGAAAAAAACAAACAATCATTAAACAAAGACTAAACAGGAAAGAACGTATGATCAAATAAGCATAATAGGTAAGGCTGAAGGAGGACCCAGATGCTGTCCAAACTAACTCCACTTTTGCCTCTCTAACCTGTTCTTTCTCTGAGTACTTCCCAGCTTATTTCAAATTTGGGGAATAACAAGCTCTTAAGGCTTGCATCCTATGATGGGAAACAAGGCTGCCCTCTCCCTCCAAAGTATGTTATGGTTTCGATATGAGCTGTCTCCCAGACATTCCTGGGTTAATGCAAGAATGTTTGGAGTCAAAAATGATTGAGTTGTAAGAGCTATAACCCAATCAGTCCATCCTAGTATAAATGGATTGACTGTGTGATAACTGTAGGCAGGTATGGCATGGCTGGAGGAGGTGAGTCACCGAAGATGTGCCCTGGTAGGGTTGTTCTTCCCTGTAGCCCCTTCTCAGCAGCTCCTCTCTACTTCCTGGCCAGTTAGGAGTGGGGCAGCTTTCTTCCATATTACCCTTCCCTCAGGATGCTCTTTCTCACCTTGGGCCCAGAGCTAAAGAGTTGGTCTACCATAAATTGAACCTCTGATACTGTGAGCCAAAATGAATTATTTCTAATCTAAGTTGTTTTGGTGGGGTATTGTGGTCACAGGGATGAAAAACTGACTAACACAGAGAAGGAGCACTCATTTCATTACAGGAAATACCCTTAAGTAATAATGATTTTGTACTAGAATAAAAGGGAGAAAATTTTAAATATCAAAAACAAAAAAGAGAAAATGGATCTGAGGAAAAGTAACAGGCAAAGAAGATTTAATAAATGCATAATAGGAGTCTTGAAAAGAACAAAACAATCAATAGAAAGAGGACAAATACTGACAACTACAATTCAAGAAAAATTTCTTGAAATTAAAAAAAAATTGCCTCTCCAAATAAAATTGCCCAAGAGCAATTAAAAAGACAGTCTGTAAAATAACCACATTTTAAAGAAAAAAAATCTATTGATCATCCAGGTAAAAATGTCAAATTACTCAAAAAGGAAAAGAAAATTAAATTACCAATTAACCATATTGACATAAGACACTATGAACCAAGAGTTCTATATTTAGCCACGTCCACTTTCAAGTATAAAGAAAGAAATTAAACTGCTGTCAACTTGTAAGGATTCAGGGAATGCTGTTCCCATGATACCTTCCTGAGAAATTTGCAAGAGAATGGGCTTTAAATAATCAAAATAAATACAGATTCATTGACATAGGATTTCTGCTGAGCAGTAAACATATTTACTTGAACTAATTATAAGAGAGAAGAAAAGATAAAAACATATTACAAAGTAGGGAAACTAAATTGTAGTGCTGAAAGATGCACATGTGGGTGATAATACTCTAAATTGGGACAGGAAGGTGTCAAATACCACAAAATTTAGGAAAGCCATTATTTGAAGAGGAGTAAAGCTTTTTGTTGTGGTGCTGGGGATGGAACCCAGAGCCTTATGCAGGTGAGGCAAGCACTCTACCAACTGAGCTATATTCCCAGCCATGAAATTTGTTTTTGGTGGAGACATATGATTGGGTTTTGGGATGACTGGCAATGTTCCATTTCTTAATCTGGGTGGTGTTTAAGAGTGTCTGCCTTACAATAATTAAGCTATACATTTGTGTTATGTGATTTTCTCTGTACCATATTACATTTTGCTATTAGAATTCATAGCAATAGAGCATAGAATGGTGTTTACCATGAATTAGAGGTGGAAGAAAATGGGAGATATTGGTTAAAAAGCATAAACCTTCTCTTATGAATATTAAAGACCTTATGTATAACATGGTGACTATAGTTAATATTCTTGAAATATGGTATATAATAATGCATACTTAAAATTTGCTAAGAAAGTAATGTAGGCACACATGTAAGGTAGCTATGTGAGGAGATGGATATGTACACTAGCTTTTTGTGATAATCATTTCACAATCATTAGTACACATAATTATCAAACCATCATGTAATATACGTTTTTGTCAATCATGTCTCAATAAGGATGGAAAAAATAAAATTTCATAAAAATTGTTTTTAAAAAATGCATTTTGGGCGCGGCGGGGCCAGGAAGTGGGAGTCAGTTCCCCCGAAGCAGAGCATCCGCCATGGCCAAGTACCTGGCCCAGATCATTGTGATGGGCGTGCAGGTGGTAGGCAGAGCCTTTGCTCGGGCCCTGCGGCAGGAGTTTGCAGCCAGCCGGGCAGCAGCTGATGCCCGGGGTCGAGCTGGGCACCAGTCTGCAGCTGCATCCAACCTCTCTGGCCTCAGCCTTCAGGAGGCCCAGCAGATTCTCAACGTCTCCAAGCTGAATCCTGAGGAGGTCCAAAAGAATTATGAACATCTGTTTAAGGTGAACGATAAATCCGTGGGTGGCTCCTTCTACCTACAGTCCAAGGTGGTCCGGGCAAAGGAGCGCCTGGATGAGGAACTCAGAATCCAGGCCCAGGAGGAGAGAGAGAAAGGGCAGGTGCCCAAAACGTGACCTTGCTGCTCCCCTCTCACTGCCACACCTTAACTTATAGCTGCATAATAAATTTCTTCTGCATTTAAAAAAAAATAAAAAAATAAAAAATAAAAAATGCATTTAATGAAGACAGGCATCAAAAGAAAGATGTCTACCATCTCTAAAATCATACAGAAAGACTTATAATTTGCTCCAAGGGAAGTCCCAGAGGCTTTCATTATGAAAAACTCAGAATTCAAAGCATTTCAAAAAATGAATAATTTATGAGAATTCAACATTAGGCATATTTAATAAGTGTATGTGTGGAGGGGTGTCATTATGCTTAATGTATTTGATCAGAACAAGAGTTGGATATGTTTAGATTTATATGTGAAAGGAGGAAAATAAATGTTTTTTCTTGTGATAACTTATCTGTGTCCATTGTCATTTTTTCTTTGCATAAATAGTTGGCTATCATTTGAACTTAAAAGAGTGGAGGGAAATGAATATTCTGGTTCTGTCATTGTGACTTAGTTTGCAAATTTTCAACATAATCCCATCTAATTATTTCTTTTCATCTGAGCTATAAATATAAGTCAAAGTCATATTTGACAGTCAAAAATTATTATGGTATTTCTATGAAGAAAATGTTTAATGGAAAACCACCATGGTAGCATGGTATGAAAGAAAGACTTCAGCCTGTTGAGTCATGTAATCCTAGGAATATAATCAAGTTTGCCTGATTCTTCTGCCTCATGGTAAAAAGGAAATGATTCTTAAAGTATTGAAGATTCAAGATAATGACTGTAAAGAGCTGAGCTCAATACTTAGCACATAAAAATTACTTAATGGAAAATTATTTCTCCCATTCCAAAGACAGTGGCCTGTCCAGGCTGCACAGAATATAATCAAGGAAAAAAAATGGGAGCCAGAGAGGACTTCTGGAGAACTGCCTCAATAGGTTATTATTTTAGTCAGCTTTTTCCACTCCTGTGACCAAAAGATCTGCCAAGAACAATTAGAGGAAGAAAAGTTTATTTTGTGGCTCACAGTTTCAGAGGTATCAGTCCCTAGATGGCCAACTCCATTCTTGGGGTCTAAGATGAGGTAGAACATTATGGTGGAAGTGTGTGGCACCGGAAAGCATCTGGGGACATTGTACTAGGAAGCAGAGACTCCCCTTACCTTGGACAAAATATGTACCCCAAAGGTATGTCCCTGATGACCCACCTCCTCCAGCCACACCCTACCTGCCTATAGTTACCACCCAGTTAATTCCTATCATTGGACTTATGCACTAATTAGGCTAAGGCTCTCATAACCCAATTATTTCACCTCTAAATCTCTTGCATTGTTTTATACATGAGCTTTTGGGGGATACCTCATGTCTACACCCTAACAGTTGTTTTAAAAACCTCCATAAATGATTTCCAGACGAGTATGAGACAGAAATTATTTTTCCTCCCATTCATGAGATGACCTCATACTTAAGTGGTTTTGTTGGCAGCTGTATTAATTATTGTGAAACTTAATACCATGAAGGGAACCCCAGGGACTGGCTCTTGACTGATGACATAAACTGGGGTTCATGATGGCTATAAGAACATGGCTTATTACTCTTGTTTCTTAAGAAACCCTAATACTTACTAGAATACACATTTTAAATATTTACACCTATTCAAACATGATAATCACTATAGTCAGTACTATATTTAAACCATCTCATTAAGATGACCCTGTATGAATTTTTCACACAGCGGGATAGGATTACAACCAAATTCAGAACTCAGAAAATTTTCTTTGTTTTCTTCCCAAGTCCGAATTGCTTCTAGGTTGTTTTTTTCGTAACTCGCAGGCCATTTTTATTCAAGAGGCCTGTGTGGTTTTCTCAAGCAATTTCTTGGCTAGAAACTTCAGCAAAATGGGTAAACTTGGGTTTTCTTTTCCCGTTCCATCCCCATGCTTCGCAAATGTTTTCTGGTAACATGTATAACCAGTAAGAAGCTATTTCAAAGTTGATTTGGAGGCAGTGCTAATGGCAGGAGCAATTTCTAAGGGCCTTATGCCAAGGACTAAGAATATTTTTCACTTAGATATCCTTGATCTCTAATACAGCCTAATGTGTGAGATGCTGCTGGGCTGGCTTTCAGATGTCTTTCAGAAATACTAGCAAAAATCCAGTAGATGTTGGAAAGTCTATATCATTGTACTCCCCAGAGACCATTTCAATATTGTTAATTCTTAACTGGTCTGGCTGTGGTAGTTGACAAACAGCCCACTAGAAACATTTCTGTTTGACTTTATTTTATTTGTCTGATGTAGGATGCTCAAGGCATCTACACAGATGCAAAACGGGGCAGCAGTGGTTGCATTTCCCAGCAAACTTGCATCCGAGGGCATGACAGGTAGGAAAACACTACTGCAGAAAGAGTGAGGCGAGTCTTCAGTGGAGGAGAATCAGAGAGATCTGGGAAATTACACAAAGAGCTTACGTCAGCTTCTCACCTACAAATAGCTTTCAGTGAAGCCACAATTAAACTTGTTTCCCTGTTGGTTCTGTGGACAGCTCTCTGGGTAGTAATTCTATACAGATGCTGTGGGCTGTTCAGTCCTCAATTCTTTCTTAAAGTTTTGGAAAGAAGGGTTCCAAAGTATTTATTTATATTTTTCTACAATAGCTTGTGGCCTTATAAATAATGTTATTCAGCAATTGTGCAGTTTCTGTGCAGTGCTCCACAAGATAAAATTTGACAGTCACCAACATCAGTATGTTTATTTTCTTTTACCCCTTTTTGTTACTGTCTCTTGCTTTCTTTGATTCTTAAAGTTAACATTTCAGAAGGAATGTTTTCATTTTTCACTGTATTATTCTTATCACTCAAACCCTGTGCTACATGTATTAACAATGCATTAACAATGCAATTGCTTGCATTAGCAAATAAAACATTCTTAGAAAAAAAGCAAATTGGAACTTCTGAGCTCAATTCTGAAAACAAAAAAACAGTTTTTCTAGCTAAAGTTGAAAGGTGATTTTCTTCCACTCGACTTTTTGATGAAGAAGGGTCATTTTGAGTTGTTAATAAGGTTAATTTTTGAACTGAGGACTTAGGTCAACAATGTTAAGAAAGAATTTTTATTGTTTTGCCACAATTGTAAGTCTTTAATATTTCAGCACATATACATTCTCTTTTCACTAAAATTTCATGACAGATAGCTGAATTAGTACTAAAGACATGATCTGGATTAGACTACCATTTCCAGCCTCGGGTTTAATTTAGAACAAAATCCCTAGCACAGAGTATTTAAAAATATTTTGTTTGACAGCAATTGTAGTTTTTTTTTTTTTGAGGGAATGGAGAGTGTTTACTTTGTAGGATACATATTTGAAAATATTCTTGATGTAGTTATTGAAGATATCAGTATACAGATAGAAGATAGCTTATGGTGACTACTTACTTATTGGGATAAATCATGTCATAAAATTCAGATAATTTTTTCATCAATATCACCTTTCCCAAAAGTGTTTCAGAAAGTTATTGTTATTAATTTTTTTTTAGTGGGGAGGAGAAGAAATGGGATGAGGATTTTTGCTCCACTCTGTAAAAACTATATTACTCCAAACCAAAGGTTTAAATTCTTCTAAAAAGGTAAACTTTTTACATACCACTCTCCTGATCTATATATTTAACAAAATTGAGAGTGGATTTTTCTTTACAAGCTTTTATGCTTCTATTCCAGGAAAGCTTTCCTCATCAAGGCATTAGGATTACTGAGCATTTCATAGGGTTGCATGAAAAAATATTGCCTAGATGATGTGCTGACAAAATAATGATAAGCATCTGAGAAAATGCAGATGTGGAAAATGACATATGGTTTTTTCCTTAGTCTATCACCATCTTTATTTAGCTGAACATAAGTTTATAATTATGAAACACTCTAATAATTATTACATTCATCTGCTTTTGTACAGTCCTTTAAAAACATCTAGAAATGCATTTATTCATGAAACATTTCTTGCCTCCTATATGTGAAGACTACACGTAATTCTGGAATCTCATTTGTTTTTTCTTCCAATCAAATTGCTAACTAATAATTGAGATGACAGCCAAGAACTAAAAATAACTATTTTCATTTCTCATTTTAGACTCATGCATTTAAAATTCTCCAAACTAGTAGCTATTTGAATGGAAAAGTGTGAGATGAGTATTCATTTCCCTAGGGAGACATGTGACATTGGCACCTACAACAAGCTACTATTGTTTTTGGCATCTAAGCAAGAACCCTTACAAAGTTCCTTGACAAATTTGCAGGAAAGCAAAGTTTATGTTTAACTCTGTCTCACTTTCCTTTCCCTGATCTTCTTCTGTTTTTGATAGTCCCTCTTCTGCATTATTTATTGCCTTTATTTATTCATTCCATTCACTCACCCATCAGCCAGCTGTTTTTCAAACAAGTGTAAGACAATTTTCAATAGAGAAACAAATATCTGAAAGTCAGAGACCTTGTTTAAGGCAGGTGTCAATTCTGTTATAAAGATAAGCCATGTCCAGACATAACCAATATAGAAAGAAGAACTTGATCCATACTATTTAGTGCATGGAGTTGTGAGAGTTCAGAGAAAGTAAAGCACCCAAGTTCTATTGTAATTGAGACATGCCTGTCTTCAAGTATCCTTTCCTTTCAATCAGAGGTTTTCAATTTTGGCTGCACATGAGAATAACTTGATGAGTTGTTTTTTCTTTTTCTTTCTTTCTTTCTTTCTTTCTTTCTTTCTTTCTTTCTTTCTTTCTTTCTTTCTTTCTCTTTCTTTCTTTCTTTCTTTCTTTCTTTCTTTCTTTCTTTCTTTCTTTCTTTCTTTCTTTCTTTCTTTCTTTCTTTTTTTCTTTCATGTTTTAAACACTGGGTATTTAACCCTGGGGCATCCTACCTCTGAGTTACATCCCCAACCATTTTTTTACTTTTTATTTTGAGACAGGATCTCACTAAGTTGCTCAGGCTGGACTTGAACTTGTGATCCTTTTGCCTCAGCCTCCTGAGTATTTGGGATTACAGGCACATGCCATTGCTCCTGGCTCATCTGCTGGGCTTTTAAATCAAATCAAATTTACTTAGATCAACTATCAGTTCTGTTAAAGAAAAATCTTTGGAGATAGGACTCAGATGTGTGCATTTTGAAAACTGGCTATTCCAATATTCAGTCCTGGTTGAGACTCATTCTTTTAGCTAATTCAGAATACTAAGGGACATTAGCATGCTAAGGGACATTCCTTGATACTTGTTTAAATCTTATATTACCCAAACCTCAATATCACTTTCCCACATTACTGTGAAGAGGATAAGAAAAGAGGGAAGCCGGGGAGCCGGGCGCGGTGGCTCAAGCCTGTAATCCCAGCACTTTGGGAGGCTGAGACAGGAGAATCGTGAGTTCAAAGCCAGCCTCAGCAATGGCGAGGCGCTAAGCAACTCAGTGAGACCCTGTCTCGACATAAAACACAAAATAGATCTGGGGATGTGGCTCGGTGGTCGAGTGCCCCTGAGTTCAATCCCCAGTACTAAAAAAAAAAAAAAAAAAAAAAAAAAAGAAAAGAGGGATAACTTTGGAGGAAATATTCACATATTTCATTCTCTAAACAACAACAGCAAACAAATAAGCAAACAAAACAACAGCAGCAACAACAAAACTGTTTTCTAAGTTCTTGAGGTGGAGAATTAAAAATTGCGAAACAGAAAAATAGGGGAGAGAGAGAAAGTGAGATTTTGGTAATCTATGGTGGAATTAGGGGTCATGTGGCAAGAAAGGCATTTCTTGGCTTGTGTTTTGTTTGAGAGATTCTGGGAAGAAATGTGATCTGAGGAAGGTGAGATAGGGTAAACCAACGTTGTTGGTTAGATGGGATGGTCCTGGATATAGGGAATGGAATAGTAGTAGGAGATCTGATTTGTTTTGACAACAGACCTTTAGTATTTATTCCAATAAATTTCACAATATTAGATCAGTGGCCAAGTTATTCGGTCCTTCATAGGACCTGCAGAAACAAAACAAAACAATAGACAAATCATAAATCAAGGCTAAGATTCTGACCCCTGGTGAGATGGGTGGATGGGCGGGTGGATGGGTGGAGTTTGGGAACTCCAAAAAAGAGCCCCCAAATTTGCTCACTGTTATAAAATTGTGAAATGTGTTGGAATATATCCAAAAGTGTTATTATCAAATACAAACTAAGTGAAATAAATTTATTTTGAAGTGTTTTGTTTAATTATAGTGACCAAATACATCTTTTCCATGTACTTTCTTCATGTATTAACATTTAGGAACATGAAAAGGAAAACTCAGATTTATACTTACTCATTCCTTTATTATTATTTGTGGTAACGTGGGCTACAAATTAATTCTTTGGGCTTCAGATTCCTTATCAGTGAATTGGAGAATAATATCTATTTCAGAGATCTTGAAAGAGTTCAAGAAATAATACACTTGAAGTTCTTATTAATTCAATTAATTTCAAGTATTTTTCTGCTATTTCCTTTGTTGTTAGTGATGTAATTTCTCTGGTAGTACAAATTCTTGCATATGGAAGGACTGTACAAATTTTATGTAATGTAAATATACCAATGGTTAAGCAAATTCTTAAGAAGGAGGTGCAGACTAGGTTGTCCAAGTCTAAACATTGTAGATACAGTCTTCTGCCATTAAGAAACTTGCTTAATTAAGGGCAGTTGGTTAAATTTTTTCTGATGCTTTGTTTGTCTAAAACAATGTCTTACTTTAGATTGGGGTGGCAAATTCAAAAGCTAGTAGGGCCCTTACAGGCCTGGGATGGGGTGGGCTTTGGCAAACTATTCAAGGCACAGACTCTACTCATGTCCAGCAGACTGTTCTCATGCTGGCTTGTGGGTTCAGATTTTATTTTTCAAGAAAAGGCAGATCCATATAAATTTAAAGACTTCCAGTTTTTAAGTGTTGACAACTAATTCCATTTTCTTTCAACATCATGTGCGCCAAACCAAACATATCTGAATACAGCTTGTGTGCTACCAGTTTGCAACCTTTGGATTTTGAAGGTCTCTCCCATTTCCAATGCTCTGTACTCACAGTCCAATAGTAATTGTATCCATCTTGCATGAGGCACTCACCCTAACCATTAGAAATTCAGTTATACCTCCCCTTCAGATAAGTAGTAATTAATGTTACTTTGTAGGAAATTCTTATGAAAACAGCTTCTTGTTCCAAAGTTAAAATTAATTATATTTCCTGTTACAATAAAGCACATAGGCTCAATTTTCTGGATGTTAACTTTATCTTTTTACAACATCTGGTGGCTGGTTTCAATTCCCTAGGATCCGACTTTATTTTGTGCCAGCTCTTGAGAGGTAAAACTTTAATAAACTTTAACATTTATGAAGTTGAGTACTTTTTAAAAGTCTTAGAGAAATATAATCTTTCATCCTACCTGTTATGAATTGAAGTGTGTCCTCCAGATTCATCTGTGGAACCCAAAAATTCAATGTATTTGGAGATAGGGCATTAAGCAAAGTAATTAAAGTTAAATAAAATTTCAAGGGTAGCATCCTAATCCAATAAGGCTAGTTGTCTACATAAGAAGAGGAAGGAACAGTAGGAGTATACTATGCACAGAGCAAAGGCTACATGCAGAAACAATAAGAGAATCCATTGCAAACCAGAAAAAGAGGCCTCACCGTAAACTAAAGCTTACCAGTCAATCCCTTGATCTTGGACTTCCAGTTGCTGTTAGAAAAATTAATTTCTATTATTTAAATCACCCAGTCTGTGCCATCTTGTTATGGCAGCTTGAGTAATACATCACCTGAAACGAGCCTGATGTCTTTGTTGCCTGAGGTCTATGTGCTCTTGGGCTCTTTAAAAATTCTAGTCATTCTCAGAGAAATCCTATTTTTAGATTCCTCTTTCCATGTGACTTCCTGCTTAAGACATCATGGACATTACTTTATCTTGAACCAAACAAGTACCCCCTTTGGGAAATATATCAAACTATATTTGTGATGGCAGAATACAAACCATTTGGTAACTCACCCATAAAATGTGAGATAGAGGAAACCAATCCTTTTCCCAAGTTTTGTAACTTCTCCTCGCTTGTCAGATGCTCCAGTGAGTCTCACAATGCCTATTTTCTTGAGGTTGGATAGCCACTTGTATGCATGTTCATCATTTTTTAAAACATCTTCAAAATTTAAAGTAGGTAGCTGGAGCTCTGAACCCCAGTATTGACATTCTGTGAATTAAGGAAACGAAGAAACCATATAGGATCATGTTGGTTTTACATAAGATAGTAACCTTGAAGAAGGGACTAGGTTACTGGAGTTGATCTTTGATTGATCATGGAGATTACTAAATGCTAATTATGCCAGGAATGCCTGTCACCAGGCCTTGCTTCCTGGGAGCCATGCCAGTCTATGGTATGCCTCCTGCTACAACTGTGTATGGCACATAACTGGTATTAAATATACTCCATTTACTGAGGGAATGTTGTTTAACTATGTTCTTGGAAATTCTCTGCCAGGGGACACTGCTTGGAGGTGACCCTGAGATACTGTGAATGTTAACAGCCAAGTTTTATTTCTCAACTCCAAATGGATGATAAAATCAGAATGGTGGACTAGAACAGCATATGCTTATTCTGAGAGGAGGGTAGGTACAGCTCCTTCTTTCTCTTATTTCACCTGATTAAAAGCTATAAAGCTGTCTCTGGGATCAGATTGTTCTTTGGGGTCAGTGAGAGTTGGTCATGTTGAAGGGAAGATGAAGGTATGTTCCTGGAGGCATAGATGCTTTGGAGGTAGTATACAGGAGATAAAGTCAAATTCCTTTCCTTAACCCTCTCATTCCTGATGGTTAAATACTTATAAAAATGTTGACTTGAGAAAACATAACGAAAAACAAATGTAAAAAGTATTTGGTTTGCAAGCTAGGCTTTCCCAAAGGAAATGGAGCACAAAGGAAATGTAATTTTTCTAATGGAAACAACTCAGATCTTAACAACTGATTCAGGAAGGACCAAATGCTAGCTAATCCATTTCATTCCTTCCTTTCTTGGGAAGGAAATTGCCTTAGAAAGGCAAACTTTTCTAACAAGTGATAGAATGAAAACATATGATCTCAATATTATCCTGGGCGATGTTCTCTTTTCTAACTAAGGAATATACCACATAATGGAAACTAACCCCAAAGCCCTCAGTTTAAGAATGGAGAATGGATCAGTGCCACTTGTAGTTGTGGATTATAAATCATTTTCTCTTTGGTGTCGTCATGGCTGGCTCTTCAGAAATAGGAGTTATTTTAGGAATCAGTAGCTTCAGTAGTGCAAAGATACAGGCAGCTACTGAGCCACTTCTTGTTCTTCTATGGCTAGCTGCATGAGGACATTTGCAGTAATGAGTAGGTGGGTGTATTTAGGCAGATTAAATTAAGTGATTAATGCATATATTGCCAATGTTTCCAGGTTGTTAAGCATGAAAGCTTGCATAATGAACTAGAACTTTCAAGATCTAAATTCCAAACTAGGCTTACCTGGCAGATGTCATTAATTTTCTTAGAGTGTGTTAATTCTCCTTAGTATTGAATAGCTTCTAAAGGTTCAAGTGACTTACTATATCATCTTAGCAAGGCAAATAGATAGTCACTGATTCCTAATTTTTCACTTTAACTCTTTACTCTCTGTGAGACTAACCAAAATAATAAGTAAGTCACCTTGGCAAAGGGTAGCAGGTCAGAACATGGGCCATGTTGCATTAGACCAGAGAAAGTTGGATGAAGCAATAGAAGCCATGAGGTATGGAGGTTTCAGGATAATTATCATAATTGCTTTTTTTTTTTTTTTTGAGCGGAGGGTGGCATCTCTTGGACGTATTAGCTACCCAGTAATTATTTGTTGACTTATTTTTTAATAAACCCAACATTTTATTGTGTCACAAGCCACTGTGGATAGGCAGCAGGTTTTAAGGAGCTCACAGTCTATGAGATAGTCAGGCAATGAAAACTAACAATTAAAACACAGTATGACCAGTAAAGGTAGAGGAAAGAGCTCAGAGGAAGGGAGGAGGGAAAGAAAAGTGAGGCACTGGGGAATTAAATTGACCAGATTATATTGTTAAGCTATATGTATATATGAGAATGTAAGAGCAAATACCACTATTATAATGCACCAACAAAAATATGTAAATAAAAAACAATAGGATAGACACTATAGTTGATGAATGTTTAAGGTACTACAGAGGTTGAGATCTTCTGATCTTTATCTACAGCTCTTTCTGTGATGTCCAACCACTCTTACATGCATGACGTTATCCAGGTCTGTTCCTTCATGCCTCATGTATTTCTTCTAAAGTCAAACAGAGCTGGCTTTATATGAAAGAGACTCTGTTTAAAGGAGGAATCTAGTTGCTTTGTTTTGAATATTGAATTATGTGGCTGTTGGCTTTCCTACTCCCATTTACTCATTGCATTTTAAGGCCTACATTGTAATACTGATGCCAATCAAAAAGGTCTACAAAAAGATGATAAATGTCATGCATATTGCATATTGACTGCCTATCTAGGAATATACCACAGAATGGTTTTCAGTTAGGAGAAAAATTTCCTGGGTAAAATATCAGTGTTATGGGAGTGGATAACTAGTCACCATCTTCTAAGCTTATCCTTAAATAGACTATATCCAGAAACTTACAAGAAAACATTGAAAACAGTTTTAAGTTAGCAAGTCTCAAAATAAAATTGGGGATTCACATAGTACTAGACCTGGATGAATGTGAGAGAATCATCAGGCATTTTCATATTGGCTTTAGATTTTCCATCACCAGTGGACAAAAATTCACCTAAATTACCTCTGAGGATTCTTCTAGTCCTCTGGCACTGTGGTAATCTGTGCAAAGACATGTTTTCCATTCTTATGCAGCCTGTTGGATAGAATTAACTACTATCTGTATAAATACCTATAACAAATGCATTATCTTTACCACCAAGGTTTCATAACTTATTAATAGAAATTCATTATAATTTTTAGAAAACATATTTTTTTTCCTATTATGAAGTCAGCCTACAGAGACTAGTATAGACTATAGTGATGTTCAATAGAATTTTCTGCATTCATGGAAATATTCTATTATCTGCACCATCCAATGTCACAGCTCCTAGCAACAAATGACTAATTGAGACTTGATAACCAGCTTGTG
The DNA here is from genome assembly GCA_028644305.1 of Xerus rutilus. Classification (NCBI taxonomy): domain Eukaryota; kingdom Metazoa; phylum Chordata; class Mammalia; order Rodentia; family Sciuridae; genus Xerus; species Xerus rutilus. The sequence goes on from CM053399.1 coordinate 33,010,726, forward strand.
GAACTGAGAAACTAATTTTTTACCTTATTTAATTTTAATTAATTTAAACTTAAATTGCCACATGTGACTGGTGCCATATTAGATAGGACAGGCACGGGCAGAACCTGGATGCTCTAATATGGCTTTTAATCATTGTTCTTCCTCTTACTAGCTAGTTTCTTGGGTTCTTCTGTGGGTTTAAGTCTCTTAATTTATAAAGCAGGGACAATTACATTTACCCTGTAGGTCTTTTGTGACCATGCAATGAGATTATTCAAAGAGCCTAGCACAGTGCCTGGCACAGAGTAGACCTACAATAACAATAAAAATACTTAATATTTGCTGAATACTTTGTAAGAATAATCCCAGTGCTACAAGTTTTACAAACATTTCTTTTAGCTCCACAACAAACACATGGGATGGATATTTTCAGAATTGCTATGAAGAAGGGAACAGATATCCAAGGCACATAGTTAATGATTTGCAGAGTTGGTCAAATCCAGGTGACAGGTCCCCAAGTCTGTAATTTCCAAAATTATACATAAACACTTGATACCTTGAAATGCTGTCATCATAGGCATGTTTGAATCCTATGTCTAAATGTCCATAGCTTGTCCTACCTTTTGTAAAGGAAGTTTACTAGGTAATACAGAAAGCAGGGCAAGTTAAATGAGGAACACTTTGTCTGAACTTGTTTGAGCATGGGTGCTTAGAGATAAACCTTGGCTCCCAGTCAGAATTTTAAATGCAGAGAAAACATTAGGAGTGAGGCTCATTGCTCAACCCTGCAACAACAGCACTATTTACCTTTTGTGAAATGAGCCAAAGCTTTGCACATTTAAAAATCAGCTAACTTTCGCTTCTTTAATTCGTGCCAATGTATTTCAGTGGTCTATTCCTTTTTGGTTTTATTTAAGGCCAGTATCACTTTTCAGAGAGTTTCAGTGATTGTATGACAGCAAAATGTAATAGAGATTTAAAATGTTTCACAAGATCCAATTGTTTTTAAAACTTTTGAGTTTGTGTTATGACTAATTTGTATAAGAAAGATCTGTTTAGGGAACATATCATACATATTTATGGCATGTTTTTTTCTTTTCTTGGGAATATACTTTTTATAACATCTTTTCTCAAGAATTTTTATTTATATGAGTTATTTTTTCCATTATAAAACAAAGCATACACAAACACTATTGTTTATTTTAGCAATACAGAAAGATTTAGATTCTTATCATAAATGTTTCTACTTACATATGTAAAACTAACCATATTCACGTATCAGAGACTCCAGTAAAGAAACAAGGCTGTCAACAAAATATATAGCACAGCCTACATTATAAATAACCTCCAGCTTTCAGGCTGTTAATATCAAGAGTATGGTTGTAAGAGTTTTTAAGTTTTGTAGAACTTCTAATGTTTTTTAACCATAGCTCTGATTTTGGAATGCTATTGCAGGAATTTTGCAGAAATCAGAAACCAAGAGACAGCCCATTACAGAACCTGTGACTGAATATAAACCACTCATACATTCTGTTATTCTAAATATGACTTTCAGAGACAGTGCTGTGACAAGCCAGTTTTCAAATTCATCATACTCTCCTGAATATAAAACACCAATTCTCAGGGAGAAGTAGTACTCTATTTCATTAAATCTAGCAGGAAAATTGTTCTGCAATATCTGCATAGAATATTACAACTTTAACCTTGAAAGAGTAATTTAAGTGCATTTTCCCATTTCTTACCAACTGCAAAACATAACTATCAGGGGAGCCAAAAGAAAATACATCTGACTAGAGTAAATCATTTGTCAAGAGAATACATTAAAAACAAATTTAACTTTCATGCTTGGGTCTGAATACATGAACTGAATGGAAAATGACAGCATATTTAAGGTATGAACCACCCTTCCTAATTTAACTTATGGTCTTACTAATAAATACTTCCTTGAACATGTGCTTCACACATCATAAAATTTATGAACAGGCTCCATACTGGCTTTCAAGGAACCATTTGTACAGGTTTCCTTGTGAGGGTTAAGCACCACATTCCAGGAGCCTGAGTTATGTTTCAAAAAGGAAAAGACACAAAGAAGTTATTTAGCTAAAAATTTATAAGCACAGCATGTTGGTTTGCAATGTGTTATTTCAGGAGTTTAAGACCTTCTGTCTACCTGCCCTGAACTCAGCTTCTGGCTCTGAAATGACATCAAGAACATCAGCCAATCTTGTACTGTCTTTTCTAGGAATACTTTGAAAAGGCTCTACCAAAATCAAAGTCTGACTACTATTAGAGAAGAGGCACCTGAGAGGAAGGAAATAGAGTTTTGATTCTCTTTTCTAGCACTATTGAGAGACTGCCTGCTTTTAGATATTCTTTTACTTTGTGTCCAGGGGAACTCTACGTGTCTTTCAAGATTCTGGCCACTTGTCTTCTCTTAGGTTGAGATGTTCCTGAGAGGAGGATTTGAAGATGAGTAATTTATTATAGAGGTAGCCTTGGAAGCACTAATAGGAGATGGGGATACAAGAGAGAAGAAAGTCTGTGGAAAGAGTTTCAGTGAGTGGGTTATAGCTTTTGGCAATGGGTAAAGCACTGCTGGACATTATAGAGACACTGCACAACTATACTCTATGGATGTCCCAGACACCCAGTCCTCATTGATTGAAGGTTGTCCATTTGGGTATCCACTCCTGGGTCCTTCTGGTCTTCCCTATGTGCAGGCCAAGCATGCTCCCTCAAACAGGGAAATCAAGTGGCAGTTTTGCACTTGAAAGCCCCTGGTTTGTGTAGGATGAGTGCTGAGGAGCACCAACAGCTTCTGCAATGCCCTGTTTCTGGAAATCTGGATCTGCTAAAGGTGGGTTAGATACCTGTCTCCTCTGCCCTCCTAGCTCTGGTTCCAGTGCTGACCTCATGATGTTGAAATTATACTCAATACATATTTATTGAATGCCTTGCTGGGGCAACAGATAAAAATCATGAAAAAAAAAATAGATTGATAGCTGCCTTTGTAAGGAGGAAAGGGTGTATAAACAAAGAAGCAGATAGACAAGCATATGAAAATTAAAACAAATATTTGGTAAGTGCTATGAGGTTAACCAGTGGGGTCAATGACAATAAAAACAATTGTTGGGTTTGGGGTGGGGAACTTATTTAGATGTGTCAGTCAAGAAAAGCCAAGTTGAAGAGCAATTATTTAAACCAAATGTCAAGGAGTGAGAGAAGACCTTCATACAAAGAACAGGGAGAAGAGTCTGCAAGCAGGAGGGACAGTGAGAGGATGGAGCATTTCCTAGCTTGCTGGAGAAACTCAGAGTAGCTGAAGCTAGGGCAGGTGGCCAGAGGGAGTGTATCAGCAGGGCTGGGTCAGGCAAGACTTTGTCTCTGCCTTTCTCTAGAATTATAAGTCCTTCATGAACTATGGGGGTCATGCCATTTATCTTTATTTCTTCACCAATACTGCTTCTTTCTCTTCCACCCATCTCCAAGTATATATAGTACCAAGGATGGTACTTCATGGGTTTTTAGAAAACCTATAGTTTCTATAACCTTAACAAATCTTTGCTTACTTCCTAATGCTGACTAGAGACTAGAAGTCACCTTTGAAAATAAGATTATGTCTGAGCACATCTTAGTATTTTAAAAGATGGAGAAATCTATCAAACTTTTTCTCTAGGTAATAATCCCACCAAACTCTGAAAATATCCCTAATAAATGTATATAAATGAGACTTCTAAACAAATTTAAGTTACTTGGAAGGAAAGAAACACATTTTGCTTTTTAACTATTAGGTGCCTGGGAGAGTCTATATGCTTATCCCCACGACAAGAATGACCAGATAGAGTCCACAAGGTGGACCCATAAAACAGCAAAGTAACGTGGTATACAATAAATAATTTTTAAGATAATGGGAGCTAATGTTTATGGAGCACTTTATGATTTCAGGCATTTTTCTAAGCACTTTCTATGGAAGACTTCATATAACCCTTACAACAACTCCATAAAATATGTTCTATTATTTTCATTTTACAGATAAGCAGGCAAGTCCAAAACCTGAGATAATGGGCCCAATTTCACATAGCTAATATCTGTCAGAACTGGACCACTCACTCAAGTGGACTCCAGACATTGAGAAAAGGAACTGTGTAGTGAAAGAAAGTAAGCACTGACGCATCTCAGGAAAAAAGATTACCATCTAGACTTCCTTAGAGTAGGCAGGGAGAACAAGTCAGCCTTACTTTCTGTCCTTGCTCTGGTTACCCATTGTAACATTCACGAAAAGTTTATAAAACACCCTCTTTATCCCTTTCAATTACCCAGCACACGCCTCTATGGAGCAGAAAATTTCTGACAGCTCCAAGGCTTTTGTTTAGGCTGAAGCACAATCTTTTCTTGTCACCTTTTTTAACCCCCAATTTTATGTTACAGAATATAGAAGTTTTGGGAATATGCATGAAAACAGCAACTGTGCTAAGCTTTTTTGAGGCTGAGTAGCCTCTTTGTTCTCCCACCCTATGTCGGGTTTTATGGGTACCAAACCCTTGACCACACTCTCTGCTCTTCTTTGAATCATGTGTTTAAGCGTGCTGATGCCCCGTGAGAGAGTGAGTGTCCTGAATTGGACATAATATTATAAATGTGATTTGGTCCCTTCTATCCTGGTGGGCTAACTACTACAATTTAAAAAATGCAGCCCATGTCTACTTAGTCTTTTGTGGCAGTCTCAGCTCTGTGGACATATATTAACATTTTGGTCAATGAGAATGGTAAGAATTGATTATTAGCCAAAATTTGTTCCTCTGTATTCATGTACTTTATTTCTGACACTCATTCATTGAAATCTTTCTAAGCTCACATAGAGATAGGATGTAAGTTCCATTTGATAGAGACCATGCTTCAAAGTTACTGACTCAAGATTTGAATGTGACAGATCTGGATTCAATGAATATGAATGTGAATTTCAATATTTTCCATCTGCATGATCTTCAGAAACTGAGAAACTCTCAAAGTTCAGCTTCTTTGTTTGGTAAATGCAGGATGAAAGTAGCCAACAGAGTGGTTGTGAAATTTAAATGAGATGAACATGGCTAGAAGAAAACGCACTAGGAGGGCTGACCTTATCACATGACCATTCATCTGTAGTTAACTGTATCTTAAGCTCCTCTAGCTGACTGCTTCTCACATTCTCTATTCTCCAACTTCCCTTAATTCCTATTTATAGTTGGCTCACAGGGGTCAGGGTCTTTTTATGTTTTGTCCACACCGATTCCTAGGCCCAGGGTACAGTGCCTGATGCATAACAGACACTGTGGAATGTGATGGATGAGTAAATGGTAGATGATGAGTCAGTATCTGTTACTAATATTGTTTCCCTGGATTTCAACAGTTTAGTGGGGAAGACAGTTGCATACACAGACTATGAGCATTCAGTGTAATAATGGTAGTGGCAGATAGAGGAACCCACACATATTGATGTGAGCACATAGAAGAGGAGAATGGGAAATGTTTGATGGTGCAAATGCTCTTCAGTCACATCTTGCCTCTGCTACCCTGTCTCTCTCTCTTTTTTCTTTTTGTTACTGGGGATTGAACTCAGGGGTACTCGACCACTGAGCCACATCCCCAGCCCTATTTTGTGTTTTATGTAGAGACAGGGTCTCACTGAGTTGCTTAATGCCTCGCTGTTGCTGAGGCTGGCTTTGAACTTGCGATTCTCCTGTCTCAGCCTCCCTAAGTGCTGGGATTACAGGTTTGAGCCACTGCGCCCTGCTTCTCTCTCTCTCTTTTTTTTTATTAGTTCTAATCAGTTATACATGACAGCAGAAAGCTTTTAAATTCATTGTACACAAACGGAGCAGAGTTTTTCACCTCTCTGGTTGTACATTAGAGTCACACCATTTGAGGAATCATACATGTACCTAGGGTAATGATGTCCATCTCATTTCACCATCTTTCCTACTCCATGCCCCTCCCTCCTCCTCTTTGCCCCATCCAAAGTCCCTCCACTTATCCCATGCCCCCTCCTCATTATGGATTAGCATCCACTTATCAGAGAAAACATTTGGCTTCTGGTTTTTTGGAATTGGCTTACTTAGCTTAGCATGATATTCTCACTTGAGTCCTGCAGTTTGAGACCAGCCTGGGCAACATAGTAAGATTGCCAAGCAAAAGGCCAGCTCTGCTAACTCTGATGCCTGTGCTCCTTCTACAACATGATTGTTTATGGGTGAAGAGCTTTCTTTACACACTATATTTTTTCACTTTCTTTTCTAAACAGAAAAATTCTTTGAAAAACCCTAGGTTTCCATTGTCATATGATGACTTTGTACTTCAGTGCTACCAGTGAGTCATTGGTAAAATACTTCATTGGAATGTGAGTAGACCTTGTAGGATTGATAGGTGAAGTTTGTCCAGAGAGAAAAAAAATGGAACAAGTAATCCAGGAAGCAGGTAGAACTGGGACCAAAGTCCACACACTTGTGGAGGAGGCACCAGCTTGTAGAATGACTTAAAAGCCCAAGTGAAAGCTGGATTTTATCTTGCAAGCAATGGGACACCAGAGTAAAGAGGGGAAGGAGAGATGATCTTGTGCATCAGGGATGTTACTCTGCAGAGGTATATAAGCCTAGCGTGGACAGCCTAGTTAACTCAGAAATCCAGGCATGAGATGATAGAGGTTCCAACCAAGTTGTCATGAAAGACAGCCTGTGTAATCTTTGCCCCTATAACCTGTTAAATATCATTCTTTTCAGTGCCAATAGTGTGCATGGAAACTCGAAAGCCAAGTGGAGAAAAGTAGGACTCCACATTGAAAAAAATTGATATATTGTCCAGAGCATCAAGAAACCTCTCAGGGCTGCTCTCTGTGGAGTCCTGTGAAAACTAAGTGAGTAACTATGTACCCTGCAACATTGCCCTTCACTCAGACTTGCATTGCTCAAACAGGTGGCTGCATATTATCATGCAGATAAAAATTTTGGAGTTTAGAAACGTTGAATGAGTTGCTTAAATTCACAGATCCAGCAAGGCCTAGGACTCATAGTACTTTCAACTTTAGTGCTCTAGTACCCTTTTGATTAAAGAGCAAAGTTATGCATTAAAACAAACACAAAATTTCAAGATAAAAGAAATAGTAAAATTAGAGAACTCACTGATTGGAGTAGAACTTTTTCTAATTTGGTCAGCTAAAAATTAGGCAAATCAACAGAATGAAATAGGAAAATTAAAAAAAATCAAATCTGTCTCTTTCTTCCCAAAAAGATAGCCAACAGCTATTCTATGGGCATGTTTGAAAGTCTGGGCTTCAAATTTAAAAGTCGATTAAAAGAAACTTGCTACTTCAAAATTAAGATTGTATAGTTCAATATTCTGTCATCTTGAGGAAGCAAAGTAGAACCAGATGTAAGTAAGAGGTAATAAATTTTGAATTAGTTGTCTTTTGCTTTTTTTTTTTTTGGTTAGTGAATCTCCTGATATGTAGGATCTAGGAGTTTAGAAACTCCTAGGCTCAATTTATCCTTTTTCTGTAGGTTTGGGAAATGTGAAGTTAACATACAATTTTACTTTTTGAAATTGTCACACTTAGGAATTTCCTAAATTTGGAAATCTAAATTTTCTCCAAATGTCAATGTCATAAAACTCATTCCAGGGCTACAGAATAAAGTAAGCCTAGCTTGTAAGACAGATACCACTAATCTACAAATTGTGTGTGCAACCTCCAGATTATTATAATAATAATGCAGATCACTCCAGTCTCTGTCTCCCCTGTTAGGCTGACAGAACCAGGGCAATCCCATCTCTTGGAAGGACATTGGATCCTTTGGATATTGTATCTGAGTTTACCAAGTACAATGCAAAAATTCAATAGGAATACTAAATAATAGTTAATTTAGAAAAGAATAGGACTCATTAAAAGACATTGACAAAGCAGAGAGTAAACTCACAGATATTTGAGGCAGGTGTATTCTATCAAAACCCCAAAGATCTAAAAGTCGAGAGGCTCATTGTACATATAACAAGCCAAACATGATGGAGACTCAGCTCATGAGCCAAGGAGACTTCAGAGAAGTTCCTTTTATTAGGTCTCTTTTGGGAGATGAACGTATTTGGGAGATGTCCCTGTGGCTTAATTGCAGCTGTTTGATAGAGTTGTTCAGAAGCCACTGTGACCTGGCAGCCTCGTGACCTTGGAACATGCTAAAGTTGCGGGAGAAATGAAAGACAAAACCAGCTCTGTTTATAATCCCCAAGTATAGTAATATGTGAAATAAATACCCTCACTCCCCTCATTCCATTGCAGACTCCCACTTCTGAGGGGTCAAGAATGGATAAGTCAATACTTACAGACAGGGTCAAGTATCACGTGGGCTTAGGCATACTTACTGTGTGTGTGTTAGTTGCCAACTAAATACATACACACGATTTTTGCTTTTTGACAAGGTTCTATAAAAATGGCCTCTGCACCAAACCAGACCTGTTCTTTACACTATAATAACAATCTTCATCTTGAAGTAAACACACAGTTCTCTTTGAGAAAGGAGAGCTCTGTGTTTTTTCTTGCAGTGGGCAAGGTAAATAGATTTTAGAGGGCCCTGACAGTTACTTGAGAGTTTTCACTTCTGTGGCTTGTTCTTTTTAAACAAAAGAGGGGGTTATAGCTATGGACTGAAGGGTTGTCATTTGATTAAATAGATGGCCAAGGCTGGCCCTGTTGTAAGTGAGGCATACAGAATTGAGAGAAAATGTTCTTTTTTGACTGTGCAAAGTACTCAGTCCTGGAGTACTTTGAGAAATAATATTCATTTCATCAATATCAACAGATACAACTTCAAAAATATAAAATGCAATCTAAAAATTAAGGCGATATTCTTAAAACTGTAATGATCTTGAGCTCATTTCTCTGACCTCATAGGATGAGAATGTGTGGGGCACTCATGGAATGGGATACCTGGACTCTAGCTTAGGAAGAATCTCCCTTGCCTGTGGATGGAGGGCCAAGCAGGGTCCTTGAGCCCCTTCTTAGTTTGGATCATTCCCTCTCCTCTGTTGCCTAGCAGCTTTAACTTTACCAGTGCTAAACTAATTGCAGTTTCCCAAACCCATCCTCCTATTTAACACTTCAAAGACTTTCTACCTGTTCTTTTCCCTCTGTAGAGAATTCCTTTACTTTCTCTTTTTGCCTGAAAAACTCATGGATTATTTAGAATCAGCTCATTCCTTCTTCTCTTCAAATTCCTTCTTCTGTGTCAACATTGACCTTCAATGCATGCTTCAATATACTTAATGTACTCTGCTTACTTGTTTTTATGACTTTGTTCTGTACTAGACTTGATAAGTCCTTAAGGATGGAGTCCATGCTTTTTCTATCTTGGTATTTCCTTGGAAGGACATTGGATCCTTTAGATATTGTATCTGAGTTTACCAAGTACAATGCAAAAATTAAGTAGGAATACTAAATAATAGTTAATTTAGAAAAGAATAGGACACATTAAAAGACATCAACAAGGCAGAGAGTAAACTCACAGATATTTGAGGTAGGCGTGTACAAAATTGATATCCCACTGAATAAAAATTTAGGAGAAAATGATTATTATCCACATCTTTCTTTTAGCTGTGACTGTTCCATGTTACTCTCTCACATGACAATCCCTCCCATGGCTGATTATCACTTGCCTTTTAAATTTTATGTTCAACAGATCGTGCCAGGAGTAGATCAAGGCCAGTGCTCTGCATCTTGACTCCACATTTTAAAAGTCCTGTGGCCCTCACTCTTAAGAAAGAGCAGAAGAGGAGACATTGCTACTGGGACTTAAAAACAAAACCCTTCCATGAATGTAACTGAGTTTGTTTACGTGTCCTGGAGTACTGATGTTTGAAAATATGCAATGGCCATGAAAAAAGGTATTAAATTCTGCAGGCAAAAAGCCATAGAACCAATATCCCAAAAATGAACCATTAATTTCTTCTTTTACTCACCAACTGCACATCTTGGGAACATATTTTTAAAATCTGATCTTGTTTTAAACCATTAAAGTATTTTCCAGTGTCTACATTGCAGCCAGTTCTCCTTACATTGTTCATGATTGCAGCCTGTCATTGTGACCAGTTTTTTCCACTACTTGAGTGTAGTATCATTTCTACTTAGCTACTGCCTGATAGTACTGAGAAATGTAAGCTACAAAACAGCAATCAAGAAATATTAATAGGGGGGTTACCATAGCCTTTTACTGTGCTTAAAAGCTTAAGCTGTAATAATAAAATGTTGGCTTTTATTTCCTGAAATAATCTAAAGAAGAACTTGAAGGAAATGAAAGTAAAATCCAACCGGATTACAAAATTAGGGCAGAGTTAAGAAAAAAAATACTTTGAGTACCAGAAGAAATCTAAAATAAATAAAAAATAATACATTTGAGATACTACAATTTGACCCAGACAATTGCTACAAAGTTATGTAACTGGAGACTCCTTGAAGAATCTAGTAATGCACTCATTGGAAGAAAACAGAAAAAACATTTTTCCCTGGATACTCATCTGTATTCAAGCAACTAGCAGGGTTGAATAAAGGGAAAAATGGATTCCTGGTGGCTTAGACAAAAAAACACTAGAACAAAACCTTGTCAGCTGCAGGATGGTCAGACTAAGCAAGCAGAGAAAACTAATTCTTGACAAGATATGTCTATGCTTAAAGACAAAGAGGACACTACCATACCCTAATACCTACAGACAGCCACAGGAAAAGGTGAAGCTACGTGGTGCAAGTTGATTGATCAGTGACATCTCCATGCACAGTAACCTGTTCTAAGTCTAGCATTCAAAACCATGGATAATACCACATTTCTGAGAGTTTGAAAGAGTAAGGTGAAATCTCTTTTTAGTGTTTGACTCAAGAGTTCCCAGAAAAAGTGTTACAGAATTCTACAAAGTTGCTGAAAGGGGTAGCCTTTCAATATGTCTAGTTAATAGTGGCAGAGAAAGTTCAAGGAAACATGTCACATTAGTGTGTTTGTATTAGTCAAGGTTATAGCAAATACATAAAAATCATTCTGTTTGGAAAGTTAGCCTTTAACCCATGTGTAACAAATTTTCAAGACACAGGGTAAGTCATGCACTCCTCCCACCCTCAGGAGTGCCTCTGCTTTAGCTCTATTGTTCTTTATCTCCTACAAGTTATGCTTTAAAATAATCTTTCTCTTTGTTTTAGGTATTTCATTTTATTTTTTCTCAGCTCAAAAATAAGTTATTTTTTCCATGGAATCTATCCTCTGCAGCTTTTCTGAACGTTTTTTTTTTCTGGCAACGGGTCCCCCTTGAGACTCAAATACACTTTCCCTAGACAAACATGCTGGTGTGCAATGAGCACACATTTTCGCTCACACTCAATTTACACTTAATGCTGTGTTTGCCATTCTATGGGTGCATCGATCACATAATTCCATCTGTGGATATCAGGTTAGAAATTCTTGCTTGGTTGATTTGGGTAGTTCTGGCACTTAGACAAGATTGTTAAGGACAAGTCTGCTTCTGGTTCATCCTGCTCCTTTTTAGGGATCATTTACAGAATGCCAGTGAGATGCCAGATTTAACTTCAGATGATAAGGACACAAGTCTGCTGCAATTCTTCTGTTCCATCTATTTTCAATGTATTAGAACTCCTCTGTACTTCTTTTCCTTTCTACTCAAATGATCTTCACTGGTAACATTTTAAACATTTTATATAAATGACAAAGCCATTTTTTAAAAATAACAGGGTTTGAATTTGTTGCTGAGCAAATTCCTTACCAAAAAATCCTTACAAAGTAATGATAATGAGGTGGAAATATTAATTACCTGGATCTTATCTGCACACTTGGTATACATGTATTAAAATATCATAGTGCAGGGCTGGGGTTGGGGCTCAGTAGTGGAGCGCTTGCCTAGCATGCGTGGGGCACTGGGTTTGATCCTCAGCACCACATATAAATAATAAATGAATGAAATGAAGATCCATTAACAACTAAAATATTTAAAAAAAAATCATAGTGCACCTCATAAATATGTACCATGGGAATACTAACTACCCTGATTTGAAATGTATACATGTATCAAATAATCACATAGTACCCACCTCCAACTATGTACAATTAAAATATTTCTTTTAAAAAGACCCTACTGATAGTAAGGGTTGTAAGTGACTTTGAAGAAGACTTAGCAGGATTACCTGGCAAAAACAATTCTTCTTGAAGTTTTGCTCTGGCTTGCTGGGAAAAACATCTTTTCTTCAGCCAATCAGCTTCAAATTCGCTGCAATGCTCATTGGGCCATGTGATATACACCTTGTAACAGAAAGAAAATGTCACCTAAATGTACATCATACTCCTAAATAGTTGTGTTCTCTATGGTTGCACTATTTCTGAATGTTATTAATCCAGTTTTCCCTTGCAAGTCAAGGGGATATATCTGAGGATGAATCCACTAACATAGTTATGCAAGAAGTGGAATTTGACTTGACCCAAAGTTCTTTTTCTACATTCTCTAAACCCGTGATCCTCAAATTTCCTGTGATGACTGAAATTAGATAGTAATTATGATTCCTGCCAAGAGTAGTAGTAGTAATGATGGTGAGAAAGAAATAATACTAATAACAAAAGTGAGAACACCATTTTGCTTTATAATAAACAACACAAATATAATTCTAAGCAGCACAAATACAACTCCTTTTAGTCCTTGATAACTCCAGGAAGAAGGTACTCCTATTAGCAGTGAGACCTGGGAGTAAAGTCCTCATGTGGAGACAAGGAGAAAAGAATGGGGAAAGGATGGTCTTTCTGGTTAAATCTACTCTTCTAATAAGAATTCTGGTAAATTTGGAAGAGGAAAACATGGGAGTGGTGGTCACATCTCATTTTTTAATTATTTATTTATTTTTTAGTTTTTGATGGACCTTTATTTATTCATTTATTGATATGTGGTGCTGAGGATCGAGCCTAGTGCCTCACACATGCAAGGAAAGCACTCTACCACTGAGCCACAACCCCAGCCCTCTCATTTGGTTTTGAGAACTACTCTTTCAGGGCAAACCTTGCACATCTACCAACTAATAAAATTCATTATTAAATTTTAAAAAATTCATCAGTACTATTTTTTGAGTGTTCACTGTATGTTGAACAGTACGTTAAACTTTTGTTTTTACCCATATTATCTCATTGAATCCTGACAGCATTATTATAAGCAAATTTTGTTAGAAACCCTAGTTTCCTAATGAGTAAACTGAGTCTCTGAAGCACTGAAATAGTTGTTTCTTCAATGTCATTCATTGACAGAATAGTGAGCAATAATGCAGATTTTATTAAAAAATGGTAAAAGTAATAATAGCTTATAGTTTCATTTAGAGTATGCTTAATTTGTATCAAGCACTACATTAACATGATTCTACAGTTGGCATATACATGATCACATGAAAAAAAGTTTTAATTTTTTTTAGAATAGCCCTTTTATTTGTTTGGAAGAGAAGGAAGTGATTCTTTACAGAGATATTACCTTTTTTCTGTCAAACGTCAGGTCCTTAATACCAATGTTCACATCAAGAGCTTCTAGGAGAAGTTTCCGTGCTTTTGCAGAATTCAGGTAGCACTCAGGGCACTGGCAGTTGTCTCTCAGCCATACAGCAGGGTAGAGGGACTCTGCCTCATCATTCCAGAGGATCTGCATCAAGTGATTCCCATTCAGTACTTCTGCCTTTTGGATGGCACAATGCATGTTTCCGGTGTTTGAGGGTAAATCCCGTTAGGTACCTGCTGTTAAATCAGTGTTAAAAGGAACAGTTAGGTGGATTGGATCTAAACTTGACCTCTATGAGTGTGAATAGTTCAAGTGGATTCTGGCCTCTGCTGTTCACCTAGCTGCCTGAGCCTGTGGTTTGACTTATCAATTCCGGGGACTTTGTTCTGATGAGAGCATTTCTGATGCTGTAAACAGAAACACAGTGGCTAAAAGTAAATAAGATAAAAATGCTGGGCCAGGAACCAGATGAAAAGAATTCCTTGTTTTTCTCACAGAAATTTTAGATAATAAATTCAGAGCCAATGATATATTTACTCCTATGTTTGATAAAAGCTCTGGAATTTTTTAAGAGAAAAAAATGCTCCACAAATTGCTGGTATAACAATCATGCCTTTGCTATTTTAACTGGTGCCCAATTGTACACGGCTTTTGAAAAATGATGTTTCCATAATACTTAACTAGTAAACTTATTCTAATTAAGGTAATAATAATGCAATTTATTTTAAGGCATACTGTAAGTTAGAACATAATGCTATCTCTGGTCTACTATATACATTTTTTTTTTGTTTGGTACCAGGGATTGAACCCAGAGGTACTCAACCACTGAGCCACATCCCCAGCCCCTTTTATTATTTGGAGACAGGGTCTTGCTAAATTGCTGAGGCTGGCTTTGAACTTGCCATCCTCTTGCCTCAGCCTCCTGAGCTGCTGGAATTACAGGCATGTGTCACCCTGACTGGCTTATTATTTACTCTTTTTCTGATGTAGTATGTTTTCTCACGGAAATATTTTCAACAACTCTAAGTTATGCAAGGAACTTGTTTGGTATATTCTCTAAAACTTTCTGCTTTGGTATACATCAATAGAGTGTGCTTTGATATTTTGGTTAGTTTACTCTGAACATTTATAAAGTATATTTATGTACCTTCATTTTAATTGGGAATACATAACCTTTTTAAAAATTAAGACATCCACTAAATTTATAGACATGCAATATCTATGGGAAAGGAAATCCGGTGCAAGAGAGCCACTATGGTGTTATGGACTTAGCACCTCAGTGTTGATCTTGATTCTATTAATGACTTTATACTTGAATTTTAGAAAACATGCCAGTCCCCTAATTTCACTTTCTTTATTTTTATTTTCCAGAACTTTATATAAGAATTAGAACTTATATAGAAAAAATAGAATTTACATGGAAGTAGAACTTCTCAATTTCTTTCAGATAATGATCATTTCATCATTAATAGAAGGTGATGTGACAATAGAAATAAAACTCCATTGCCTTGAGATATGTGTATCACACACACAAACACACACACACACACACACACACACACACAAATGAATGTTTGTAAAATTCCTTTAATGTACTGCAACAGGGAATAGGTGCTTCAATGACCAGCAAGACAAAATTGATCCTTACTTTTCTTGAACTTCTGGGAAGATTTTATACAACATTAAAAACAACTTTAAAAATAATTTACACAATATTAAAATAAAGCAACTTTAGCTGACTGTTACATATGTACCTTCCAAATCATTAGTTTGAATGTTTTAGTCAGGTAGTGGAAACAATTCACTGGGCCTTGGGTATATTTCTGCTTGGGAACTCCTGTTTTTTTTTTTTTTTTAATTTTCATAATAACATGAGAGCATTGCTACTTAAAAATCATTAAAATTATAATTTAGTTAAAATCTGAAAATTTAGCTTATGAGTTTGAGTACAGGGTTCTAGGGAAGTTCTAACATCAGTTTCTCCATGGAAACAAATTCTCCAGGCTTCTAGGGAATTTGTTTTTTCTGATAGGAAGAGAGGTAAGCTGGCATATTTTCTCACATACACAGTTTCAAAGGACAGTAGTGATTTCAATAGAAATTCTGGGATAGTATAACCAGATCCTTAAATAACACATTATACCTAAGGACAAAAATTAGGAATACAAGATTTCTACTTTTTAAGTTTATTCAGGAGTTGCCAAATATTATCTGTAAAAGGACAGATAGTACTTTTTTTTTTTTAGTTTTCAGGGTACATACAGTTTCTGCGGGATGTTCTTGTTTTGTTTTTAAACGCTGTAAGAATGTAATAAATACCCTCGGCTCACAGAGTGCACAAAGACAGCCTGTAGACCACATCTGGCCCATATATTGTAGTTATTGAATAACTTGGTCAAGTTATTCAATTCACGTTTTCACCACAGTGGGATAAAATCATGCCTGAATGCAGAAAATAGTTCTCTTTTTCCTCCTCATGTATAAAATTGAACTTATCATTAAAACACACAATAAATATCTCCTTTGTTCATATTGCACTAGAGGGTACAAAGATGGCCATGAAGTTCTAGACTGTAAGGAAAGTTGAGATGGTTATGAAAGAAAACAAAAAATAAGACTGGGGGGAAATAGTGTGGATAGCTGTCTGAGAGGCTCCAGGACACCTCAATAAAGAAGATGACTACTTGAGTAATTCTTAAAAGATCTGTGATCAACTTTCACTTTTTCAAAGAAGCATGTGATGGTAAATAGCTGTATTTCCAGTTTCTCCTATAGCTAAGATTAGTGTATGATGTAATTTTGGCCAAATTGATGAAATACATTTGGAAGTTTCTGGGCAGTTTTAAAAGAAAGTAGACTTGGCTGCCGCATGCTGTTTCCCCCTACTTAATTCCATTCCTTTCTTTCTGAGTGTGAATGTGGAGGTGATATTGGGAGTGGAGCTGTCATTTTGCAACCATGAAGCATTGAAGTATACAAATCTAGAAAGGAGTCAGGGCTCCCCATATTTCTGTGAAATCACATTAACAGGAATGGATATGGATGGTCATGTCTAGACCTGTTTTTACATGAGAAAAACAAATTCCTTACTTATTTAAATCTAAATTTGCCAGATTTTTATCAAAACATAGCAAGAAATATAACACAGAATGCAGTTGTTCATATGGATGCCCCAAAGTGGATATCTTTGCTAAACTTGCAGGTATACCAAGTTTTCTTTTAATTTCAAGGTTTTCCAGTGAATGGCAAGCAGACAGGGAAAATTCAGGTTTCACAGCAAATAAATATTAACATAGATGATGGCAAGCCCAAAGACAAAATAGAAAGGAAGAAAAAAGTTATATGCACGTATCCTAGTTTGTGTATCTCATTATCTTTGTGGTCTTTAACTTAATCTATTTTTAAGTTGTTGGATTATTCATTTGCTAAAAATAGTTGACAAAAACCAAAGGCTAAAGATACCTCAAAATAGCAATGCACATAAAACAAACACATACAGTTTGAAAGTTTGTTTTCATTGTGATAATCTTCTTTGTAAGAAAAGACTTCAAAAAAATACATCTCACTTATTGGTCCTAACCTAGTTTTTGTAAACAATATAGGATGCATTCATCCCATAGTAATAGTGCTTCTGCTATTGAAACTATTTTAGTGTGCTCTCTTCATCCTCTCTCTTATCTAATATAAATATGTCCCGTTTTTCTGACTGTTCTTCATGAGATGTGACCTTTAGATTCTACACTTTTCAGAATGCTCTGTCATAGTTACTTTCCAGTTTGCAAATTTCTTTTAAAATATGAGGCTCCAAAATTTAAAGGATACCAAGAATGTAACATTTTCATTATAAAGACCAAAAAAATTAGTACCTTGTTTGAAGGAAAAGTAAAAAAAAAATATTCAGCAGGTTTTTAGTTTTATTTTTTTCTAAACTTGATAGTTTGGGAGAATAGTGATAACTGCTTATGGGATCTTGTGAAAGAGAAATTGACTTGATTGTAAAACAAAAATACTAGTTTGAAGACTTACCCATGTGGAACTGGTTGTCCAGGCTACCGTGGTAAAACCTAGCACCAGGCTGGTCCTCATGTATTTATCCAGGTACCAGATCAGCAACCGGACACTCGAACTCTTATCCCACTCTTGTGAAACTATTTTCCAGGTCCACTAGTCTACTGACTCACAGGGACGGCTAGCCAGGAGACTCCAGCAGCAAGTCTACCTGTGTACTGGCTAGTTGTCCCACCTAGAATCTCTGGATGGAGTGGTTAGTAAAGAGCTTCTCTTGCTAAATCCAGTCTGCAAAAACTGGAAGAGGTTCTGACTTTTTCAAATGAATGGACACAAAAACAAGGGCACCAGGGTCATCAGTAATAACGAAAATATGACAGAACAAAATAAAGCACTAGTTATTGACTCTAAAGAAATTGAGATCTGTGAACTTCCTGAAAAATAATTCAAATTAATCAAATTAGTTCAAATTAGGCAGCTTCAAGAGAATACACAGAGATAACTAAATTATATCAGGAAAGTGTGCACAAAATTAGCTGTTTGATGAAGACATAGAAACCATAAAAAAAAGAACCATGGGGCTGGGGCTGTAGCTCAGTGGTAGAGCGCTTGCCTAGCATGCGTGAGGCACTGGGTTCGATCCTCAGCACCACATATAAATAATAAAAAATGAATAAAATAAAGATCCATCAACAATTAAAAAAAAATTAAAAAAACAAACAAACAAACAAAAAAAAAACAAACAGAAATTCTGAAGCTGAAGAGCATATGACCAAACCAAAAACTTCTACAGAGAGTTTCAGGTAATTTGAAACAACCAATCAGAAAAAGGCAAAAACAATGAAAAGGGATAAAAAAAATCTTATGTGGATGGAAATTAGTATAATTTTAGTAACATTTAATGTACACACAACATAAAAGTATAATTTGTAATATTAAAAACAAGAAATATGCAGAGCTGGGGCTGGTAATCCCAGTGACGTGGGAGGCTGAAGCAGGAGGATAGTAAGTTTGAGGCAAGCCTCAGCAATTTAGCAAGACTGTCTCAAACTTAAAATAAATAAATAAACACAAAGGACTGAGGATGTAGCTCAGTGCCCTTGGGTTCAATTCACAGTACCTCCCTGCCCCAGAAAAAAAATTCAGTGCTGAGGGTATGTTTTTTTAAAGCTATAATAAGTCTCTTGTAGGCAAAATACATTTGAGTCTTGTCTTTTTGTACATCAGCCATTTTATGTCTTTTCATTGGCTAATTTAATTAATTTTCATTTAAAGTTATTATTGGTAGGTCAAAAATTTACTATCATTTTATTAATTATTTTCTGTTTTGTGGGTCCTTTTTCCATTCTTCCTCTCTTGCTGACCTCTTTTCCTGTTTGATTTTTGTTTTTATAGTGATATGCTTTAGTTTCCATTTATCTTTAGTGAATTTATACAGGCTTTTTTTTTTGTGGGTGTATGGTGGTTATCATGATGCTTATATAAAACATACAGTAGCTTTAAGAACATATATTGGCTGGAAATAAAGGAATGTGAGAGGATATCCAGGCAAAGAGTAACCAAAAGAAAACAGTAGTGGTAACTAACACCAGACAAAATACACTTGTAACAGGGGGGCTGCGGTTGTGGCTCAGTAGTAGAGCAATTGCCTAGCATGTGTGAGGCACTGGGTTTGATTCTCAGCATCGCATATTAATAAATAAAATAAAGGTCCATTGACAACTAAAAATATTTAAAAAACTGTAACAAGTGACAAAGAAGGTCATTATATAATGATAAATCAATTTATCAAGAAGGTTAACAATTGTAACAATATTTACATATATATGTTCTATACATATGGAAGGTTGAATATTGAAGAATAAAAAAATCTGAACAGATTACTAATGGATTTGGAAATTGAATCAATATTCAAAAGCCTTCAACCATGAAAAACTCAGGACCTAATGGCTTCATTGGTAAATTTTTTCAAATATTTAAAGAATAATTGACACAATTCTTCTCAAATTCTTCTACAAAGAATAGAAGTGGTTGGAATACTTCCAAACTCATTTTATAAAACTAGCATTATCCTTAAACCAAAACTAGGCAAAAACATTAAAAGATTAGAAAATTACAGGCCAATGTAGAAGAACATAGATATGAAAATCCTTAAATGCTAGAAAAATTTCAATGACATTAAAAGGATAATATACCAAGATCAGGTGAGATTTATTTCTGGTATACAAGGATTATTCAATATAGGCAGATCAATAAATGTGATAAACTACATTGAATGAAGGATAAAAATCATAAACATCACAATAGATGCAGAAAAAAGTCTTTGACAAAATTCAACATCCTTTCATAGCAACAACTCTCTCAAGAAAATAGGTGTAGGAGGAATGCACCTTAACATAATGAAGGGCATGATGCATGACTCGCCCACAAGGAGTATCACACTCAATGACAGAAAGCGAAAAAACTTTTTCTCTAATAGCAGCAACAAGACCAGAGTGCTCACTCTGACCATTTCCCTTCAGCATAATACTAGAAGTCCTAGGCAGAGAAATTAGGCAAGGAAAAGAAAACAATCATAAAATATGAAAGGAAGAAGTAAAATGGTCTCTGTTCATTGATGACATGATATTATAATAGGATACTTTAAAGACTTCAGGAAAACTTTTTGATGTAGCAAGCAAATTTAGCAAGGTTGCCAGAAACAATCAACATTCAAATATCATAGGATTTCTATACAATAATAATGACTGTTCCAAAAACATATTAAAAGCACAATCTAATTTATCATACTGTCAATGAAAACACATAGAATTCAGTATAACTAAAGAAATAAAAGATCTACACACTGAAAACTATAAGACAATGATTAAATAAAATGATTAAATAAATTTATTTATTGAATACGTTTTTCTCAACAAATAATTGAAATACCTCAGATTCATGAATTTGAAGGATGAATATTACTAAAAGGGATCTGCTCATTCCATGCAATTTCTATCAAAATTCCAATTACATTTTTCAAATAAACAGAAAAAAACCTTAAAATTTGTATAAGACCATAAAAGTCTCAAATAGCCAAAGCAATCATGGTAAAGAAAAATTAAGTTGGAGGCACCAAGTAACTCCAAATACACTATGGTGCTATGGCAATCAAAATAACATGGCACTGGCATAAGAACAGACATAAACCAGTGGAATGGAACAGTTGAGATCAGAAATAAATCCATATATTTAAGGTTAATTGGTCTTTGAAAAAGTTTCCAATAACACTCAATGAGGAAAACAGTCTCTTCAACAAATGTTGATGCAATACTGTATATCTCTGTTCAGAAAATGAATTTGGATCCTTCTCTCACACCATAAACAAAAATCATTTCAATATGGAATAATGATTTGAAATAATATACCCACATGAAAACTACTAGAATAAAACATAGAGAGAAAGCTCCATGATGTTGGTCTGGACAATGATATTTTGATAAGAACTTAAAAGCACAGGAAATAAAAAGCAAGAATAAACAAATGGGATTGCCTCAAGCCAAATAACTTCTGCACAGCTGAGGAAACAATCAACAGAGTAAAGAGATAACCAACATAATGGGAGAAAATATTTTTAAGCCATATATCTAATAAGGAGTTTATAACCAAAATACATTAGAAACTCAAACGATTTAATAGTAAGAATATATATTACCATATTAAAAACTGGAAAAGAGACCTGAATAGATATTTCTCAAAAGAAGATTTATAAATGGCCAGGAGGTCTATGAAAAATGCTCACTCACATATCATGAGAGACCGGGCACAATGCTTCTCACTCATAATCCCAAGTGACTCAGGAGGCTGAGACAGGAGGATTGCAGTTTGAGGCCATCCTCAGGAATTTAGTGAGACCCTCAGCAACTTAGCAAGATTTTTCCTCAAAAAATAATAAAAAAGTAAAAATAAAAAAGATTGGGGATGTAGCACTGTGGCAAAGCACAAATGGATTCAATCCCTAGTACTACATACATGTATGTGTGTTATATATATGTGTATATATAGTATGTACTATATACTATATATATATATGTATGTATGTATGTCATAGAAATACAAACCCAAACCACCATGAAATATTTACCTCACACCTGTTAGAATGGCTGTGATCAAAAGACATTTTAAGTGTTGTTGATGCAATGGAGAATGGAGAAGACTTGCACACTGTTGGGGGGAATGCAAATGGGTACAGTTATGGAAAACAGAAATGTGATTCCTCAAAAAATTAAGACTAGAACTACCATATGATCCATCAATCTCACTATTGGGTACCTATTCAAAAGAAATGAAACCAGTGTGTTAAAGAGGTAGCTGAAGTATCATGTTAACTGTAGCATTATTCACAAGTCAAGGTATGGAATCAACCAAAGGATCTATTGTTGCTTAGCGCCTCGCCGTTGCTGAGGCTGACTTTGAACTCGCAATTCTCCTGTCTCAGCCTCCCTAAGTGCTGGGATTACAGGCTTGCGCCACCGCGCCTGGCCGAATGAATGGATAAAGAAAAAAAATGGTAAAAATATGTACGACGGACTATTATCTAGTCATACAAAAGAAGGAAATTTTGTCATTGGTAACAACATGGATGAACTTGAAGGATGTTATGCTAAGTGAATTAAACCAGGCACAGAGAGACAAGTACTGTATGATCTAACTTGTGAGTGGAATCTAAAATTTTCAACTCACAGAAACAGAAAGTAGATGGTGGTTGGTGGGTCTTGGATGTTGGGGAAAGAAGATGTTGGTCAAAGCGTACAGAGTTTCAGTTATGCATGATAAATAAATTTTGGAGATCTAATATAGTATAGTTACTATAGTTACTATTATATTAGCTACTGGAAATTTAATAACAGAATAGATTTCAAGTGTTCTCATTACACACACAGGCATGCACACGCACACTATGTGAAGTGATAGATATTAGTTTGATTATGGTACTTATTTTACAATATATACATAATCAAAATATCACTTTGGGTACAATAAATGTATACATATTTATTTGTAAATTATAACTCAACAAAATGCAGAATAGAATAAAATAAAATAAAAAATAATATGAGTTTTAATTACCTAGACACTAAGGTTTTAAAAGTAGTAATTGAAATAAAAGCAGCAGTGGTTATAGTAGTATGATTAATAGTTTGCCTTTATCAAATGCTTTCTTTATACCACTCAGTGTTCTAAGTGCTTTATATAGTAACTCCCTGACTCTTCATATCAATTACCCAGGTAAGCAGAAATAGAAATGGGCTAGGAAATAGCATACAGATGATAGTAAAATCCATCCTGAGTTATCTTAACATTAAGACTATTTAAAAATCTCATTTATTTTTATCATCCAAGTTCCATGTGTATGTATTCTAAATTCAGTTTGCTTCAGTAACCTGCTCATTAATAAATTTAAAAGTTTTCTTGGTTGAAAGAAGTTTTACACATCTTGAAATTTGAAACACTAATACTTAATGGATGCACAGTTCAAAGGATGTATTTTCCACCAGGATGAACAACATTCCTGTGCTTAAGGATGGCACTGTGCCCACGTCATATCTTACTGTTGAAGTGATCACACCTATAGAATTTTTGCAACAAACACTAATTACATTACAAACTGTTCTGACCTTTATATGTCTTTTTCTTTTTCTTTTTCTATCTAGGCCATTTGAACTGGAGAGGGAAAAATACATTTCACTCATTAGGAGAACCTGAGACTCTTCCTCCAACCCATCTGACCAAAAAGAGGTGGAGACATCAGGACCTTCCTAATGGGAGACTGCCTGAGGCACATGGGGTATGTGGAAGAACTGGAAAAACTTGAGTGTTGATGAAGCTAAATTATTTAGGTATCTATGCAGGAACTTGGCAGGTCATTTCTATTCTTCACAATCTTTTTCTTAGCTTTATGAATGTGAATGGTAATCCAAACAAAAACATGGTGAAATGGGGAAATAATTTCCCATTTTAACTTCCTTGGTTTATTTAAAGCTTTACTGGAGCAAACATGATGAAAATTCAAAAGGAAAAAAAAATCAAGTATCATCAGTATTTAAAAGAAACTTCTTTCTGAAAATTTCATACATGATTTGTTGGTGTCTGTTTTTAACAGATGTTGAGTTATAAATGTACTTTTCCCTCTCCACTTGACTTATTAGAATTGAGTCCAGCTGAAGCATCATGACAATTTAGTAGTTGATAAGCTACTGTGTTTTTCTGAAGAAAAGAAAAGAACAGTTGCTTCTAGCTATATAAAATACATTATTGTCAGTGGGATTGTCACCTTATCGCTCCAGAGTTGTTTGAAAACTTAAAAAAGTAGTCTGAAAATTACTTTATGCAATGATCTTAGAAAGAAAAGTAACTCTGAAGTAGAATTTGAGTCAGAAAGAAACAGTTTGTAATATCACTGGGTTCAGTACCCTCATCAGATACGCAGGGAAAATCACGCTCAGAGATGTTGTATGTGATTAGTCTAAGCCCTCCTTCTGGTTAGTGGGAGAGGTTGTTCCAAACCTAATTTTACCAGCTTCCTATCCACACATAAAGTCAATATTTTCTAGTTTTAATAAAAGAGGTTGCAGAAGTTTTTCAAATGTTAATTTCAACTAATTCGAAACAAAATCTTTGGAGGGGAAACCTAACTAATGACATCTGCTACCCAAGGTCCTTTAGCTTAGAGATTTAAAACTTTTTAAAATTTATTTTTAACTTGATTTGATAGATAAGTGGCTGAGATACATAATAATGTGTGAATATATTCTCATGTAAATAATGAATTCTGGAGAACCATTAGCATTCTCTTGAGAAGGTTCACCATTTTGCCTATTGTCTCGTTTTAAGTAACAAATCTCATGCAAAAACTTTCTTTTAAATTACAAAATGGGAAACACTAGCTTCACCCCAATAGAATTACCACGTTCAGACTGGAACTCAAATTTATCAAGGCATTTGTTTACTGATGTAATGAAGAATACTGGAAGATTTTTCAATTCTTTGAACCAGACCACATATATAT
The DNA here is from genome assembly GCA_028644305.1 of Xerus rutilus. Classification (NCBI taxonomy): domain Eukaryota; kingdom Metazoa; phylum Chordata; class Mammalia; order Rodentia; family Sciuridae; genus Xerus; species Xerus rutilus. Next base: position 33,035,297 of record CM053399.1, read on the forward strand.
TCATTTTGATAAATCTTATGTTTTTAATCAAATCAATTCTGAATACCTATAATATCTCTTCTTGAGCTTTATTAGAGGAACAAATGATGGAAAGTGTGTACCATGGCCTTAATTGACCAGCATTTTAAAGAAGTGCATTATACACTCAGCTTTTTGGACTTAACAAATGGCCAAGGAATAACACGCAGGCACTTTTCTTTGAGTTATGTTATGAATTATTTAAGGAACATTTCAAAGCCCTTCTTCCCCCATCCCCAGTCTCCTTTTTAGACAGTATTCTGTCTGTCCACTCTGTATACTTTCTGGATCAGCTTAGGGATTGCAAAGTAATTTGAAGATCAGACTAAGCCAAACATAATTGGGAAAGAAAAGCTGCCAAGAAGCAATCAGATCCACTACATTCCAAAATCAAGCCTCTTCCAAATGCCTGATGGACCATCCCCATCTCAGCCCTGTGGCTGTGAGCTACATATGACTGGAATTCCAACTGAATGCTTCCCCCTATCCACAATCCACGGACCTGAATCTATAAGCCCTTCAAATAAAAGAAAGCTGAACTCAATCATACCTATTTTCAGATAGGCTTTAGGCACTAAACCACACAAAACTTACCAAGTAAAGAAAACGTCAGCTCTGCTCCTAGGTGTCCTTTGGAGAGGGAGCCTTGCAGTGCCCGTCACATCCCAGGACTGATCTACCCCCAGTTTCCAGTGTGATGTGGGGACTTGTCCTTGGAAGCCTTTCTGCTCCTGGCAGCTCTGCAGCAGCCCTGCCCCCAGACACAGCTGAGGTTTGCAAATGAGGAAGGATGTCTCAATCTGAAGGTGTAACAACTCCTGAAGGGAACTTGGAAGTTCAAAAATGAAACATTAAGAGCTTTTATGGCCTGGGGGGTGGGGGGAGCAGTTAACAAGAGAAAGTACTTTTAAGTACTACAGGTTTCCCAAACCTCAAAATCCCAGGACTCAATGCAAAGAACAGCCTTAGTTTAGAATCCTTCCTGATAGAAGGTAACACATTTCCCACCTGTCTGTGTCCTGTCCCTGGGCCAGCAGCAGCAGCAACAGGAAAAATGAAGAAGCTCTTTATCTTCTCACCGTCTGTTCACAGTGATAGCTCTTTGACTGCAAACTCACTTAGGCGTTCAGATGTGCATCTGACAGGCAAGAGCTACCAACTCTTACCCTAGTAGAGCTGAGGTGACATGTACTTGCTCATAGACTATTCCAACATGAGACTCTTTGGAGAGTAGTGGATTAGTTGTAAGGGGCTAGGAGAAGGCTGGGATTGCCTGCCATCCCCACTTAGTCTGATACTCTTTCTTTACAGTATTGGCTGAAATATGCAGTAGTTGCCAGAGAACCTGGAGCTCTTCTGAAGGCAGTTGGTTGCTCAGTGATTTTACTCACAACACACAGCCTTTATGGCAACAAAAGGGAAAGGCCAGGGTGGGCATTGTGCCAGGGATCCGGAGCTTAGCTGCCAGGCATTTACTTGGGGAGTGCCCAGTGCCGGAGGAGGGCCTGTGGGACAAGTCCTAAGTCCCAGTTCCTAACACGGTCCTTGTCATGTTAAGAGAGAGTCATCAGGTAGCAGGTGAAATCCAGGAAAGAGATGTACAAGACTTCTGCTCTCCTCTCACCAGCTCAGCCCTTCCCAAGAAGACAGAGAGGCAACCCCAGCCTGCAACTTGTTGCTTCTTGCCCAAAGGAGTCACACTGCTGTGAGAGACAGACAAACAAAAGAGTGAACCAAGGGGAGAGAAAAATGCAGCCCAACTCCTCGGTGATTTCCTCTATGGTTTGTTGCCCAGAACAACCCCCATTTTTCAGAACATCAGTGTCCCCTCCCTCAAAGATGTTCTGTCAGTTCCTTTCACAGTAGCATTTACACTGTGTGCCTGCATCTGCAGTCACCTCCTCCACTTCTCTTCCTTCCTCAAGTCTCCAGGTCAAATTACTGACACCCAGTGTCCAGTGGAGGTGACAGCAGCTGTTTCCCATGTATGGGAGGAGGTGTGTATGTGGCGTGCATTGTTAAGCACTGCCAGCGTTTAAACCCACAGCAATCGAAGCTATAGATGAGCTAGAAATAATCAGTTGATTATATTTTAATAATTCATGACATAAGAAAACTACAGCTACTTTTACTTGACATCTTGTGCTTTGGAAGAAAATTGCTTGAATCAATTAAGTAAATTCTGTTTCAGCTTTAAGAAAGTTGTTGAAAAAATATGTGGCATGTACGTGGTTTTTAATGGAATGAGTAAATAAAATGAAACAAACCACAAATAAATCTGTCAATAAGGTTTAAAAATTTGCAAATAAAGAGTCAATTTCTACAAACAAATAGGCAAATAAACAGACAAACAAGCAAACAAAACACTGTCCTTCACTGGTAGGAGCTCCTAAATGAGCATGGAAATGCAGATGTCTTTTTAACATATAGATTTCCTATTCTTTGCATATGTACCCAGTAGTGGGATTGCTGGCTCCTGGGGTTTATTTATTTATGTATTTACGTATTTATATATTTCTTTATTTTGGTACCATGGATTGAACCCAGGAATACTTCACCACTGAGCCATTTCCCCAGACCTCTCTTATTTTTTATTTTGAGACAGGGTCTTGCTAAGTTGCTTGGGGCCTTGCCAAGTTGCTGAGGTTGGCTTTGAACTGTTTCTGCCTCCTGAGCTGCTGGGATTATAGGCGTGCACCACTGTGCTTGGAGGCAATGTGATCTTCAGTCGTGTTGTGGAGCTGCTGTTCTGTTTTCCATCCTGGTCGTGTTCTTTACCCTGCCATCACCTGTGGGCAAGGGGCCCTGTCTCCACATCCTTGCCAGCACATCGTTCACCTTTCTGAGAAGCCATTCTAATAGTGTAAAGGGGTATCTCATTGTGACTTTAATTTTCATTTCCCTGATCATTAGTGATTTGGGGGCATTTTTTCTTATATCTATTGGATATTTTTTCCATTTTTAAAATCAGGTTATTTGTTTTCTTGCTTTGGGGTTGTTTTAGTTGCTTGTGTACTTTGCGCGTTAACTCTTTATGAGATGCCTGGTTTGCAAATATTTTATCCCATTCCATAGCCTGTCTCTTCACTCTACTGTTTTCTTGGTTGTGCCGAAACGTTTTAGCTGTTTAATCCCATTTGTCTATTCTTGCTTTTGTTTCCTGTAGTTTTAGGGTGATATTAAAACAAAACAAAGCAAAACAAAAGACCGATAACAAAACATTGCCCAGAGCATTGTCTTTGTAGTGTTGTTCACAATGTCTAAGACAGGAATTCAACCAAAGTTCCATCAACAGATGAACAGATGAATTGATAAAGGAAATCTCTCTCACACAGAAGAGCACATATATCTGTATCATTTGCAACATCCTATCATTTGCAACAATATGGATGAACCTGGAGAACATTGTGATAAATGAAACCTGTGTGGTTGTGATAAATGAAATAATCCAGATACAGACAAGTACTACATGATCTTGCTTATGTGGGATCTAAAAACATTAAACTCATTGAAGTAGATGGTAGAATGGTGGATGTCAGAGGCTGGAGATTGGGGTGAGGGGCTGGGGAGATGTTGATCAAAGGTACAAAGCTTCATTTACATAGGATAAATAAGTTCAGGAGATCAATTGCATAGGTGACTATAAACTAATAGTAATGTATAGGTGAAAATTGCTAAGAGAATAAAATTTAAGTGTTGTCACAATAGCAACAAAAAACCCTGATAAGTGTGAGGTAACAAGCATGTTAATTAAGTTGATTTAACCATTTCACAATGTATGTATACAGCAAAACAGTATGTGGTACACTGCAAATAAATATATGCAATAAATATTTTAAAAAGTATACCTTAAAATAAATAAATAAGCTTCCTTCAGACTGAAGAACATAACAAGAGGCATTTCCTGAGGGCTCTTTCCTGTCTGTGGTGTAGCCCTTTCCAGTCTTCAGCTTGCTCTCACAAGTAGCTTTCAGCACACCATCCTAGAAGCAGCAAGCAGTGCTAACATTGTGGATTGCAGGTGGAGGAAATTGTAGGTGGAGGAAATGAGCCTGTAGCGCTTCAAGAAGTTCAGAAGGTACCAACACATGTACGGGGTAGCATTGGTATTGGAGCCAATATGTGGACACTGCCCTATGTTTCTAATTCTCAGATAAATAATGGATGTACTTCTGTCATACATGGTGACAGGACACTGAACAAGGAACAAAGTGAGGACAGAATTTTCAAAAGATTCATCTAGGTAGACAGAAGGAGCACTTTCAATGAATAGTAAGATGCCCTGAGTCCATCCAATAACAAATATTTTATGAAAATAAATACTAGCATGTAACATAAATATATTATATTATTATAAATAATACAAATTATTGCTAACTAAAAGTTACAACCAAATTCTGAATTTTGAGTCATTCAGTCTTCAAGAAATTGGTAAGCTCTGACAAAACAGCAAGCTGCTAATAAATGGTAGATAATACTCTTATTTTACCTGGATTATAAAGAGGGATGGAAATACAGACAATTTGATCTTCAAAATTTTTTGGTTTATTTTATATCACATATCAGTGGAATGAGAGCTCACAGGGCTCGTGTTTTAGAGGACTCTATTCTTGTCCACTTCCAGTTGTACCACTCACCAAACGATGATTTATCTTTGGGATTAAGGGACCATCTAGAGCCCACACCATCCCTCTATTCTAAATAATGGTCTGGGATCCCAGACCTTGACTTTTCAGACCCCTCTAGACTTGTGTCTGCTTCTAGAATATGTGACCGATCCTTTCCCTTCTTCTTGACAACTGATTCTGTCCTACCATACTGGTATGAATGCTCCTAAGCCTAAGAGGGTGGTCTCCAGGCAGCTTTATATGCATGTATGGTGTAAACACATGTGAAGTTTAGATGGATACATTGGAATGGCTATGGTCTTCACATGAATGCCCTCCTGGTGTAAGATGAACACTGGGATGGAATAGGAAGAGGAGGAAGCTGGGACTCCAGGCAGCATTCTGGAGGCTGAAGTCTAGGGAATGACTCTCTTCCCTGCCAAATTCTGGTGTGGAATAATAAAGAATCTGGGATTTAATTCAGCCATGGGTTTCCAGGTTATTATGAAGGTATATTTTTCAAGTGTGGAGGAAGAATTTATTTTTACTTACCAGTTATACTTTATAAATGGTGCTACACAAGTAGATACTTAATAAGAGGTTCTTGGAAAATAAATGAATATACAGGCAACACCTATCTAGTTCTAGTGTTTGCCATTTATCATGACCAAATGCTTTTACTATGATTTATTTCTCTCTACCATTGCAACATTACTGAATGTGAATTTGGGAAAAGATGCATATAATCAGCATTCTTCAATCTAGAAGACCTGGCTCCAGCCCATCACCATGTATAATTTTAAGTATTTATAAATGTGGGTGGTGTAGAAACCTTAGTTTATACTCTCATCTTGAGTTCCTCAAATATTTATGATGGGCTCCAGTGCATAAAGAAGTGTCAGCATTTAACAGATCCTTAATAAATACTTCTTGCATAAAAGGTCCTATTAGCTGTGTGACTCCAGGCAAGCCCTGTTCTTCTACAAATTAATCTGTACTTTATATGGTTCTTGACTTAGTGAGGCAGTTCATGTAAAAGCATCTAACACAGCTCTTGGCACTTTGTATATAACCAATAAATGTTGCTGAAAGAATGAATAATAGACATTCAATAAATTTTAATTTCTTTTTATTATCATATTTAGGGAAAATGTGAGTTTTTTACTTTAGGCTATTCTTAGATGTTTGTAATTTTCTGCAGTTGTCTTGAGGTAAAGTCAAATGTCCATTTTTCTCAGGGTTTTTCTTGGAGAACCCTTGTGAAAGACATCTCATTTTCATAATGTTCCCAAGGGAACAATGCTCACACTATGTTACTCATTTTAGAAAGTTTGGTAAAACTCCATTTGGCTGCATGTCTGTTATCTGAGCCTAGGAGAGGGAAGTCTGTGTTTTATGCACTGACTTTGTTCTCAGCTGTATTTTGCATCTTGGGAAAGTGAAGAGAAAAATGGATTTGAATTAATACTTGAGATTTACTCATTCCATATGTTGTCCTCAATGAGGAATGTTTTGAGTTTTCAAGATGAACATGTAAAAAATAAGGAAGCGCAAAAGATTCAGCTGCAGCCTTCTCGCTCTCATTTGTTTGGCTAATGGAACAAAGCTTAATGAGAAATGGTCATTTCTGTTCCAAATTGTGGCAACTCATGAACATGTTTCATCAGTTGGTAGTTTACACGCTTCGTATAAGCATTGTTTTATTTTCTTAGTAATTTATGATAGCAGATGTTTGACCTCTCATGGGTATTTTTCTTCCCTCTCCAAGTATGTATTTTAATGTTGCTACCATGCCCTAAATGTGCCTTCTCCCCCTCCTCAATATTTTCTCCGCAGTTAGATTTTTTCTTTATAGTGCCACAGGTAGCTTTTGTTTTACTTACCCTTTACCAAGTAAAGTTACTTTAAATGAGCACTGTTTTTAAAAACTCAAATGCCTAGGAAAAGAACCTTTTTAAAACATTGCAAAGACATTGTCTGCGAGTCTTCCTTTATACTATCAAAAATGCAGTCTTTTCTCCAAAAGATTTGTAAAAGGAAAGTCCTATGATCAGATGATAAAAGTATTGGAAACTCATTTGGACAGGCTGCTAAATGAAAACACAGATTTGTCAATATGAACATCAACTTAAGACACAGCCCAGGAAAATCTTCAGTAAATTTAGAAGTATAATTTGTGACTTAAAAGAACTGTAAACATTTTCTGATTCAATGATCTAATTTTCTAGATGGTGAGCATGAAATATTTCTAAGTGAAAGTAAAACCAGGTATTATCAGGGGACCGTCAAGGTATTTTTATTTTTAACATTAGCTTGAATGGGTTAGGAAATGGTACATTAATAAATCACTGCAAATCTCAGTGCCTTAAGACACCAGTGGATATTTTCTCACATATACCACATGCCCATCATGGGTGCCCTGTGAACCTGGGGCTCAAGATTGATGAAACCTCTACTCCCTGGAGTATCGCCAGATGCTGTGACAGAGAGAAAATAAGCATGGCTCATGATGCCTGGAATTTAAAGTCTCCTACATGCAAGCATCACATAATCATAGTTTCACTCTTTTTGTTAGTCAAAGTCAATGGTCATGCATCCCTTCAGGAAGGTAGGACTGCAATCCTGTGTTCTTTGAAGGAGGAAAACTGGATATTTTGAACAGTCCCTGTGTACAGATCCTAATTACTCATACAAATCATTGACAATTTTTAAATGTGTCAACTCATAGACACCAAGAGCAAACATGGAACACACATGAAGACCTTTAAAAATAAGATGCTTTAAGAATGCAATTATAGAAAATATATCCTGGAAAGTCATCACGTGACTGAGAGGCTGAAAAATTTCTCCCATCCTGGAGACCAGGCTATGAGCTGTCTGGATTAGTGAGACCCAAGCCATTGTAGGATAAATGATATTAAGATGTCTAGAGAAAAGACTGGTTGTAATGGAGGAAATGTTGACTAACAGGGTTTAGAAGAGGAAAACAGCATCTGTCTTGTACCAGCCCAAAGATTTTGCAGTACATCTGCCTAAGAATTAGTTTCTATAGCATGTATTCAATAATATTTGAGACCTACACATAGTTTTCCTATTTTTGAATCACAAGTTGATTTCCATGAATTTATTTTTCCTAAGAGGGAAGGAAGAAATGGATCAGGTCAATATGAATATTTTACTTGTATAATCTAGAGTTCTCGTAATTTAATAAATTGATTTCTAGATTATATGCTTTAGTTAAGATGATGCAGGGGAGTCTCTGTAAATGTTATCAACTCTTGGAGACTGACTTGTGAGTCTGCATGGACGATACTTGCATGTGGTAAATTCCTAGGAGATGCTACTGGCTAAGGCCTTCTCATCGGTCATGTAACTTCTGGCAAAATCTGACTTCTATCACTCTACAAAAGATAGTTCTTGCTTGTTTTTCTGTTGCTAAGCTTATCTCCAAGCATACTGTGAAGAGTGCTAGTTATCTTCTTAATGAGATCTCTCCTCTGCTCAGAAAAAGCACACCAGTGGTAGCTAGTCCCATGGCTAGCAAGACACAGCATCTCCTCATTGAGATTTAGACTTGAGATCTTTTTTTTTTTTTTTCTTTTTTATTTAGGCTTACATGTTAACAGTGTAAATGATTCATTGTGCATAGATAGAGGATAACATATCAATTCTCTAGTTGTGAGTTGTATAGAATCACAACATATATGCAGTCATACATAAAGTTAGGGCTATGATGTCCATCATATTCCACCACCCTTGCTGTCCCCATGCCCCCTCCTCCCTT
>CM053399.1:33043805-33148265 GCA_028644305.1 Xerus rutilus
CATTATGGATCAGCATCCACTTATCAACGAGTACATTCGGCATGGATAGCAGGCTCAAATGGTGGTTCCATTCCAAGTTTTCTAAGGAATCTCCATACTGCTTTCCAGATTGATTGTACCAATTTGCAGTTCCACCAGCAATGTAAGAGTGTGCCTTTTTCCCCACAACCTCGCCAACACTTATTGTTGTTTGTATTCTTGATAATTGCCATTCTGACTGGTGTGAGATGGAATCTTAGGGTAGTTTTGATTTGCATCTCTGATTAGACTTGAGATCTTTTCAGAGGCAAACATCTTTTGGGATAGGAATTACTTTGTCACTGAGGGTTCTTGAGCATCTACTACAGGGTAGATACTTCCATTAGTATCTTGTGCTTTATTTTGTTTAATCTTCACAAAACCCAGTGAAGTAGATATTTTTTTTTCCTACTTTATAGATGAGGAGACTAAAGCTTAGAGATGTTAGGTAATGTGCTCATTTATGAACATATTATTTAGGAGCTGGAATTCAAACACAGTACTGACTTTAAAACCTGACTTGTTTACCATTTTGCAACAATGAAGTGACTACAATATTTATCTGATTATTCATTCAACAAGAATGTTTAAGAGTCTACTATGCACTGTTCAAGATGCTCCTCAAGGAGCTTCTTTGCCATCTAGAAGCACCAAAATAAGTAAACAAACTGATAGGTGCTAGGGCTGTAGCCCTGGTTTGATCACCAGCAAAACACACATACACAAATAAATTGATAAGATGATTTCAGTGAGTGGAATGCTGTAAAAAATACTGAACAAGGTAATAGGATGTAGAGAATTTTAATGAAAGGACATTAGTTAATTAGGGTTTTTTTTTTTTAGTGAAGAAAATGCTCATGCAGAGACTTGAAGGAAGAGGAATCTGTCTTTGAGAGAAAGGGAAAAACATTCCTGGCAGAGAGAACAACAGAGCTAGGAAGAGGGTAAGAACATTTTAGGCAGGGAAAAGCAACACAAAATTGTTTGAGAAAGGGGTCACCTTAGTGCATCGAGAAGCAGACAGTCCACTGTGAATGCACACAGCAATAAAGGGGAGAATGGGAGCAGATGAGGTTAGACAGGCAGGAATCCAATCATCTAGGGGTTAGTAGAATATAAAAAGAGGAGGCTAATATCTATGCATGGATTTGAGTATAAAGTGTAAGAGGAGGAAGTTGAGGAGTCTCAGAAGATAGAAACTTTTTCCTTCATAATTCTTTCCAAGAGCTATTCATGCTCGAATTTATTTTTAACTTTTGCTTTCCTCGACACAATGGAATATTATTCAGTCATTAAGAAGAATGACTCTATGACATTTGCCAGTAAATGGATGGATCTGGAGACCATTATGCTAAGTGAAATAAGCCAGTCCTGAAAAACCAAAAATTGAAGTTTTTTGCTGATATGTGGAAGCTAACCTACAGTAAAGGGGTGGGGGGAATAGAAGTTCAGTAGATTAGATAAAAGGGAATGAAAGGAAGAGTGGGGGAATAGGAAAAAGAAAGATAGTGGAATGAATCTGACATATGGTTCCCATGTACATATATGAATACACCACAGTGAATCTCACCATCCTGTACATCCACAAGAATGGGGTCCTAATTTGAATAATTATACCAAAATGGATTCTACTTTCATGTATAACTAAAAAGAACCAATAAAAGAAAAGACAAAAAAGAAAAAGACCCAGTGACATACAAATCTGATCATAGATATGTGAACCACTGTGTTCTGTTAAGCACCTGTTGAACATAAGGCAGGAATTTTCAGTACTGTTGACTGCTGTTATGTCAAGCACACATTATCAACCACAGCTGGACCTCAGCCACTTCCATCATCTCCAGAAGTTAGTGTTTAGAACTTCCAAAGTTAGAAAGATGTGTAATTAACTGTTGGTGGCTGAGTTTAACTCAAATTCCTGGAAATGGGGCAGAACAAATGTTGTCTGTGAATTTGAGGATATAAACTGATATTTTCCTACAATTATCCAATGGTTTCCAAATCAACATTCTAATATTGGTCTGAATCTTACAAGTCCTCCACAAAATTAACTGATTTCTTCTTATTATTCTTTGGGAGAATTCTAGGAGACCCGGTAGGACTTGGGGAACTTTTTGGGCAGTTTTCTTGAATCTCCTGCATGAAGCTTTTCTGTAAGACAGCAATCAAGTGACTTCCACAGAATAACAGATAATTTGGTTTGCTGATTTGCTATTTAGCAAATGAAGTACTCTCCAGGCTGTTTTGTATTTGTGAGATATTTTTTGAATACTAGAACAAGTGACTTAAACATATGCCTGGGAAAATGGATTTAGGATTTGATAATATGTTGTAGTAGCTGAATTTAGAATATAACTGGAAGAAATATATTCTATACTGAGATCTTCTCAAGAATAGGGCCCAATACTTGCAATTCCCTGTGAAATTTTATTATTTGAATAGAGTGTATTATGTCATTTACTTATTTGAGCAAATTTAACTAGATCTTAAATTTTTACATCCTTTTTCTTACCCAGATGTATTTACAAGGCTTCCCCTCCCCCCAATACTGGGAATTAAACCAGTGGCTTTCTACCATTGAGCTTTATCCCTAGCCCTTTTATTTTGAGACATGGTCTCTCTAAATTGCCCATGTTGGCCTTGAATTTGCAATCCTCCTGTCTCAGTCTCCTCAGTAGCAGGGATTACAGGTGTTCACCATTGCGTCTAGCTTACAATATTTTAAATTTGTTCTTAGTTTTGAATGTTTTTACAGCATTCTCTATTTTTTGGTCATGATCATCATAATTAGTTTCAAAAGCTCTGATTACACTGTTGGCATAAAAAGGAAATCTCCTTATTTACTACATGATTTGAACAGTGGGAGAAGAGAGTAGTACACTTCATATAAAGAACTTGGGAAAGGAATATTGTTGACTGGGGTGTGTGGGGCCTGATGGAGGCAGCATGACTCTGGATTAGTTTGCATAGTAAAGGCATGCTTCCAGCTGAGCACTTTGCTAATCTCCTAAGAACTGTCAACTGACAGAAGGGCAGCCTCTATCCAGCTGGAAAAAACATGTTAAGATGTCAAAATATCATAATACACAGAAAATATGAAAAAAATAAATATAAATGATATACCACATCACAAATCATCACTACAGTTTTAGATAAGGAATATGAACCACCTATATTAAAGTTATAAAACAAATTTTTTTCCCTTCTATTTTGGACTCAAGAGTGCAGGATTGTATTAATTAGATTAATTAATAATGTTTTAAAATAAACTAATCCCATAAGTAGCTCATGAATGATTTCACTTGTAGTTTTTGTTTATTTGCTTATAATTATTTACTTATTTTCAACAATGTAACAAAAACACTTGAGGACCCAACACCCAATATAAGAATTAGACTATTGTTTGGGCCTCTGTTTGCCTACTCAATAATAGGGTAGAACACATTTACCTGGCATAGCCATATTTTAGACTATAAGGGGAAGAATCTACCTCTTGAGTTTTGAGGGTTTTATTTTATTTATTTAAATATTTTTTGTTATACATGGACACAGTGTCTTTGTTTTTTGTTTTACTTATTTTTATGTGGTGCTGAGGATCGAACCCAGTGCCTCACACATGCGAGGCAAGCTCTCTGCCACTGTGCCACAACCTCAGCCCTATTTTTTTATTTTTTATTTGTTCTTTTTAGATATACATATCAGTAGAGTGTATTTTCACATATTTTACATACATGGAGTATAAATTATTCTATTAGGATCCCATTCTTGTGGTTGTACATGATGTGGAATTACACTGGTTGTGTATTCATATATGAACATAGGAAAGTTATGTCCAATTAATTCTACTGTCTTTCCTTTTCTCATCCCCCCTTTTTTCTCCCCCTTCCCCTGTGTTCAATCAGGTGAACCTCCATCTCTCCATCCCACCTATTGTGAGTCAACATCCAAATATCAGAGAGAATATTTAGCCTTTGGTTTTTTGGGATTGGTTTATTTCACTTAGCATGATAGTCTCCAGTTCTATCCATTTACTGGCAAATGCCATAATTTCATTCTTCTTTATGGCTGAGTAATAGTCTATTGTGTATATGTACAACATTTTCTTTTTTCATTCATCTTTTGAAGGGCACGTAGGTTGGTTCCAAAGCTTAGCTATTGTGAATTGAGCTGCTATAAACATTAATGTGTCTTTTTCACTGTAATATGCTGATTTTTTAAAAAATATTTTTGAGTTGTCAATGGATCTTATTTATTTATTTATTTATATATAGTGCTGAGGATCAAACCCAGGGCCTCACACATGCCAGGCAAGTGCTCTACTACTGAGCCACAACTCCAGCCCCAGTATGGTGATTTTAAGTCCTTTGTGTATATACTGAGGAGTACAATGATTGAGTCAAATGGTAATTCTACTTTAAGTTTTCTGAGGCATCTCCACACTGCTTTCCAGAGTGTTTGCACTAATTTTCAGTTCCACCAGCAACATATGAATGTACCTATTTCCCCACATCCTCACCAATATTTATTGTTACTTGTATTCTTGATAATTGCCATTCTGACTGGTAAAGAAATATCAGTATAGTTTTAAATTGCATTTCTCTAATTACTAGAGATGTTGAACATTTTTTCATATATTTGTTGACCATTTGTATTTCTTCTTCTGTAAAGTGCCTGTTCAGTTCCTTGGCCCATTTATTGATTGGGTTATTTGTTTTTTTGGTGTTAAGTTTTTTGAGTTTTGTATATATCCTGGAGATTAATTCTCTGTCTAAGATGCAAGTGGTAAGGATTTTCTCCCATTCTAGGCTCTCTGTTCATGTTCTTGATTGTTTCGTTTGCTGTGAAGAAGCTTTTTCGTTTGATGGGTTGTGAGGCTTTTAATCTGTATGATTTAGTTTGCTGAAGCTCTTCTCTTGATATAATCTGAGTCCAAAAAATAGCAAACTAACATAGTAGAACTTTCAGTCTATCCCTATACTGCTGGATGATTCTTGATAGGAAGTAGGACTGCTTCTCCTTGTGGTAATGTGCAGCTGAGGTTCCAAATTTAGCAGCTGCAGCTATGTGATGGTGACTAAATGATAGGGCTTATCACACGACACAAATGGGAAGCACCAGTCTATCCTGTGGCATAATCAAGGAGCTGTGGTCTAAACCCTGTGATTGATTAGGTTTGGACCTTGGGCAATTGAACAAAGCTGGTTTCCATGGAGACTTAGAGGAGCCAGCTCCTTTTTTTTTGGAAGATCAACCCACAATAGATTGGTCTTGGTAAGTTTCTTTACCTCTCAGTCCTGCTAGTCTACATGGTCTTCAACACTTGATGTTGTCAAACATTAATATAATCTTTTTCTTTTGCCAACGAAATTAATCTCAAATTATGTAATTTGTCTTTTCCACATATCTGTTGAAACAGTTCCAATCTTTCTTTCTTGTTTGCTTTCTCTCTCTCTCCTCCCTCCTTCCCTCCTTCTCTTTCTCTCTCTCTCTCTCTCTCTCTTTGTATTTTTTGTTGTTGGCACTAGGGATTGAACTCAGGAGCACTTTACTACTGAGTTACATCTCTAGTTCTGTCTGTCTGATTCTTTCTCTCTCTCTCTCTCTGTCTCTCTCTCTCTCTATATATATATATATATTTTTTTTTAATTTTGACACAGAATCTCATAAAGTTGCCCAGACTGTCCTTGAACTTGTGATCTTCTTGCCTCAGCCTCCCAAGTAGCTAAGATTATAGATGTGCACCACCATATCAAGCCACAGAATATTTCTTTGTGTGTGTGTTGGTCAAATGTGTTTACCTTGAAGTGCTTGTTTATGTCTTTAAACCATTTTGAATTGTATTTTTATTTTTTTTAATGATTTTAAATAGTGCTTTATGTATTCTTATTACTGGTCTTATTAGGTGTACATGTTGAAAACACCTTTTTCCAGTTTATAATACATATTTTTCACTTCCTTTGACATGTTATCCCATGATTAGAAAGTGGTCTTAATTTTAATATAGATAAATTATTGATATTTCTCCACTCATATTGACACATTTTTGATTTTAAGAAATCCTTCTCTACCTTAAGATGAGAAACAAATTCACCTTTATCTTTCACTGAAATTTTTACTTTTGACATCAGTTCTTGTTTATTTGGAGTTGATTTCTGTGGGTGAGGCTGAAATCCAGTTATGTTTTTTCCTATATAGACAACTAATTTATGGTATAATTTCTACTTCATCATCTATAATCTCTAGGATTTAAGTTGAATGCTTTACCTAGGTGACAATCAACTCTCAGCATGGACCACAGCACTCCTTCCCTTGGATGAACTCTCCATCATTACTCTTGTGGTCTGACATTTGGTTCAGAACTTTGGTTCCCCAAAGTTCATGGTGAAACTTAATCACCAATGTGATGGTTTTAGAGCTACAGCCTCTTGGAGGTGATTAGTGCCATCATAAAAGAGGTTCCAGGGAGCTGCCTTCTACCTTTTAACATGTGAGGAGACGATGAGAAGGCAATATGTGGGTCAGGGAAATGGGCCTTCACCAGACACCAGACCTACTGGTGTTTTGATCTTGGGCTTTCCAGCTTCTAACACTGGGAAGAAATAAATTTCTGTTGTTTATATGCTACATAGTCCACGGTATTCTGTTATATTTGCCCAAACAAATTAAGATAGTTACTCTGAGGTAAGAGGGGTCACTCCTTGCCAAAGCTTGCTTTCTTATTTTGTTTTTTTGTGCTTCTAAAGATCAGAAGGATTATTATATTTTTTCTTACATTTTTCTTAGCATCAAAACAATTTATTTCAATTTTCTTTAAGCCACCTCTCTATTACGGTCATTTCCTTTCATTGAGACACTCATTTTTTGTCTCCAAAGTTTCCCTTTGTGATCACAATCTGCAGATGAAGCTCATTTTCCATCAAGGATATCCATCTCGAGGGTATGTCTTTGAAGAATGTAGTCAGCCACTCCATTGATGGATCACAAATATGATGGTGGCCTGATATATCATTATATTGCTTGATGACACTATAGCCATGTTAGTTTGGGTAAGTACACTCTATGATGTTTGCATAGTGATGAAATCGCCTCACAGTGAATTTCTCAAAATAGTATCCCTATCATTAAGTAATGCATAGTTGTGTAGGTTTGAGTTCTGCAAAATTGGGGAAGGGCACATTTGGTCAAGACCGAAAAAGCTGCTGAGATGATTTTGTTTGTATCTTATGCTTGTCCCTGGTAGAAGTATAGGGTAGTCCTTAGCAAGTACTGTGGTTTCATTGATGAAATTCAGCCCTGCTGTGGTTAGCAGTAATTCATGGTTTCTCCTCAGGAATAGGTTCATTCTCAAAAATAAGGAGAAATACTACTTGATAAAGTTAGCATATAGTCCTGTTTTGTTATACATTTAAGCCATATAAATACTGGTCATTTTTAAAATTAAGGCCCACTCTTACCTATTAAAAAAATTACCCTATTCCATAGTTTTTTTGAGGTAATTTCCTGGAAACACAATAGCAAGCTTTCATTTTTGTTTAACAGGCTTGTGTTAGTGCAAAATAGAATTGATCAAACTTTGGATAAGGGAGATGCTATAGAAACCCAGTAACGTAGAAAACAAACAAATTCTTTTTCTTGAGCTTGAGAAGGAAAAAACCCAATCCACAGTATTTTCTGCAATTGCTACTTAGTATGTGTTTTTCCATTTGATTCTGCAAACCAATATTGTTGATTTAGAGTCTGTGGTTAAATCAGAAGCCCAAACAAACAGTGCAGTCCACTACAGCTACTTTATAATGACATACCACCTACAAAAATAGGCAATTGCTTCTGAGCAATTCACTTGTAGATCCTTGCCAGGATTTCTAGTAGCATAGTGTGGCACATAATTTTTCTAGGATGTGTTGATGTATTTATTTTTTAACTTTTTATTTGTTTTTATATTTTAATTTGTTCTAGTTAGTTACACATGACAGTAGAATGCATTTCACACATTGTACACAAATGAAGCACACCTTCTCCTTCATCTGGCTGAACATGGTGCGGAGTCACATCGGTAGTGTAATCATACATGTATGTAGGGTAATGATGTCCGATTCCACCGTCCTTCCCATCCCCAAATCCCCTCCCCTCTGCTTATTCCCCTCTGCACAATCCAAAGTTCCTCCATTCTTCCCTGCCCACCCCTCCATCACTATGGATTTATAGCTGCTTGTCAGAGGAAAAATTTGGCCTTTGGTTTTTTAGATATGGCTTATTTCACTTAGCATGATATTTTCCAGCTCCATCCATTTACCTGCAACTGCCATAATTTCATTCTTCTTTAAGGCTGAGTAATATTCCATTGTGTATATGTACCACATTTTCTTTATCTATTCATCTGTTGAAGGGCAACTAGGTTTGTTCCATAGTTTAGCTATTGTGAATTGAGCTGCCATGAACATTGACGTCACTACGTCAATGTAGTATGCTGATTTTAAGTCCTTTGGATATATGTTGAGGAGTGGGATAACTGGGTCAAATTGGGGTTTCATTCCAAGTTTTCTGAGGAATCTCCATATTGCTTTCCATAGTAGTTGCACCAATTTGCAGTTCCACTAGCAATGTATGAGTGTACCTTTCCCCCCATATCTTCACTAACACTTATTATTGCTTGTATTCTTTCTTTTTCAATTAGTTATACATGACTGCAGAATGCATTTTGATTCATTATACACAAATGGAACACAACTTTTCATTTCTCTGGTTATACATGATGCAGAATCACACCATTTGTGCAACCATACAGGTACATAGTGTAATAATGTCTATCTCATCCCACCATCTTTTCCCACCCCCATCCCACCTCCCCTCTCTTCACTCCTCTCTGTACAATCCAAAGTGCCTCCATTCTTCCCTTGCCGCCCCAACCCCTGACTCCATTATGAATTAGCATCCACATATCAGAGAAAACATTTGGCCTTTGGTTTTTTGGGATTGGCTTATTTTACTTTTGTTGCTTGTATTCTTGATAACTGCCATTCTGACTGGAGTGAAATGAAATCTTAGAGTAGTTTTGATTTGCATTTTTATACTCATTAGAGACATTGAACATTTTTTCATATGTTAGTTGATCAATTGTATTTCTTCTTCTGTGAAGTGTCTGTTCAATACCTTAGTCTATTTATTGATTGGATTATTTGATCTTGTGTTAAGTTTTTGAGTTCTTTATATATCCTGGAGATTAGTGCTTTATCTGAGGTTCATGTGGTATTTTCTCACATTCTGTAGGCTCTTTCTTTACATTATTGATTTATTGTTTTCTTTGCCAAGAAGCTTTTTAATTTGAGTCTATCCCATTTATTGATTCTTCTTTTTTTTTTTTTTGGGTACTGGGGATTCAAGTCGGGGACTCTTGAACACTGAGCCACATCCCCAGTTCTATTTTGTATTTTATTTAGAGACAGGGTCTCATTGAGTTGCTTAGCACCTTGCTTTTTGCTGAGGCTGGCTTTGAACTTGGAATTCTCCTGCTACAGCCTCCTGAGCCATTGGGATTACAGGCATGCACCACCTTGATTCTTGATTTTAATTCTTGTGCTTTAGGCATCTTGTTAAGAAAGTCAGTTTCTAAGCTGACATGGTAGAAATTTGGTCCTACTTTATCTTCTATTAGGCACAGGGTTGCTGTTCTAGTGTGTAAATGATGGATTTGAGTTGACTTTTGTGCAGGGTGAGAGAGAGAGTTTTAATCTCATTTTGCTACATATAGATTTCCAGTTTTTCCAGCACCATTTGTTGAATAGGCTATCTTTTCTCCAATGTATGTTTTTAGCACATTTATACATTTCTCTTGTATAAAATAACAGTATTCATTTGGGTTTTCTCTGTGTCTTCTATTCTGTACCATTGATCTACATGTCTATTTTGGTGCCAGTACCATGCCATTTTTGTTACTATTGCTCTGTAATATAGTGTAACATCTGGTATCATGATGCCTCCTGCTTCACTCTTCTTGCTGAGAATTGCTTTGGCTACTCTGGGTCTCTTATTTTTACAAATGAATTTCATGTGTGCTTTTTCTAGTTCTATGAAGAATGTAATTGGGATTTTAATAGGAATTGCATTAAATATGTATAACAGTTTTGATAGTATGGCCATTTTGACAATATTTAATTCTGCCTATCCAAGAGCATGGAAAATCTTTCCATCTTCTGAAGTCTTCTTTCATTGTAGAGGTCCTTCACGTCTTTTGTTAGGTTGATTCCCAAGTTGTTTTTTTTTCTTTTTTTGAGGCTGTTGTGAATGGGGTAGTTTTCCTAATTTCTCTTTCAGAGGATTCATCGCTGATGTACAACACATTTGATTTATATTGTTGATTTTATATCCTGCAACTTTGCTGAATTCATTTATTAGCTCTAGAAGTTTTCTGGTGGAATTTTTTGGATATTCTAGATATAGAATCATGTCATTGTCAAATAGTGATAGTGAGTTCTTTTCCTTTTCACATCCCTTTAATCTTTCATCTGTCTAATTGCTCTGGCTAGAGTTTCAAGGACAATGTTGAATAGAAGTGGCGAAAGAGGGCATCTCTGTCTTATTCCAATTTTTAGGGGGAATGCTTTCAATTTTTCTCCATTTAGAATGATGTTGGCCTTAGGTTTAGCATAGATAGCTTTACAATGTTAAGGTATGTTTCTACTATCCCTAGTTTTTCTAGTGTTTTGAACATGAAGATGTACTGTGTTTTGTCAAATACTTTTTTTTTTACATCTATTGAGATGATCATATGATTATCTTTAAGTCTATTGATATGATGAAATACATTTATTGATTTCTGTATCTTGAATCCCTGAGATGAATCCCACTTGATCTTGGTGCACTATTTTTAAAATATGTTTTTGTATGCAATTTGCCAAAATTTTATTGAGAATTTTTGCATCTATAATCATCAGGGATGTTGTTCTGAAGTTTTCTTTCCTTGATGTGTCTTTGTCTGGGTTTTGGTATCAGGGTGATACTAGTCTCATAGAATGAGTTTGGAAGGGTTCCCTCCTTTTTTATTTCATAAAATAATTTGAGGAGTCTTGGTGTCAATTTTTATTTGAAGGCGTTGTAGAACTTGGCTGAAAATCCATCTGGTCCTGAGCTTTTTTTTGATGGCATTTTCTATTTTATTGCTTGAAATTGATCTGTTTAAATTATGTATGTCCTCTTGATTCAGTTTGAGCAGATCATAAGTCTCTAGAAATTTGTCAGTGTCTTTGAAATTTTCTATTTTATTGGAGTATAAATTTTTAAAATACTTTCTAATTATCTGCTATATTTCAATAGTGTCTGTCATGATATTTCCTTTTTCATCATGAATATTAGTAGTTTTGGTTTTTGTCTCCTTCTCTTCATTAGCATGGCTAACAGTTTCTCAATTTTATTTTTTCAATGAATCAGCTATTTGTTTTGTCATTTCTTTTAATTGTTTCTTTTGTTTCAATTTTGTTGATTTCATCCCTGATTTTAATTATTTCCTGTCTTCTACCACTTTTGGTGTTGATTGGTTCTTCTTTTTCTCGGGCTTTGAGATGTAATGTCAGGTTATTTATTTGTTGACCTTTTATTCTTTTAATGAATGAGCTCAATGCAATGAACTTTCCTCTTAGCACTGCCTTTATGATGTTCCAGAGATTTTGATATGTTGTATTGGTTTTCTAATTTACCTCTAAGTATGTTTTTATTTCCTCTCTGACTTCTTCTACTATCCATTTGTTGTTCAATAGTATGTTATTTCGTTTCCAGGTGTTGAAGTAGCTTCTATTTTTTATTTTATCGTTGATTTCTAGTTTCATTCTATTGTGATCTGATAGAATGCAGGGTAGTGTTTCTATTTCTTTTTTTTGTATTTGCTAAGAGTTACTTTGTGGCATAACATATGTTCTATTTTATTTTTTTTAATTTTTTAATTTTTTTTAAATATTTATTTTTTTTAGTTGTAGGTGGACAGAATATTTTTATTTTATTTTTATGTGGTGCTGAGGATTGAACCCAGTTCAATGTGTGCTAGGCGAGACGCTACCACTGCACCACAACCCCAGCCCCCATATGTTCTATTTTAGAAAATGATCCATCTGCTGCTGAGAAGAAAGTGTATTCCCTTGATGATAGATAAAATACTCTACATATGTCTATTGTCTAAACTATTGATTTTATTATTTAGTTGTATAGTTTCTTTGGTTTTTGTTTGGAAGACCTATCCAGTGGTGAGAGGGGTGTGTTAAAGTCACCTAGTATTATTGTGTTGTGGTCTATTTGATTCTTAAATTTGAGAAGAGTTTTTTTAATGAATATAGATGTTCATTGTTTGGGGCATATATATTTATGATTATTAAGTCTTGTTGATGTATGATTACCTTAAGCAGTATGAAATATTCTTCTTTATCCCTTCCAACTAACTTTGGCTTGAAGTCCATTTTTATCTGATATAAGGATGGAAACACTTGCTTGTTTACACAGGTTTTATGAGTGATATATTTTTTCCCAATGTTTCGACCTTAATCTGTGGATGTCTTTTCCTAGGAGGTGAATCTCTTGAAGACAGCATATAGTTGGGTATTTTTTAAAAATATAATCTCTAATCTGCCAGTCTATGTCTTTTTTTTTTTTTTTTTTTGGTACTGGAGATTGAACTCATGGGTACTCGACCACTGAGCCACATCCCCAGCCCTATTTTGTGTTTTATGTAGAGACAGGGTCTCACTGAGTTGCTTAGCGCCTCGCCATCTATGTCTTTTGATTGATGAGTTTAGGCCATTACATTCAGGGTTATTATTGAGATACGATTTATATTCCTGGTCATTTTGGTTTATTTTTGGTTTTTAACTTAATTTATCATCTCCTTTGATTGACTTTTACTTTAATGTAATTCCTCCCTTTGCTGGTTTTCAATTTTTTTTTTCACTTCCTCTTCATGGCATATTTTGTTGAGAATGTTCTGTAGTGCAGGCTTTCTAGTTGTGAATTCTTTTCAGTTTTATTTATCATGGAAAGTTTTTATTTCATCTTCAAATCTGATGCTTAGTTTTTCTGGATATAAAATTTTCAGTTGGCATCTATTTTCTTTCAGAGCTTGATATATGTTATTCCAGAATCCTCTGGCATTGAGTGTCTGGGTTGAGAAATTAGTTGAGATCTGCATTAGTTTCCTCCTATATGTTATTTGATTTTTTTCTCTTGAAGCCTTTAAAATTCTATCCTAATTCTGTATGTTAGTCATTCTAGTGATAATGTGCCTTGGTGTGGGTCTGCTGTAATTTTGTACATTTGGGGTCCTGTAAGTCTCTTGTGTTTGATTTTCCATTTCATTCTTTAGATTTGGGAAATTTGGTGATATTATGTAATTGAAAAGATGGTGCATTCTTTTGGTTTGTATCTCCACACCTTAGTCTATTCCAATAAATCTTAAATTTGATCTTTTCATGTTCTCCCATATTTTTTGATGTTTTGTTCAGGGTTTCTTACCATCTTGTCTGTACAGCTGACTTTATTTTCAAGAGTATATATTTTGTCTTCATTGCCTGAATTTTTGTCTTCCAAGTGGTTTAGTCTGTTGGTGATGTTTTTTATTGAATTTTTAATTTGGTTTATTGTTTCCTTCATTTTGAGGATTTCTGCTTGATCCCTTTTTATAATCTGTTTCTTTATTGAAGTGATGTTTCACTTCCTGTGTTTTCTCTCTGATATCATCCTTTCTTTCAAAGATCAGACTATTTACCTTCTAAACCCCTTCTCTGATATTTCTTCTACTGTGTTGTCTACAGATTTTATTGTTGGAACATCTTGGTTTGTTTGAGGTGCTTTGTTCCTTGTTTTTTCATGTTGTTTGTGTGTCTTCTCATCTAGTGGTATGGATCTCAGACTGCATAGTTTCTACCTTATATTCTTATAGTGTCCCTGAAGGCTTCTAGTACCTCCACTTTAAGGGGGAGACCAATATTAACAGCACCTAATGCAAATAATATACAATCTTAAACCAAGTAGCTCCTATTAAGGTGTCTACAGTTTTGTCCCAATAAACTGAAATGATGTGTTCAATTATTGTCTACAATATAAATAGTGAGTTTGCTAAAAGGGTTTACCACTTCAAATGATGGACAAAAAGATAACAGAAGTAGTGTAGGATGTAATGTTTATGAGGGAGAAGAGGAGAAGATAGAGGCAAAAACTTAGAGTAGGAGTGAAGGAGGAATTGATAGAGGTTGACTGTTAGCATGCGAGAAGTGAAAAAGAGAAGCCAGGGAGACAGATAAATGAGAGAAAAAATTTATACAGATTTTTTAAAACAGTAAAAGTATAAGAATATACAACTAAATTATAATATACTATTCAGACATCCCACTCTTCAATACATTGATGCATGAAAAATATTTGAATTCAAAGATGGTAGAGATGTAAGAGACATGGCGAAAAAAAGTAAAGTCTTTATGGAAAATTAACTGATTACTTTGGTTGGCTTTCAAAAATTTACTGAGCTTCTCTTCTCTGCTGACAGATGGGGTTGTCTGAAGTTCAATGGTAGCTCTAGTCAGGTGGATGCTGGAATTGTTGGCTAGGTGAGCTGATAGCAAGTTGCCTTCATGCCCTCTTTTGCTCTCCCACCTTGTAGCCAGCCCTGTCTGTCACTGCACACTTCAGGATTCAGTGAACTAGAGAGAGGCCAGTTTCCTCCAGTTTCTCCAACCTGTGTCCCCCCACAACCTCTAGAGAACTGCCCCCAGTCTTCAGCTTTCCACAGGCTTGTGAGGCCTAGACTGGCCCTGAGCTTAAATTCTCCAGGCTCTGCCTTGCTGCAGTCCCAAGATCTCAATGCCATTCAGACTTGAAGAGAGACCTCCAGGGATCTGTTCACACAAAAGAGCAACCCTGCAAAGAGGCAGCCAGATGGCATCCACTAGAACCCAGCAGGAAGACCTCAGGTACAACCAGACCTGCAGGTACCCTGACAATATATTTCCAGGTCCTGACTGGTGTCTTCAGGCTGAGGCAGTTGCACCCTGAGATGGCAGGGGTGGTGGTGGCAAACCTGCAGGCCCCTTGGCTCTAGACTCCCAGGCCCTGTCTGGTGTCCCATGATGGCAGCAGCCTCATGAAACTAAACTTGTGTGTATCCTGAAAAGGGACTTACTGGCAGCAACAAGAGCAGGAGCTCTGAGGGCACAGGGTGGGTGCTAGGGGGTGGGCCTTGGGTGGTGGGTGATGGGCAGGCTAAAGTTGGGCGATAGGCAGGCAAAAAGCAGGCAAACAGGCAACCAGTGGGCAGTTGGTGGTGGTCAGCCAGTGATCTGCATGTGAAAGGTGGTGCAGAGAGGGCTGTCTTGCAGTGTTTCCTCTGCTTAAATCTGGAGTCACGGAGCGGCAAGGAATGTAGCCTCCCTCTACTTTGCCACCTTGAATCTTTCTCCAGGATGTGCTTAAATAAGGAATTGCTGAAATATTATTTGTCAAGAATCAGAATCTAATGAGATCCCAATTTTCGGAATGGTGGTAAAATATTCCAATTTCATAGTTGCTATGAATCTGAGAAATGTCTGTTCAGTTCATCTGAATTAAGTTCAATTTAAATTTTCTGAATATCTAACATACAATCGTTCAGTTATGCAAATTTTATTGAGCACTTTTATATATAATGCCGTAGTAGTTGAGGAGGTGATGAAAATTCATTTTTACTGCTTTCAATATACTTGGGGAGACAAAAAATCTTCTTGGTGCTAAGCAGTGAAAACTCTGACTTCATTAAACAATTGCTTTAGTGGGAGGATTTCAGGGGCTCACAGAATTAAAAGGCATTACAGAGATCAGGTTTAGGAATGAGAGGAGCCAAGAATGAATGAATGAATGAATCTCTCTGTCTCTATCATCTAGCTATCTAGAGATCTCTTTGTCTCTGTCTCTCTCTCTCTCATGCATGTGTGTGCACACACTCACAGACACACACACACACACACACACACACACACACACACACACACAGTAATCCAGAAGGCAAAATGCAAGAAGTTGGAGCTATTCAGCAAATAACTCTAGAAGAAATCAGTCTCAGAAAAGTGTGATATCTAGTCATGTGCCTGCCCTAGTCATGTGCACAGATAGAATTCTTTCTCCTACCAGGCTTGTCTTTTCCCCCTGGTCTGAAGTTTCTGTTCTTTCTTAACCAGAATCTGTTATTCTGGGTTTCCATCACTGGAGATGGACATTCACAATTCAGAAATTATCCTTCAAACACAATAGGAAAAGGTAATTTTCTAAAAGGCCATAGATATACTATTGGAAAAATAATGTCTGGCATTGCTTATTGCAGGCAAAGGGAACATTGTCATGCTGCAGATATGAAAGAATGTGGACCAGGAAGGGGCTATTAGATTAGGAGTAAGTTAAAATGTTATTATTGTTGATGGCAGATGGGGCAACAGTAAAATGGCCACTATGAATACAGGAAGAAAAGAAATATGATATTCACATAAAAGTTAATCTATAAAATAAATATTTAGATTTGATAGGCCAGAAATAGGCAAAGTTACATAAAAGAGACAAAGATGACACATGATTGAAGGCATTATCTTATCTAAAGAAAAAAATGTCAGTCAGAAGGGATATTGGCCAGGAGAAACAGAGAGACACAAACCAGAGAAGATAGTACCCTGATTAGGTATGTAAATACCTATTTTTCCCAAGCAGATGCACTCTTCTCATGGAAGCAGAAACAATGATATCATTAAACATTCCAATCACCAGAGTTAACTAGGAGGGATCCAATTCTTTTCCTATCAGGCTTCTGATAAGCTGCCTTTCATAGTTTCATAGAAGGAGATAAGGTGCAACAGAAATAGATAGTTGTATTCCTTTTTAAAAACATATACCCTGGTTTATACACTCATATAAGCATAAATTATCATGCTGAATATAATCTACTTTGCAAAATTGTTAATGTTTAGTTTCTGGAGCTGCCAGGCTGAGGGTCAAAGCCTATATTTATTGAGTTCTTCAAAATAAATGGTAAAGTGAGAGACTTCTTAGAAGTTAACTAGCTGATATTTACTGCCTGTTTTGTCTCAAATGTTTTTATTAGGTACCTCTTGAAAGAAGAATCTCAGAGACGAAGAGATGGTTGGATGGAAATGGATGGCAGGGGCTTAATGCAGACAGTCCTTTATACTTGTGTTGTATCTTACAGTTCTCTAAGCACTTCCACATGTATCATCTCATGTCACTACCTGGTGATGGAAGCAAGGATTGCAGAACCCTCTTAAAAAGAAAGGATGCTGACATGTAGAGCTTATGTGATTTACAGGTGAAAAGTGCAGAGATTGAACTCTTTCTCCTATCAGGCTTGTCTTTTCACCCTTGTCTGAAGTTTCTGTTCTTTCTTAAGCACTGTGCTGATCATCATGGGATTGCAAAAGATGAGTGAGGTGCTGTTCTTGCCTTCAATAGCAGGGAGTGCTACAAAATTGCACAATTAGCAGTTTGTCTTATATTTAAGCTTTCAGAGGGATCTACTCAGTCATTCATAACAAAATGCTAGCACTAGAGCTGTAAGAAAGAATAGGTAGATATGGTCTTTGTCCTCATCAACCTTTCAAATCCAGGATACATTGGGCATCTACTTTCTGTTTGTTGCCATGTCCAGGGGACAGAGAACTTCAAGTTATCGAATGTATGCTGTGTTAAACATAGCAGCGAGGTCATCTTAGAATTTTATGACCATGGATGTTCATTCCTTTTATGCAAACTATCTTTGTATTAAAACAAATAAATATAAGTTTTAAACAATGATCAAACCAATACTTTAGAGGAAAATTAAAAAACAGAACTATTTGTGTGTGTGTGTTGGAATATATATGTTGGATAATGTTATGATTTAGACATTAGGTGTCTCCTAAAAGCTCATGTGTGAGACAATGCACTAAGATTTAGAGAAGAAATGATTGGTTATGAGAGCCTTAACCCAATCAGGGAATTAATCCCTTGATAGGGATTAACTGAGTGGTAACTGAAAGCCAGTAGGATGTGGCTGGAGGAGGTGGGTCCCTGGGGCTGTGCCTTTGGGGTATATATTTTATATCTGGAGAGTGGAGTCTCTCTCTCTGCTTTCTGATCATCGTATGAGCCACTTCCTTCTACGACACTCTTCTACCATGATGTTCAGCCTCATCTGGAGCCCTGAGGAATGGAGCTGGCTGTTTATGGACTGAGACCCATGAAACCATGAGCATCCAAACTTTTCCTCCACTGAAGTTGTCTTGTCAGATCTTTTAGTCACAGCAGCAAAAAGCTGACTACAACACACACACACACGCAAGGTTTATAAATATTTGTAAAAATATATAAAATGATCAAGAAGACATAAAATTATTTAATACTACCAAATCCCCTACATATGTATTAGACACATATATTACACACTGCTGTTAGGGTTTGAATCTGGAATGTCCCCTAAAAGCTCATTGTTGAAAGCATGGCCCATAGTACAGCAAGATTCAGATCTGGGACATTCAGGAAATGACTGAATCACAAGGGCTTGAACCTTATCAGAGATTCATTTGAAGGATTAATAATGTGAATTGACTACTGAGTTGGTAGCTATAAGCAGGATGTGTGACTGAAGGAAACAGGTCTCTGGGGGAATGCCCTTGGGGGCTATATCTCAGCCCGGCCTCCCTCTCCCTCTCTACTTCCTGGCTGCTTTGAGCTGAGAAACTTCCTTGCACCATGTTCTTCTGCCATTGTGTTTCCCTTGGAGCCAGCAGACCATGGTCTGTAACTGTGAACATATAAGCTAAAACAAATCTTCTTTCCTCTGGGTTGTTCCAATCAGGTATTTTGGTCACAGCAACAAAAAGCTGACTAGTATAACCATCATAAAAATTGATGTCACTTCCATTATTTCCTGTTTTCATTTAGTTCCTTTCTTCTCTTTCTCTTTCTCTGATCTTCATTTTCTTATCTTCATGTTTTGGCTTCAAAAGAAGAGTCCTGGCTGCTGGTTCAGCCACTCAGTCACAGTCTCAGAACAATGCTTCAGATCGCTCTGCTTCAGATCTCTTCTGCTTTCCTCTTTCCCAGCAAGGAAACATTTCCTAGGGAGAGGAGACAAAAGATATTTCCCTATTTCTCTCTCATTGGCTCCCTCTTTTAAGAGTTCTTTCTATATGTTAAAAAATTTCCAATGGAGTTTCTGATTAGGAAATAACAGAATACTCTTAAAATTTCCCCTCATATTTAAAAAGAAGCTTTTTTTTTTTTTTCAGATTTGAAAAACAGAGTTTTTCTCTTCCTTGTGTCCTTAGCAGAGGCAGAGAATAGACTTCATATCTTCTTTTCTTGAGCAGTTTTTGTAAAATGTTCTTATAACTCAGGAGACTCCTTATCTACTTAATTAGTTAAGTAGGTAATTACTAGATGGATCCTTGGCAGACTGTTCTAAAAGCATTTTGAAAAAAAAAGATACTCTGCCACCACAAAAAGTTTAAAATGATATTGTTACTTATAAGACAGTGGTCAACTGAACAGTAACTAGAGTTTCCTAACACTCATCCTAGACACAGTAGATGCAGATTTCATTAAAACAAGCCTTCCCTCCCGACCCTCTCTCACCAGGTCTAATCCTCTCATTTTAAACTATTATGGTAATATCTATTTTCACTTGACACATCCATTATAGTTGCAACTAACCATCTGTTCTCTTACTCTACACATATTTATTTGTATAGTCTTTACATCTGCTTTGTATCAGGCATTGTTTTAGGGACCAGGGTTATAGCAGGAAACAGTATAAGTAAGGTCTCATCTCTCACAAAGTTTTTCTGCCATTTAGAAAGACAAACAGCAAGTAAGTAAAGACAGTGATTTTAGGCAGTGATAAAAGCTATAAAGAAAATAAAACAGGGTAATGTAATAGAAAGGGAAATGTGGTGGAGGTCTGTTGCATACAAATGAACCTCACATTTGGTAGATTAGAGCAATGACAATTTATATTTCTGACAGTTCTTTGGGTTGATGTCAATCACCTGATTTTTCTCCTCCACATTGTGAAGACTGAGGTCACTCATGAGGCAGCAGTTTGGGAGCTTGGATGCCTTTGTCAGGTCCAACATGACCTCTGCCTTTCCTGGATCTCGGCATGTGGACTCCTTCACTCAGTTGCAGAGTCCAACGTTCCAACAGTCCTAACACTTTGGTGACCAGCATCGAAGGAGCAAAAGTGGCTTGTCAGTCCTTTTAAAGTTCAGGTTCAGAACTAACACAGTGTCACCCCTGTAACATTCAAAGCAAGTCACAGTGTATCTGGATTCAAAGAAGTAGATGCCAGCTTTTCATGGATGAAGCAGCAAACAACTGTAGCTATCCTTAATTCATTAGAGATTATTATTCATATAGATAATTATTTCCTTAATGATCCCTTTACTACTCTTTAAGCTCGCAGAGAGCAAGGATAATATCTATTATTTCTTACTGTTGCTACAGTGGTGTCTAGCAATGGTACCAAAAATGAATGGCAGTATCAATAGATGTTAGGAAAGGATGAAGAAAGCAAATACTTGGTTCACATGGTACCTCCTCCTACTCATCTAATCTCATCTAATGACCATTGCTAGTTGATCATAGGGCTCTTTCTTACTGATAAGACTCACAGATTCTGCTTGATACAGTGATCCAAGGAGTCTTTGCTAATGTTGTCATGTATGATATCACCATGAATTTGCTCTGGGGAAGGCTTTAGGCAGATGAGATGAGCTGGGCTTAGAAAGATGTGTGGTATTTGAAAATCAGAATAAAAGTGCCAAAGTTTTCACTGGCCTGTAGTTTTCCTTTAGATAAATTAGAATAAGGTGTACCCTTTGGCAGATGAATTTAAAACAAAAACACAATGCTACCATTCTGGGTGGATGCATTCTCTTGGGTGTACAGGGTTTTGTAAGCAGATAGCAATTTGTGTGTGAGGAGAAACGCTTCCTCCAGATATATACAGCCCTGGTCTAAAACGTATGGCCTTGCCCTATGCTCTGATGGATTGCACAAATTCCCAGACACATTAGGCAACTTTAAGAGTGTGTTTAAATATGAACAATCACAATGAGACAACTTATGTTTGTGTTCTTCAATTGAACTCTAGAGCTCATTTATTTTTTGTAAGCAAAGATCTTTCAGGTTGAAGATAGGTACCTATAATTTTTTATTTTAGGATGAGTTCAATCTACCCTGTGATCAACTGGGTTTATAATGATGACTGGTAAGCATCAACAGTGATTATGTTTCCTCCACTTCAAAACCACCAAGTGAGAAATGAAAGTGCCAGTCAACCAGATGTTTTGTTTACCTCATGCAAAACTATTAGTTAGACTAAACTGACTCCCTCTATCCCCTTTAATTGTCTTTCAAAAACTTAGAGAAAGCCCTAATCAATGGAAGGACCAGAAATCAAGATTTTTGTTTGTTCATGCCAATGAGATAAAATTAACCTGATGATAGATTCCTTCACTTTTCAAGCAGATGTTGGGACATTATACCCACAATAGGATATAAAAGATGTACATTTTCATGAGGGTATCTAGAACTCACTATGTTTCAATATACTAGATAAACCTTTGGAATAGAAATCTTCCTCAAATTCTATTTTTTGCATACCTCAAATCCTAAAATGCAACCCTATAATTCTATATTGCATTATCTTTCAGAAGAAATCTTAGCCTGATATTCAAGATCCTTTTACTATCATCTCCTCTTGTGCCACCAATCCGTTATGTTCTGTGTATCCTAAACAAGTGGTTCTCAGCTTTGGTACTATTGATATTTTGGGCTAGATAATTCTTTGTTATAGGGGAATACTATATGCATTGCATGATGCTTAGCAGCATCCCAGTTTCTACCTCTTTCCTTTCATGTCATATTCCAACCCTAATGTATGTGATCTTTCCTCTTTGCTAAGCTTTTACTGAGAAGTGGGTGGATAATATATAGGTATAGTATTTTTCCTTCCTACCAAGAACCAGAAGGGAGTAGAGGCTAAACACGAAAGGTGGAGGGGAAAGAGTGTGAACTCCGAATGCTAATCATTTCATTTGAATATGCTAACAGGACAAAATCTTCTTGTTTTACACCTAATGAGATAGTTCTAAGATACACATTAGCAATAGAACCAATTGGATTCTTTGTTTTGATTCCTCCTCAAAATCCTATTAAATAAGGACCACTATCTGTTTTTCATAGTGGAAAAAACTGAGGCCTAAGTAATTTCAGTCACTTTGTCACAGTCTAGATAACAAAAAGAGGAACCTGAATTTCAGGCAAGGCAGACTGTATCCAAAGCCCCACTTCAAGCTATATTTAAGTTCGTAATGTTTTAGGAGATATTATCCTTGAGGCGGTTTGCTTGGTTTCATCTTCCTGTTATTGAAAGATGGATTACCTGGGAGAAAAATCCAATTGAATTTCCATCTTCCCTGTGTCTTTCCATTCCAGGGTTCTCACTTGCCTTTAATGACTTTCTCAGGCCTTTCTCTCGAGGGTGAGACCTTCCAGGACTGAGCTCAACCCAAACAAGAAGCTTTTGGGAATGAGTTAGGAAAGTCTGTTCAGCTGTTTTTGTAGAGGAGGAAAAAGGATATAAAGTGCCTTTTCTCCCATTCTCAAAATAACTTACTGTTTGAACTTTCAAATATGCATGTGGTTGGATCTTTATGAGAACGTCCCGGGTAGTAGGAAAGGACATGCATTCAAGACTCTTCCCTCCGCCTTGTACTGAGCAGAGTGCTGCATGTGAAGCACACTGCTCCCTGTGTGGTTAGTAAACTTATGACAGAAAGGGTGGAGGTGACCTATGTATAAAATTCATCCATGATAGCTCTCGGTTTTCATTTGAGTCTTTTGCTTGCCTTCTTCCTCTGCTTATCTCCCCAGCAGGGTCTTCTCCAGGTTTGCTATTTATTCTACAAAGTATCTCAGCACTGAGTTTAGACAAAGTACCCAATTAGGAGTTCATTCATTCGTTCATTTGTCTATTCAAATATATTTGTTGAATGCCTACAATGGGCTAGACATGGTACTTAGCATTTTACGTGTACATTTATTTACCCCAAGAACTTTCTTAAGTGGTTGTCATCTTTATCAATTTATTTAAAAGGAACCCAAAGTATGGCCAGACTTCCCTTGGGCATGAATGTGAGTGTAGAACTGAAATTTCACCCAGGGATTTATCTATTGGCTTAGGCCATGCTTGTAACCACAACAAATCCTTTCTTCCTAACAATAAACCAGAGTTCAGATATCTGAGTTATTGTTTATGTTATATGAGGAAAAGTTGGAGGAACTAGGAATATTGAGCCTGGCAAAAGGAGCTACTTGATACTTGATTAACTTGATCTGGAAAAGGAAGGGGTGGGGACTGTGGGTCCATGAATGATGAAAGATAAATGAAGAGTGATTTCATCTTAAAATATAACAACAACAACATGAACAAAATTAAACTAAAGAAATTGAAAGGTACACAAGCAAATGGAAAGATATCCTGTGTTTGTGAGTCGAAAGGATAATTATGGCCATACTACTCAAAGAAATCTTCAGAGTGAATGCCCTCCCTGTAATAAAACATCAATGATATTCTTCACAGAACTTGAAAAAGAAATTCCTAAAATTTGTATGAAACCACAGCAAAACCTGAAACTTCAAAGTCATCTTGAGGAAAAAGGACAATGCAGGAGGCAGTGTATTACCCACCTTCACAATGTGCTACAAAGCTGTAGTAATCCCAGCAGCATGGTATTGGCATAAAGACAGACACTTAGAGCAATGGAACAGGATAGAGTACTTAGACACAAAACTACACATCTACAGTCAACTCATTTTAGATAAAGATGCAGAGAACATGCATTGGGCATAGGATGATCTTTTCAACAAATGGTGCTGTGAACATTGGATATCCACATGCAGAAGGATAAAACTAGACACCAGTTTTTTAAAAGTACAAAAATCAACTTAAAATGGAATAATGACATAAATTTAAGACTGGGATATTAAATTTCTAAAGAAAACAGGAGAAATGCTTCAGGACATTGGAATGGTCAAGGATTTGTTGTTGTTGCTAAAGATCTCAAAAGCACTTGAAACAAAAAGCAAAAACAAATAAGTGTCACCACATCAAACTAAACATCTGCCAAACAAAAGAAAGTATCATTAGAGTGAAGATACAACCTACAGAATGGGAAAAATATGTGTAACATAGGTATCTGACAAGGAGTTAACATTTGGAATATATAGCAAACTAAAAGTAACAAATAGAAAAAAAAGCAACATTAAAAAGCCAAATAGCCTGATTTAAAAATGGGCAATACCAAAAGAGTATATTAATGACAAAGACTGGACCTCAAGGGAGATCATCTGGAAGAAAATCACATTAAAAGAATATTAAGGGGGAAAAAAGGGCAGTATACCTAAACAGATAATCTCAAAGAAAGATGAAAAATGGCAAATGAGTATATGGAAAAAAGAATTCTCAACATCACTAATGATCAGGAAAATGCAAATCAAAACCACAATGAGACATATACTCACCCCAGTAAGGATGGTTATTATCAAAAAGACTGAATATGTAGAGGAAAGAGAAACCTTGAACACTGTTCATGCTAAGGTAAATTAGTACAGCCATTATGGAAAACAGTATAAAAGTTCCTCAAATTATTTAAAAACAGGGTTGGGGTTGTGGCTCAGTGGTAAGAGTGCTTGCCTTGCATGCGTGAGGCACTGGGTTCGATCCTCAGCACCACATACAAAATACATAAGTAAATAAAATAAAGGTTTAAAAAATCTTTAAAAAAAAAAAGAAAAAAAAATATTTAAAAACAGAAAATATGGAATGACCAGATCCAGAAATCTCACCGCTGGAGATTTCATATATATATGAAATGAAATCAGTATTTCAAAGAGTTTTCTGCACTCTCATGTTTATTGCAGCATTATTCACAACAGGTGAGAAATGGAAATAACATAAATGTCCATCAACTGATGAGTGGATAAAGCAAATACAGAACATGAACACAACACAATACTCTTTAGTCATAAAGAGAATGGAATCCTGATGTTTGTGACAATGTGGCTGGAACTAAAGATCATTATGTTAAGAGAAATAAGCCAGGTCCAGAAGATAGTGCCCCATGGTCTCACTCATATGTGGAATCTAAAAAGTTGATCTCATAGAAGTTGATAATAGGGTGGTCGTTACTGGAGTCTGGGGAGAATTGTGGGAAGGAGTTTGAGGAAAGGTTGATCAATGGGTACCAAGCTAGAATTACACAAGAGTAAGTAGTTCTGGGGTGCTATTGCAGAGTAGGGCAACTGTAGATAACAGTAATGTACTGTGAGTTTCAAAAAGATAGAAGAAAGGATTTTGAATGTTTTCAACATAAAGAAATGACAAATGTTTGAGGAGATACATATTAACCTTATTTAAACATTATACAAGATATACATGTATCAAAACATTGCACAGTACCCCATAAATATGTACAATTTTCATATTTTTGTCAGTTAAAATAAATTTGTAATAAAAATATAAACAATTTCTTATGATTTGAACTTTCCAATAAATGAATGCAGTCTCTGAGAAGAAAAGAAGTGCCTGAAATTGGAGAATTCATGTCTACTCTGTATAATCGCATGGCAGGGCAGTTGTGTTATAGGAAGGATCAGGTGAACAGGATGCACCTGGCCTCTTTCTGGGTTTGTTGATTCTGTGACTCCACTCCCCTTTCTCTCTCTCTCTCTCCCTCTCCTGTAGTACTAGGGATCGAACCCAGGTGCACTCTACCACTGAGCTACATCCCAGCAGCACCCCCTGTCACCTTTTTAAATTTTATTTTGAGATGGGGTCTTGTTTCTTGAATTTAGGCTGGCCTCAAACTCGTAATTCTCCTGCCTCAGCTCACCAAACTGCTAAGATTACAGGTATCCACCACTGTATCTGGCCTACTCCTGTTCTTCTCCATATTTTTTATTGATATATTATAGTTGTACATAATGGTGGGATTTGTTGTTACATATTTGTACATGCACACAATTTAACAGTATAGTTTGGTCAATATCAGTTGGCTTACTCTTCATAGTAGGGATTTGTAAGACCTGGCATAAGTTTCTCTACCTCTTTAGGCCTCAGCTTCTCCACTTGTTAAGGTCATTTTCTAACTCTAATGTTCTTAGGTTAGGTTGCTCACAGGGCCCAAACTCTAGCTAGATATGCCATTACAGATATGGTTTTATTACTATTTTAGCCTGTCAGAGGTTAACATAATGTTGAAATCTTCAGTTTCACTTTCAAGTTGGTTCAATCCTGGAAACTTGAATCTCTTGCTAATTTACTCTTATGTCTTTCTCAGTTTAATCCAAAGTTTGTTTTATTTGGCTCCTGGAATCACTGACGGAAATCTCTCTTTATATATTCCTGAACTCCTAGTAGAAAGATGTTCTGGTCCTTCTAGAATTATGGTTCTATTAGAGGGCAGAATGGACCAGATTACCAGAGGCTAGCAGCCAGAGATAAAATTGTGACAGGGCAGCAGATCAGGAAGAACAATAAGGAAGAGGTAATATCCTAAACAGGGAGTTGAGCAGTGTATAAGCAACACTTGAAAAGGGTTGTTATGGACCACCTGTATTTAATATATGTGACATACTTAGAAAACATAGTTGACACATAATAAGTAGAATGCTTTATTGTTCTTGTTACCTTCTGAGTTTTGTATAGCAACTGTACACAGTAGGTGCTCAGTAAATGTCTTTTTAATGAATAATTCCTTGGAAAAGTAGTTGTTAAACAATTATTTACAGACAAAAGTGGCAGTTCCATGTTTTGGTAATGGTTAAGATTTTTACAGAGGAAATGGGAAAACCTGTAAACACTGACATCCTG
Source organism: Xerus rutilus (assembly GCA_028644305.1). Lineage (NCBI taxonomy): Eukaryota > Metazoa > Chordata > Mammalia > Rodentia > Sciuridae > Xerus > Xerus rutilus. The sequence continues at coordinate 33,070,747 of CM053399.1, forward strand.
TTAATATTATGCTGTTTTTGTGGACTGTCTGTTCAGATTTTTCTCTGCAATTCTTTTTTTTTATGGTTAAACTCTTGGAAATTAGAGGGTTTATGGAAAATATGATTATGGAATAAGTATTTATCATTAGTATGACCTTTGCCAATTTCTATGCCTGAATGAATTTTTACTTGAGCCAAACAGTTAAAAATTGTTCTGTTTTTGAAATTTTTCAAGTGGTCAAGACGCCATTAATTTAGAAATGAAATATGCTTATTAGTTCCTTACATTTATACCCAGTTATATGCACATACTACTGTTCGTGGGGTCAGACTGTCTGTTTTTGTGTTAAAGAGGGTACAGATTCAAATCTTTTCTGGGCATGATAGAGAGGCCATATGCTTTATCCTGGGTCCTTGTTCAATGAGCCAAGGCCTCTTTCCTTGCAGCCCAGGTCGAGGATGCATGAAGAGAAGAAGGACCATTAGAGAACTGCCAAGCTGACTTCTCTTTTAAGAAGTCTGCATAGCTACATGCAAATGTCTCCAGGTACTCTCAGTGATAACCACCACTTACATCAGACCTGAAACAGGACTTGGATCAGCCCAATCATCTCTGGAAAACTCATGTTTCAGACTACAGATTTCTACCAGGCAGCTAGGGGCAACAAATCTTATAAAGGAAGTTACATAAAGAGTTTCATGTCACCCTAATGCTTTCCATACTGAGATCACTTAGAGACCGTCACCACATTTGAGGTCTGGCCTTCCATTTTATGGGAGAAAATAACTGTACTTTTCCAGATACCCAGGATCTAATAAGTGGTTAGTGCTCAATACATATTAGATATTAATAACCTTTTTCCCCCTTTAACTTGTAGGTTTTTTGTTGTTGTTGTTATTTGTTTTGCTAGGTTTGGGGAGTTTTCCACTGTTGTTGTCTATATACAGAAATTCCTGAGTTTCTTCTATATGTTTCACTCCGTAAAGCAATGGTACTGTTAATGTTTGGAAATGGAGGAAAAGCAAATTTTCTAACTGTTATTTCCTGCTATAGCATTCACTCTCTTGTTCCAAATAGGTGGAGCATGTTTGTGTTGTAAATATATACATAAGAACTACTCTTGTGTGAATGAGAACAAACATATCTTTGGCTTCTGAGGAGCCACCTGAGAATGGGGAGGTGAAGACTGATTCATAGGAAATACATGGAATATCTAAATTTGAAACACAATGTTTCTCTTTTCAACTTAGGGACACACAAAATATCTCTTCTTAAAAGAGTATTTTCTTCATGAGCTATGCATTGCTACATAGTGTGAAGAATAGTGAGAGTTTTGTTCAGTATTATCATCAGCCCTTCCCCCACATGGGCTTATCCAATCCTCATAAGAACCTTGCAGAGCATGTGTCATATTTCCTGCTACAGAAGAGGAAACTGAGACTGAGAGGTTACAGTTTGCTTGCATACTCCAGCTAATAAATTGCCTAAGAGCAGTGTGAATTGGGTTCTGCCTATATTTCCCACACTTCTAAGGGTGAAACCATCCTGCAAAGAGAAGAGAGAAAGAGCTTGGTAGAGGCAAGGGGGAGAGGGAACTGAAGCAGGACAAAAACTGACATTTGATAGGTAAGTAAAACTAAAATTCAGAGCAAAGCAAACCAACTAGGTTTTCTGCACTTTATAATTTAATCTGTAGCAGAATTTTGTGGGAAGTACCAGTGGTTAACCTGGTGTGGCTGCCAGCAAAGCTTACATTTTGAAAGTTGAGTGGAGTATTTCTGTTGCTTGGTCCTGAGATGAGAGTTGGGCAAAGATCAAAGCCAGAGAAGACATTCAGGAAACACATTTCTTTAACTGCCTGCAGGAGGAAACTTTTCACAACTGGAAAATGCAAGCCATTACTGCCAACCCTGGAGCATGGAGACTTTACTTCATTAATCATAGCTGTCAGGTTCCTTTCCATAAACAGCAAGCTGTTGACATACAAAATATCTTCTGTTTTTCATAGAAAAGCAAAAGAAGATGGTGAAATATATAGGTTACCAAACTAAAGGCTAGCTAGAATCAGAATAAAATGTTCTGTGTCCAGACTGAACTCAAGGTAATGCAAAATTCTAAAGTCACTGGAAATCCACAAGAGAACAGTTTTATATTTAAATATAACTCAGATAGATAAGCTCTTGTGAAGAAAAATGAAGAATAAATAGAAATACAGTGATGATGTTTGAGACAGATGATAAAGGAAAGATGTCTAAACTTTTGTGCAATTAAAGTTGTTTTCTGGTAATAGCCAAACATGTGAGATATGCTTGTGGTTGTGTGCAAATCTGCTACTTTTTTGGTTCTGTCTGTATTCTAGTCCATCAAGCAGGATAGCCAGAGCTTGGGGTCATGGGTCAAAATTGGAGCTTAGATTTAAGGACTCAGCTGGGGTCTACACATTATGTGGTATTATTAGAAAGAGCAGGTATATACTATGCATGTGTTTCCTGATCCATTAGGGAGGTAGAGGAAGGTGGTCTGGAATCAGAAGGAGAAAATACTAACATCAAATCCAAATGAGGAGGAAGAGAAGGAACCAAGAGATGGAGAATTAGGTTAGTGCAAGAGCAGACTGGAAAGTGTTTTTCTAAGACAAAGGGGAAATGTACAGGATGAAGACAAGTTACTGTCATTTTCAACACTACTCCCTAGACCAAGCCTCCATCCTGTGCAACTGACTACCTAAGTTCCTTCTTGCTTCTACCTTTGCTGCCCTACAGACTAATCTCCTTTTGTAGTAGTCTTTTCATGTAAATCAGATCTTTCCTTTCTCTGCTTAGATCCCCCAGTGCCTTCCCCTAGAAACTGGAATAATTTCCAAATTTCTTATTATGGCCATCCAGTTCTTCGATTACCTAACCTCAGTTCTCTTCTACTCAAATTATTGCACTGTTTTCCTGATTTGTTCTGCTATAGTCCCACTGCTTTTTTCTTTCCTTTTCTTTTTTTTCCTCACATAAATTTCCCTCAGCTTGGAGGACTTTGTAATTACTGTTCATTTACCAGGAACGCTCTTTGCATTGACGTTTCCATTTTTGGCTTCTATTCAAGATTTAAGGTTCTATTCAAATATCCTTCCAACTTCTTTGGTGAGGTTTTTTTTAAAGCCATGTAATCTAAAATAGTACATAGCATTGCCTAGCATTATATTTTTTTTAGCTTGGAAAACATGCCTGAATGAGGAATCTTTATATGTGAGCCCAGGAAGTAGTGACAGAATAATTTACTAGCTATAAACAAACATTGGGCCACTCTCTCCCAGATGGTGAATTCTATGAATGCTCCTTGCAAGTTCAGCATCTATAAAAAATTTTCTTATGGTCAAACATGACAGTCCTTGGAAAGAGTAAGGTTTGACATGAAGCCAGCTGCTCCTAGGCAAAGAACAACAGAGAAGCACATGCAGGTATAAGGAATTTGTAGTTCCCAAAATAAAATCATGCAGAGAAAGAAAAGTTTTCTCTGAGAGAACTTGGATTTGAATTTTTTCAGTTAGCCGGGCGCGGTGGCGCAAGCCTGTAATCCCAGCACTTAGGGAGGCTGAGACAGGAGAATCGCGAGTTCAAAGCCAGCCTCAGCAATGGCGAGGCACTAACCAACTCAGTGAGACCCTGTCTCTACATAAAAAAAAAACACAAAATAGGGCTGGGGATGTGGCTCAGTGGTCGAGTGTCCCTGGGTTCAATCTCCAGTACCAAAAAAAAAATGTATTGAATTTTTTCAGTTAAGAAATATATAAGGAAAATGTTCATTTCACAGGCCATTTATCATAGACCCTAGAAGAGGAAGCAAGTTAAAGAATGATGCATTCAATCTCCTGCCTTAAGAAAGAGAAAGCACCATTTAGAAGTTATTGTGGAAGTAGAGGAGTCAGTCTACCTATACTTAAATCTTGACACTTGGTCAAGTGGGCAAATGACTGAACCTCTTTGTCTCTTAGTTCCCTTGTCTAAAAAATTTATTAAATTATAATATCTCTTTTTTTTAAGTTGGTACATTATAATTACATATCACAATGAAACCCACTATGTATACTTTATAATATTATTTAAACACAAAAAATATAATACCTACCTGCAATAAAATCCTGGAAAGATTTTGTAAAATGACTTACAGAAAATGCTTTGAGTCATGCTTCTTGCTTCTTCAAGAAATGCTAGCTATTTTTGTCTTTGTTTTGCAAACAAAGCGACTAAATTTCAGAACATCTAAGAGATTTGTTCAAAGTTGTACAGCAGATAGACTGTGAGAAAAGATCTAGCACCTAGAACTTCTGACTCCTGAAGCGTTGTGGATACAACTAAGCCTTTTAAAAGGATTTATGCTGTTAAACACATTTAATGCCTACAGTAAACATTGACAATAAGCATTGTATTATTACCATACCATTTCTTGTTCCTAAAGAAAAAGATACACATAAAAGTGCATGAAAAGAGCTGAAAGAATGCAGATAGTGGGTATGAGGCAGAAGGAGTTTGAAAGTATGAATGATTTTGTTTTCTTTGTGCTTATTATGTTTTCCATGCTACCAACACCCAGAAGTTAAGGCTTTGTAACTAGGAAAAACAGTTATTAAAAGTTATTAAATTAGGGAAAAAAACCCCCAAGATTGACAGCAATGCTGAAACCCCTATATCTCTTGAATATGTGATTATGCCAAATCTTTATTGTATGCACACTGCTCTGCATTTTCCAGACAATTCTAACTGAGCCTCCTTCTGAGCTCCCATAGAAGCTTGTCATTCTCCAACCCTCCACCTTGCTGCCCTAAATCTTTGTTTAGGTGTCAGTTTCCTCATATATCTACACAGTAATTCTATCATGGGTACCTTGTACAGTGGCACATTAAGAACTCTTTAGTGAATGGCATATCTACTGGGATCCTGACTTCAGAAATTGTATTCATTTAAAACCAGCCCCACTTAAAAATTACTGAGTTGATTTATAGTATCCAATTCTGTATATTAATGAATTATTGTTACTTTTTTTTGTATTCTACTTCTAATCAAATCTTTATGCCTCCAAATGGTTTCCTTTTTATATTAAGCATGTATAAACCACACATTTAGTGTTTCTATTTTTCCTACCCAAATAATATTCCATAGCAAGATGATTTTAATAATCATCCTTTGAAAAATACCCCAAAAATCTTTAGAGTAATTTCATATTGTTAGTAGTTTTCATAGACATTTTTATAAATTACTAAAGTGTTTATAGTCTAAGTTTCAAGGCTTTGTCAGAAAGTTTTGAGCCTGTTTTTTTAGAGAAATTATACATAGGAATTTAAAAAGCAATGGAGAATATGTGAACTGTTGAGCAGCCTTTGTGTGCTGTCATGCATAACACACCTGCTGATTTCTGGAGGCTTCTGGTGACATCCATGGGCCAGGCTTTGATTCTGCAGAGACCAAAGTAGTCTGTTGTCTTTCACCAACAATCTCCAGATAGATAGATACCTACCAAATGCTTCCAAATGGGCATATGGAATTCTTCGCATGGTCAGATTGAGAGAGTAAGAATTAGTGGTACAAAATAATGCATCTCACAAAGAAATTATTAATGAATTATTAAGTAAGCACAGGAGCCAATCATCTTCTGACTGACAGACAGTATTGGGTATCTGAACCATAAAACAGTGTTTGGAACAGATGGCTAGAGGCCCCATTGGACCCCTATCCTCCACATTCTTCTTTTATTTGATCACATGTCACCCTAAATAAGCATCAATGAAATACAGAAGGCGTTGCAGTTTTAATCTTGCTAAAAGTGCCTAGAACTTCTGGGCCACAGTCAAAAATAATAATAGTAATAATAAAAGCAGTAATAACAACTAACATTTATTGAGGATTTACTCTATCTCAAACATTATTGTAAATAAGTGCTTGAAATGTATTACTGTCTCTTACAAAATTCCTCATACTGTTTGTTATTAGAATTAAGAGAATTAACTCAGGCAAAGTTCTTAGCACTGGGCTTTAGCAGTATTTTGACTTACCAGTAAAATATTGTTGTTAGTGTATTTGATAATAATGACCACAACAATAACAATTGCCTTCTGTTCCAAATAGAACTTTAAGAGGCTCTGTTAAACTTCTGGTCCACAGACACAGTCCCAAGGCTTTGTAACATCGCCAAATCACCTACAGCCTAGCTGAGTGTCTGATGGGAATTAAGAGGTCAACAAATATTTATGAAAACAGGTAATACCCTGAATTGTATAGCTGTGTTTGTGATTAGATTTCTCATGGAAGAGAACATGTGGGTTCTGTTCAGATTCTCTAAATGTTTCATGGTGTAGTAAGTAAAAGACCACTGCTGTGATAGAGAATGTGTCACTGTGTGAGTAAGGAAGACTAATGAGAATAATGAGGAAGTGGAGAGGAAAGATCTGAGTGGGCTGGCTCCCCACCATAAGAGGGTTAGAAAAGCCTTGGGCTGCAGCCTCTGGGCTGGCTGTTCAGGGCAGCTCCATCTCCCTCCCAGCACCTGGCAGTTCCCATTTACCCTCTGGACCAATTAAGACTGAGGGATTACTGGCAATACACACATCTAGACTTGAATGGAGTAATTCAATGCTGGATACTTTCGTTCTGGTTTTGTAGGAATCATAAAATGCTAGCACTGGATAGAACCTCATACATAATCTATTTCAGGGTTTTCAAATTTGTAGCAGATGTGTGGCCACTCCCCTTCCTGCACCCAGGGAAAACATCCCTAATTGGGGACAGCATTCTTTACTTCTGTGTCTTTTGAATCCTTCTTAACATAATATTGTATGCAACAATTACCGATTGATTGAATTAGCATACACAAAGAAACCAGTTTTTCAGCCCTATCACATGTCCAAAATTTTCCTACTACAGTTGGGAAAATAAAAAAAAAAAGATGGCATTTGATATGTCTATAGATTATACCTGAGCACTTTGAAGTGATATGACTATTTTGAGAAAGGATGGGATGCTGTCTTCAATCTACAAACTTTAACTACCAAGTATCATCTTTGGCTCTGCTGTTATTTTTTTCCCAATTTTTTCATAGAATAAAGAAGGAATCCCTTTCTAAGTGGTGATCATTTAGTTCCTTCTTTCTCACATACAAATCTGCAAGGCAGCTAAAAGCCCTGAATGATGAAAAGAAATTATAAATGAAGATTTTAAGTGCTGTTCTATAAGCTGTTTTACTGTATTTAATAAAATAGGTAAGCAAAGGGTCCAGCCTCCAACCACTCTCTCTTCTCTTTCAGTGTCCTTGAGGAAGAGTAGTGTAAGGAAGTCCTATACTTAAATCTAAGAGTCCTGGGGCTCTTACAACTACCTGAGTAAAGATCACTCAATTATCCTTTTGGGGCCTCAGTTTTCCCTACTGTAGTAGGAAGATATTGGAACTTATAGAAATAGTTTGAAATTGGTTTCCTCACATATGGGAGAAAAATAAATGACTCTACTCAACAGATGAACAGAAACATTTATTTATTTCCTGTTCATGTATGCATGTGTGTGTGAGAGAGTGGGTTGGGGAGACAAGCATATTTATGGTGAGGGTGAGGACTGGCCAGAGGAAGACATAGAATAAAGTGCATTTCCACCTTTTAAAGCCGTTAATTAAATAACATAGACTTACCTTTGAAATAATTAAGCATCTATTTTCATTCTAATAAATTAAAATAAAATGCTTCTTTGGCACAGTGAGGGTGAATAAGGTATGAGCCTCGTTATGCACTATTTCAATTGAGTCTGTGAGAAAACTTGGAGAAAATGAGAGTTTTTAAGTGGAGCAGCAGAGATTAAACTTAAAGTTCTGGCACAAGCTAGATTTTTTTCTTCTCACGAGGATGGTAGCAGGGAGGGGAGAATTGCTAAATGCATAACTATCCTTCTTCCTACTTTATCATACACGCTAAGTAAACTGGCTTAAATCCCATCCCCTCTCCTTTGCATTGGCCCCTCTTTGAAAAATGAAAGCTACAGATATAAATTAGAAAATAAGCCAGTATTATGTGAAAACACATTTATTGTCTGAATAATAAAACTTAGTTAAGGAGTTATTAGAATTAGAATCCCTTCTTCTTGAAGTACAAGTTTCCAATAAGCAAAAGGAAGCAAAACCTCTGAATGAGAAAAAATACATTGACAATCTCAATCACAGGCTTCTGGGTGGGGTGTTCAAACTACTTTTTGTAATTGTCTCTTTGCACTGATGACAAAGCATAGACACACAATGAGACATAACAAATCAGCATATCAACATGAGAAGGCAACCACCACAAAGCTTAGACTTCTTCAATGTTGCCACTTAAACTTACACACACCCACAGAGGAACCTTGCAAATCTTCCTACAAAGGATGATTTGCACATAGTTTCTCAATAATATGCTTAAAGAAACCCCCCAAAACCAAAACCAAAACAAAACAAAACAAAACAAAAAAAAAACCAACAACTCACAGACCATGGTTAATAAATAAGAGAGAAAAGCAGAAGAAACAAGCAACTTCTGTGGACTGGCAGACATAAAGAGCAACACCTTGGACCTCATTTGAAAAACAGTCACCTTGGTTGAAGGGCCCAAGAGAGAAAGCTGAAGGTTGTAAGGAGCTTGGCACTATGCTCCTTGAGTATATCCCCAGTAATCTCCAGGATGGGAAGTTTAATCAGTCTCTACTGCATAACCTGTATCCTTTTGGATGTGGCTGAAACAAATATCTCTGCAGAATTATTTTAAAGCTCACTAAGGAAAGTGGGGGCATTGCTTTAAATTGTTCTTTCCCATGGATGGATAAATCTGTAACAATCACATAAATAATGTACAGAATTTAAACTAAAAACAAACCACTAAATCTTTCAACCCTTTCTTTTTTAAAGATGGTTTCGGATTCATTCTTAAAGTGCAAATCTAGATACAAAATATAACAGGTATAAGGAAAAATTTAGCCCCCTCATCTGTCCCCCATCCTCCACTGCAGAGCTGATTTGATTCCTCTCTCTGGCACTTTTGCCCTTCCACTCATACTTTAAGATAATCGTTTTTCAGCCGACCTAGCCGAGTCCCGTGGCTCCTGATGGTGAGGGCCAGCAGCTCATATTTGTCCCTGAGCCCTGTGGAGATGTCCAGCGTTTCTTTCAGCAGGGACTTGGTGTGGACCAGCATCCCCAGGAAGTCCTCATTGAGCCTACTCTCCTGCCGGCTATCCTGTTCCTGGCCCTGCTTGAATTTGCTTTCCAGCTCAGTGAGGGACTTGTCGGAGTTGGAGTAGGCATCCCCAATCTGGTGGGACTCCCGCCGCAGGTACTTGCCATAACTCTCTTCCCCATCCAGGTCGTAGGAAATGCTCTTGCTGATGCCCTCCAAGACGCGCCCAGCATCCTCCACCTGGCGGCCCAGGACGGTGAACTCCTCTCGAAGGGTGAGAGTCATCAAGCTGCTGGCCTGGGTCCCTTCCCCTTGGGAGCAGCGTCGACGGTCACTCACCCTGAAAAGCAGCTGGCACTTCTCGGGGTCATCGTTCTCCTCATAGTCCCCGTCTGGCACGAAGTAGTGGTGCAGAGTCCCATTGGACATTTCTGGGTAGAGAGGGCCATCAAAGTAGCCCTGACACAGGTGGCAGAGGAAACCCATCCAGAGGAACTTCAGGAACATCATTCTGAATATTCAGGATGACCAGGGACCCCAGGAGAAGACTCTTTTGTCCAGGAACAAGGAAAGGGGTCCCCTTGGGAGTCAGTGCCTTGCTGAGACAGCGTCCTCCTCAGTCCCGGCTGCCTTGCTGCACCGTGGCCCTTGCACCCCAGCAGGCTTCATGTGGCTGGGGGCAACAGCGCCTGAGTAGCGTAGCCCCGCAGCAGCGCAGGGTGCACCTCGCTCTGCACCTCTGTGTTTGCTCGGTGGCTGGAACTCGGCAGGCTCTCTTCCAGCAGGCTGGGATCACAGGGCAGAGGGGAGAAGCCCTCCTGAAGAGTGCTGCACGTCGCTGGCTCTGTTGCCCCACTCTCGGATTGCCCCTTGCTCCTGGGAGATGGAGCGTGTAGCTAGAGAGAGAGGCTCTTGCTTTCTGACACTTTCAACTTCTGGACTGAGTGGGAATACGGAGGGAGCTTTTCCTTTGGCTAAAGATATCCTAAGGATCTCTGGGCTCTCAAATTACAGCTGGTTTCGTCACTTGGAAGCCAGGGAACAAGTTTGGAAAGAAACCTCTCACCAGGTCTCTGTTATTAAAGGTACAGGATCTCTTTTTAAAGATTGGAAGGAGACATGCTGAGAAACAGAATTCAGCTTGAACGGGAAAATGAGAAAAAAATGGAATTTATGAAGCAAAAAGCCCATTTTGCTATTAACATACTGCCAGGAAGGGTTTTGTTTACAAATGCTTAGTTCAAATTTATAAAGACAATACTTTGGGAGCAATAGGAATAGAAAAGTGATACACAGTTGCTCATAGACAGAAGACAAAAAAACCCTGAAAATGGAATTTTGTCTGTTTAATAAGTAAAAGGACAACTGAGATCTTCATTTAATTTTTATGGAAAACCATCCATACTGAGCTTCTGCCCTGACTCTTTAACCTAAGACTTTACAGCTATTGCCTCTTCTGAAATGCTGAGAAGCTTTTGGAGAATATAGGGTTGGCATAGCCGTCCTCATTTTCCAAAAGGAAAAATGAGAGAGCAGGATGTTAAACAAAATGTTTATAGTCATACAGACTAATTGAACTATTAAGGTACAGAGTCTTTTAACTTAATTTGGAAGAAGTCCTTACTATTTTCACTAGGCTGTTCGTTTCTTATTTATGAACTGACTAGCAAATGGCCATTTTACAGGCTATTCATTTGCTCAATAAATGTTTCCTTAGCATTTATTTTGTGCCAGATTCTATTTTAGGCACTGGGAATAGAGCAGTGAACAAAAACAGAGATGGATAATTGTCCTCCTAGAGCTTTCATTCTGGGATATGGAAAGACAATCAATGTAATATAAATAAATACAATGTATGTGTGTTGGACAGGGGTATGGCTGTAGAGAAAACAGGGAATAGGTGAGAAATAGAACCGGCACATCTATTTTTGCTTTGAAATGTAACCAAATGATTCAATAAACTGGCCAATGTTTATTGGCCAGTGTTCTATCTCTCTCTCTCCTCCAGTCATAAAAGTCAGGTTTCATTGAGAAACTCAGTGCCACACAGTTCTGAGATTGTCGCTATCATTGTCATTGCTTTTGTTGACATAAGCTACTTGGACTCCTGGATAAACAAGGGAATTCCAGTTAAGTATAACTAGGTATTTTGTCAATGTGCTGTCACATGCATAGGTTTTTTTTGAAGCATGTTGACTGCACAATTTTAATTCTTATTCAGATACTTAGCATCATGCAAACATAGACCAAAGGAGTTTTCTTAGTGTTTTTGCCAACTAGAAAATTACAGCTAATTTTCACCCTTCCCAGCAAAATACTACAACCTCTTCTAGTTTGCAGACTGAATTGTTGGACTCACAAGTTGCATTGCTTCATTCCTTTTTCCTTGGGACATTCACAAGTGACAACAGATGGAATCAAATTGGCTGTTTGGCCCAAGAAGAGAAAAGGAATTTACTCTGATTCACTCCATTCTTGCACAATTCCTCCATGATTTACTAACCAATTCAATTAAGTAAACTTATTTTAAGCACTTACTACTTACTCTCTACTTACAGGGTGCATTGTTAATTTAGCTAAAGATACAATGATGTGCAATTAAAAAACAAATTCAATCTGCAAAGAGTTTTCTCACTGGTTGGAGAGTCAGGCATATAGATACTTTTTTCTTCTCTCCTTAGAAGGAAAGAGCTAAGTGCATTGACTTTTTTCTGCAATTACCTCATTTAAAGATACAGATGCCATGTCACGTATCAGAAAGGAATCGTTTGGTACAAGTAAATGAAAGTAGATTTCACTCTGACTAAAGGAAAAGGGAAATTCATTGACTCACATAAAGCCTAAGATTAGATTTTCAGACAAAGCCTGGTCCAGAACCTAGTTCTCTCACCATTTCTTGGTTCTACTTCCTCAGCTTATAATCATTCTTGGGCAGTCTCTTTCATCTGTGGTTCCAAGATGATTACCAGTGTCTTTGGAGGCTACGTGCTCCCTTGTTCATGTTCAGCAAGAATGACAGGTTGAATTTCTTGATAGCTCAATTTCAAGCAACTTGAATCAGCCTCAGTGCCCACAGTTGGCCTGATTTAGATCATCCTTAAACCAGGCTTACTGTGGTAAGCCTTACTGTGGTAAAAACTTTTGATAAATCACTTGTCTTAAGAAAATACAGGCCCATTTCTGCAGCTGAGGTCAAGATAATATACAAGCTCTGTGGCTGGGTAGTTTAGGGTCCTGTTTAGGAAAGGAACAGTTTGAGAGTAAATTTTAGGGAAGTACTGTAAATATTCTCTCTACCCCACATCTTTCATAAACCACATCTGGAAGAAATCACTACCTTTTAAAGTAGTGTGCTGTTAGGTATTTAGCACCTGGCTCTATGTGGGTGATGGGATTCTCATCTGTAGCATTTGTTGATTTCATAGTGTAAATGCTCTCACTGTTGCTGATGCAAAGTTGGGGAGATATGTTCAATAGTGAACCATTACACAGCCTTCCCATCATGCAGATAGATTAGATGCAGATAACCCCAAGAGAATAGAAAATAGTAAGCATCTAGTAGTTAGAAGTGTTGAATTCCGCACATGTATTTCCTTTATTTTAATATAGCTTAATTAATTATAAGTTTAAATGGTTTGAATTTTAGTAATGGCTATGTTTAACAACTGACATTCAAAATTCTTCAATATCTAACAATCAACTCAAGAGTCAGTGCTAGCCAATTCTTAGTACACTGTGGCCTTTTAGCTAAACATTTCATTTTCTTCACTATTAGGTTTTTTTGGTAGGCAATTCATATGTGCCCAATTCTATCCTGGGCTAGTCTGCTAGGGTCAGAGCTAAGGCAGGCTTCTGAGGTTTGACCTAGACTACACAGAGCCAAAGGAAACGTCCAAAAACAGACATGCCAAACAGAGGACATGGTGGGGTAAAGTCAAGAAGTACAATCTGCTAATAGGAGCAACAGTTGAATCTAAGACTGAAAATTGGAGACATGGGAAAAAAAATAGGAATGAGTAAATGTAAACGTAAAGGATGATCTTAGTACCTGTGGGTGGAGTAACACAAGTAAATAAACATCATTGCTCAATCTCAGCTGTTCACATGTAATTCCTGCTACATAGTGCTGGTAAGGTTGACTAGCTTAAGATTTGCTGATGCTTTATCATTTTCAGTGCACTTTGAATCTTATTCTTTTGGACCAATTATCACTTTAGAGAGGGAAGCAGGAACATAGTTTGGCACTATGAGCTTAAGGCTCTTTGATTTTCCCTTATTCCAAAGCTTTTGTGGTCCTCTTACTGCTTGAGATTATGGCAATAGTAGAACTTTTAAGGCTTCTATTCATTAAGTATAAAGAGAGTTTGGGAATTGGGTCCCACCATGCAGCTTAGAAATGAGGAAGGAGACTCTAAATGATGAAATCCCTCACTCCCAACATCTCAAAAACTATAAAGCTGAGTCCATGAATCCATTTAAAGAAGAGAAAAGAACAAAAGGTATAATTCTGGACCACAGCAGGGGTCCATGGAAATGAGAGAAAAGAGGAAAGGGAGAAGATGGGGAAGATTTAGAGAAAGCTCTCATTTTAGCACATGGTATTTGTAATCAAATTAAATATAATCTGTGGTAGTCATTAAGTAGTCATTGCTTGCAAAAGGTAAGGGCAGAAGAAAAAAAACAAGAAAGATAAGAGAAAATTAGGGAAGGAAAGGAGGCAGCAGGAAGGGAAAAAGAGTGAAATGATTTTGATAATCTGTTTTACTTGTTACATTAACTCAGTGGAATGGTTATATTTATTATAAAATTAGGGGTGAGGGAAATCTAGTTAAAAAGAATAATCACAAAAATTGTTACTATCAAATATAGTCTATAAACACACCTTTGGAAATAATGAGAACGCTTACAGGGAAATAAAGATAATGTGGGTAGAGAGTGAGATCATTTCTTACAATCTTTCTATACTAGTGAGAATGTACTATGTTATACTGTTGTAGTAAACATTACAGAAATGATAATAAATTCAAGTTCTCTGCAGGTCTAGGTAATTTAGCAACTCTTCTCTACATGGCAACTCATTTGCACCATCTGAAACATGAGGCATCCTTGGTTGATTTTGCAGAGAAAGAGGACCCTGGAGTCTTGTGCTGCATTTAAAATGCATTGGCTCAGAAGAGACATGTGTGCCTTTTGCACATAGCACATTGGTCAGTGGTGTGACCCTACCTTGGTGCAAAGAATTCTCTATCAGCTGCCTTGTTGTCATGGCCAGAGCTGCTTTCCTCCACCAAGCCCTTTCTCCATGATGTTCTGTCTCACCTTGTGTCCAGAAATATGGATTCAGAAGACCATGGACTGAACCTCTGAAACTCTGAGCCAAAATAAACTTCTCTTCTTCTATGTTCTCGTCAGGTAATTGGTCATAGTGATGCCAAAGCTGACTAAAACAATACACACTAAATTGTAGAAGAGTCTGTGAGGTAAAGGTAAGAATGAGAATCTGAAGGAAGAGAAGGAGGTCCAGTGATGGGATTTTCCCAACAGCTGGAGGGAGAAAAGCATCCCACAGGATAGGAAGACCATGGATTGGATTGGCTGAAGGGAATTCTGGGGACACAGATACTACGTTATACATGTGGGTGAAGAGAAGAGAGAACAGCAGGAATAGCTGAACTTCAATGAGGAAATGTAGTCATTGAAAATGAGAGCAGGATTTCATTCAGAAAAGGATAGTGCTCTGAAGAGATTGCATCTTATGCCAGAGGATCAAATGGTATCCACAAGTACAATTCTAAACCATATTCAGTTAAAGCATATAAGAACTCAGAGTCATTTGGAAGGTATTTCTTCCACTGTTTCTGACTTTCTAATGGTTTGTTCCAATACTTAGAATGAAATTCAGTCTTAGCTGACCTACCAAATCTTGCATTGTCTGTTCTTAGTCTCTCAATTTCTATATCTTGGGACTCCCAAGTTTGTTTACTCTGCTCAAGCCCCAAAGTTGTACCTCATCTTAAAGTCTTATTCAGGCTGTGTCTCTGCCTGGAACCTTCTTTCCCAACTCCTTTCCTATCTATTGTCTACTCCAGTTTCATGTCTTTACTATGGTGTCATATCCTCTAAAAGTCCTGCTTGATTTCTGGATACTGATTAGTTCTCACCATCATATCTTTTTATACCACTTTATTCATTTTCTCATGGCACTTTCCGTTATTTATAATTATACATCTTAGATCTAAAGATTTGTTCTAGGTTCATTCTCTCCAGCTTTATTTAAACTATGTGAAGCAAGGAGCTGTGTTTACTTCTGCCATCTCAATGTTTAGCATAGTGCCTGGATCACAGAAGTTGCTCAATGGATATATGTTGGCACCCTAGCTAAAGGTGATCACTTAAAATGCTTTAATATTTTAATAAGACATTTTTGTAGTTAACGTTTCAATGGTAATCCCATTCTTTTGTTTCTTTATTTTGTTTGAGGTCCTTCTGGGAGTTTTGTTGTTGTTTTTTTTGTTGTTGTTGTTATTTTATGATGCCAGAAAGTGAACCCAGGCCCTCCAGCATGCTGGCAAGGGCTCTATCACTGAGCTATATCCCCAGCTAACCCTTTGTTGTTTTATAATATGTGTTGCATTGTATTGGATCACTAACTTGCCTATATCCCCCATTAGACTGTGAGTTCATCAATATATAACTTCATGTTAAGAGTCAAGCACTTAGCAAGGGCCACATATTTGTTATTGTGATAGCTAAACTGTAGAATTTAAGGAATTCTATTATTTAATAATGGTCAGATAATCTATTTGAGTATGTGTTTTTTCTGGCCAACAGTCAGGCAGTGATGGCCTCACACTGATCTGGATGATACTGGCAGGAAAGAAGGGGAGAGCCCTGTGAATTCCAATGTTCAGAATGTGCAGAGGGGAGTATCACTCAGAAGGGAGACTTTTGACCCATCCTTAGTAAACTATGCAGCATCTCTCCATATGGGACTAGAGAAATGTAGTCTGTGAACTGAAGAAACATCAGACCACCCTGCAGGATAATTTGCAATTTGCCTGGTAAAGATTTTCACTTTTCTTCTATTTGAAGTACACATCCTGATTTGTGATCCAGCTAGGTTTGGAGGAGAATCAAATCTTGTTTATTCTACCTTTACAAGCTATGGTTTATTTCTTCTCTACTTAGTCTATTTGGGCTGCTGTAACAGAATAATAGGCTGAGTGGCTTATCAAGAGCACAAATTATTTCCTTCAGTGTTGGAGGTTGGAAAGTTCAAAATCAAGATGCCAACTTGGTTAGGGCTCACTGTCCAGCTCACAGATGAGGGCATTCTTGCTGTAGTGGAAGGGGCAAGAGAGCTCTTAGGGTTCCTTATATAAGTGCACTAGTATCTTAATGAAGGCTCCATGCACATGACCTCATCCCTTCCCCAAGTCCACATTTCCTAACATCATCACATTGGTGACCAAATTTCAACATATGCACTTGAGCGGAGGCCTGCAAACACCCAACTTATTATATTTCTCTATACTTTAATTCTCAGGTTCAAAAGAATCGAGGAAATGAGAAGAAGGAGAGAGCAAGAGACAGAGAAGATAACAATTTTGCAAGCAATTTGTATAGCAACTATACAGGGAAACAGGAGTAGAAGCAGCTATGCAATTTATTAGCTATGGGGAGGAATGGTGGACAAAGTTTGCAAGGTTGGAAGTATAAAGGACCCCCAGATCTATGACAATTTGAGGACCTGAAAGTTCATATCTGATTAGGAACAGGAGAAGTGTCCTGGGATTTTAGGCAAAGAGCCACTAACTGAAGTTACTAAGAACAAGAGAGCTGAGTCAGTCTGTCCTCTTTCTCAGGGCCCTGTTGTTTTTGGTCTTAACAAAACTTATAAAGGAGTCCATAAAATTGCCAAACAAATGACCCCATCAATCAGTTGGAGCAGAGGGTGGGGGATGTGGCAGCCTTAGTAACAGCACCTCTCTTTCTTTTCTTTGCCAGAAAATAGGAACATCTTACACTCTGTGTTTCTTGGTTCTTGGCTGCCCTTTTTCCAAGATCTTGGAGATTTAAAAATTGTCTTGCAGTGAACAAATCCTTGATTATGTTTTTAATCCAAATCCAAACACAATTTTTAATTCTAAAGAAATGCAGCTGGAAGAGGATGATAGGGTCTGTTCTGGAGAGGAGTCAAAATGGGCTTGTCATTGTTGCCTTTGGGAGCAGGAGTCAGAATACGTTTCGGGAAGCTTATTTCCAGATCCTAGTTCCAGAGTGAACTCAATTTCCTCTTATTATTATTTTGCAGTTTATTTTTTGTGTGTTTCTAATCAACACCTGCATTTCATTTCTTTTACCTACTCCTTACTTGGCTCTTATTCCTGATGATCCTAATGACCCTAAATGTCAAAGACATGGAGGTAGAAGAATGACCTCATCCAGATGTTTGCATGTCACGATATACTAAAAAATTATATTTAAGTATTGGATTTTAATTTAGGGTACACTAATTCAAGCTGATCAAGTTCAGAATAGGTAATTCAGCAATATTTATTGATAGAAATATTAAGCAAATAATTAAAAAATAAGTGAAGCTACTAGTTTAATACTGAGCCATGTGCTTTGATCCATGAATTTGAGAGAACCGTATATATGAACTTGAGACACAATTCATTAGTGTAGTCAAGATTCTACAACAATGCTCATATATGATATAGCTAAGGATTATTTAGACAGGAGAAGCATACTTATTTAGTGATAAAGTTTCCCTGAAGATTTTGTATTGATGAAAAATGACTCTTGATTTGGTGGTAGTGAGTCACAGCTTTTCTTATTTTTAGCATGCAATGGTGCAAAGGATGAACAACAAGAAAAAGAAGAGAGCTACAAAAGAATGATAGCATTCATTACATAAAAATACACATAAATATAATCATGGTCATATCTAAAGGAACTGGAACAACATGCGCAATAAATTTTGATAAGAAATGGTTAATCTTCTCAGTGAATACTGTGCTTGCAGAAATCAATGGGAAACACACTATAACCTCAAAAGATAAATGAGGAAAAGGCCTGAAAAAGCAGTTTTCAGTAGAGAAAATTATACGCCTATTTAACATATAAGGTATGCAACCTTACATGTAATAAAAAACCAATGATGATGATGATAATAATAATGGTAATAATAATCATGTGATAACATTTTCCCTACTATCTTAGTATAAAGAAATATGTTTTCTAGCCAGGCGCGGTGGCTCAAGCCTGTAATCCCAGCACTTAGGGAGGCTGAGACAGGAGAATCGCGAGTTCAAAGCCAGCCTCAGCAACGGCGAGGCGCTAAGCAACTCAGTGAGACCCTGTCTCTACATAACACACAAAAAAATAGGGCTGGGGATGTGGCTCAGTGGTCGAGTGCCCCTGAGTTCAATCCCTGGTACCAAAAAAAAAAAAAAAAAAAAAAAGAAATATGTTTTCTAATGCCATAGTGACAGAAAAGAAGCAAGCATTCTCATATATTTAAGGTAGGGATATAAATGTGTTTGATCTTTTTGCAAACAATATGGTTATTTGTACCAGGAAATGGAAAACTTTTCATATTTTTGACCCAATAGTACTGCTACTAGAATACATAATAGGGAAATAATCCAAATTGCATAGAAAAATATGAACAAAGATGCTTCTGAGAATAGAAATCTGTGAAGAAGCAAGATGCCCCAAATAGAAGAAGGGGGGGATTAAAGACATGGTACATCTATAAATTGGAAATATTTTCATATTTTTAGTACAGTGGGAAATGATTATAACACAACAGTGTATGAAAAATAGTTAATGAAGAAAATAACAAAAGCAAGTTCCCAAAGCCAAAGATGGTAGCATGAAATATGTAGCATGCTGACTTCCCTGGAGGGATTAGGAAAATAATGACAAGCTTCTTGAGTTTGGTCTGCATTCTCCACATTTTCTACAAAGAAGAAAGAAACAAAGGGAACAATATAGAAAGGTAAAAAATCTTGGGCCTCATTCTAAAGGCAATCCCCTTCTGAGGCTGCGACTTCACATTCTTCACACAAAAAGTTTCCTTGGCATCTCAGTCTTGGGTCTATGCACTGCAAACTCATTTGCACTAGTATCCTAAACCACCTGGCTCCGTAGCCAATAGACACATTCTTTGGATTCAAGAACCTCTGGTAGATTCATTGTCAAAATAGAATTGTCAAAATACAATCAGCGTGTTCCTTTATTGTGGACTTTGAGTTAAGTTTCTAGATGTTCATTTCCTTGATAACCTTGGGGGTTGGGTTGGAGGACAAGGTGAGGGGAGATTCAGTTTCTATGTACAGTTGTTCTATGATATCTGAGGCTATGTGAGGCTAGCTGGAGAGAGCCAGATACCCTAAAATCCAGGAATTATAGTCAGTTTAAATAATCCATGACAACGTGAATTTTAATTTTTTTCCGGTCTCATTTCCAGGTCCTTTGGATTATTTATTAAGACAATTGCAACTTCCCCAGTTTGCCTCACACCATCAACGGAATGAACTGGATTTTTACAGGGTAGGTTCATAGTCTAATTTGTATCCTACATTATACATGAGGAAAAATTTAAAAATTCACATTGCTGGATACTTACCACATTTTTTTGCTTCCATTTCTTTTAGTGTAAATGGCGTTCTCCTCAGATATGATTAAATCAAGATTGAAGATGTGTAATTGTCCACATGGCAATGGAAGAAATGCTATAATTCCCTATTTTCAAAGATTAAAAAAAAGAAGGCATGTTTTAATAAGCTTTACAACAAAATTTTTCTTAATTCTAACTTAATCATGGAAAAATATCTTTTAAAAATGTTTTTCAGAGCTATGAAAAAAATTTTGGATTTTAAAAAAGTTTAAAAATAGAACATGTGCTACCAGGGAGGTCTGTCAAATAACCAAATGATGGTGTTTATAATGATTCCTAATAATGTAAATGGTAGAGAACACTTTTCCCTCCCCAAAATATGCCAATGTCTGGTACAAATTGACAGCAATTTACAATTTAAGAACAGTGGAATGATTTGTAACATAATAGTACTATGTGGCAGTACAGAATTTAGTAGAGTTAAAGATGCTTAATAAAGCAAGAACACAAAATAAAAGTGATTCCATCTTTTTTAAAGACTCCAGCGAGTGCAAAGAATAACAAATCTCTTCACTGGGGGTCTGTTGCTGGGGTCCATGTATAGGTTTAGATAAGATGAGCATGAGGCTTTCTACCCAGCGTAAGTCATCTTCCTCTTTTCTCTCCCAAATGGTTTATTGATAATGGCTTTAGTTCAAAAGCAGGAGCCAAATGGAAAAGGACAAAATGATCTCAATAATAGAAAAAAATTATTCCTGTCAGAAAGAATATAAACAAGTTTAAAAATAATTAGAAGTGATTTGTCATTAAACAATTTGCTTACCACTTGTAGAATGATTTTTTAAGATCACCAATTAGAGAAAAATATTTTTTATTTTTCACTTCTTGAGCTCTCTTTGGTTCAGAATGGCTGCATTCCAAAGCTGCTTGAAAAGAAGGAAGGGATTAGCTTTGGAATGGTGAATACATTGTGGTTAACACTCATGAATACAGAGCTATAACAAGACACAGGAAAAATAAAAGTGAACATTCAGTTATGACATCCATATGAAACCCAATATTAGGCTTTATGGGTATGTCTGGATTTTAGATGCATGGCAAAATGTAGGCCAATGCTTTTGTATTTGGCTCTGTTCTAATGTGTTGGAATCCTGGCCTTCAATCCTGAACAAAGAGGTTCCCAAGTATTTTAATTTGAGGAAAAACACCTATTGATTGAAAAAGTGCCATCTCAAATAAACAAAACCAAAATACTGTCAGAATATATCGACTCGCATATTACAGTGAAACTTAAGACATTAAAAAAAGCCAAAGGGATTGAGGGAAAGGGAGAAGGAACAGGACAAGAGGAGGGACAGGATGGTAGAATAAAATTGACCAAAGTACCTTATGCACATATATAAATATACCACAGTGGATTTCACCTTTGGGTATATCTATAAAGTTCTAATAAAACAAACTATAAATAAATAGATGGAAGACCAGTAGAGTAGATTTGTTCCCAGAATGTCAGCTCTCTGTTCACTTCATTGATTATTTCTTTTGCTGAGAAGAAGCTTTTTAGTTTGAATCCATCCCATTTACTGATTCTTGATTTTACTTCTTGTGCTATAGGAGTCTTGTTAAGTAAGTATGGTCCTAATCCGACATGGTGAAGATTTGGACCTATTTTTTCTTCTGTTAGATGTTGGGTCTCTGGTCTGATAGCCAGGTCCTTGATCCACTTTGAGTTGAATTTTGTGCATAGTGAGAGATAGGGGTTTAGTTTCAATTTGCTGCATATGGATTTCCAGTTTTCCCAGCACCATTTGTTGAACAGGCTATCTTTTCTCCAATGTATGTTTTTGGCACCTTTGTCTAGTATGAGATAGCTGTATTTATGTGCATTATTCTTTGAGTCTTCTATTCTGTACCATTGGTCTACATGTCTATTTTGGTGCCAGTACCATGCCGTTTTTGTTACTATAGCTTTGTAGTATAATTTAAGGTCTGGTATTGTGATGCCTCCTGTTTCACTCTTCTTGCTAAGGATTGCTTTGGCTATTCTGGGTCTCTTATTCTTCCAAATGAATTTCATGATTGCCTTTTTTTATTTCTATAAGAAATGACATTGGGATTTTAATTTGGATTGCATTGAATCTATATAGCACTTTGGGAAGCATAGCCATTTTGACAATATTGATTCTGCCTATTCAGGAGCATGGGGGATTTTTCCATCTTCTAAGATCATCTTCAATTTTTTTCTTCAGTGTCTTGTAGTTTGCATTGTAGAGGTCTTTCACCTCTTTTTGTAAAATTGATTCCCAAGAATTTTTTTTTTTGAGGCTATTGTGAATGGGATAGTTTTCCTAATTTCTCTTTCAGAGGGTTTATCACTACAGTATAGAAATGCAATTGATTTGTGGGTGTTGGTTTTATATCCAGCTACTTTGCTGAAATCATTTATTAATTCTAGAAGTTTTCTGGTAGAATTTTTTGGATCCTCTAAGTATAGAATCATGTCATCTGCAAACAATGATAGTTTGAGTTCTTCTTTTCCAATTTATATCCCTTTAATTTCTTTCGTTTGTCTAATTGCTCTGGCTAGTGTTTCAAAAACTATGTTGAATAACAGTGGTGAAAGAGGGCATCCCTGTCTTGTTCCCATTTTCAGAGGGAATGATTCCAATTTATCTCCATTTAAGATGATGTTGGCCTTGGGTTTAGCATAGATAGCTTTTACAAAGTTGAGGTATATTCTTACTATCCCAAGTTTTTCTAGTGTTTTGAACATAAAAGGGTGCTGTATTTTGTCAAATGCTTTCTCTGCATCAATTGATAAAATCATATGACTCTTAGCTTTAAGTCTATTGATGTGATGTATTACATTAATTGATTTCCATATGTTGAACCAACCTTGAATCTCTGCACTGAACCCCAGTTGATCATGGTGCACTACTTTTTTGATATGTTTTTGTATGCAATTTGCCAGAATTTTATTGAGAATTTTCGCATCTGGTTCATCAAGGATATTGGTCTGAAGTTTTCTTTCTTTGATGTGCCTCTGGTCAGGTTTTGGAATCAGGGTGATACTTGCCTCATAGAATGAGTTTGGAAGGGTTCCTCCTTTTCTATTTCATGAAATAGTTTGAGAAGTATTGGTATTAATTCTTCTTAGAAGGTCTTGTAGAACTCAGCTAAGAATCCATCTGGACCTGGGCTTTTCTTGGTTGGCAGGCTCTTGATGGCACCTTCTATTTCCTTGCTTGAAATTGATCTGTTTAAGTTGTGTATGTTCTCTTGGTTCAGTTTGGGTAGGTCATATGTATCTAGAAATTTGTCAGTGTCTTCATGGTTTTCTATTTTACTGGAGTATAAATTTTCAAAATAGTTTCTAATTATCCTCTGTATTTCAGTAGTGTCTGTTGTGATATTTCCTTTTTCATCATGAATTTTAGTAATTTGGGTTTTCTCCCTCTTTTTTGTTAGAGTGGCTAAGGGTTTGTCAATTTTGTTTATTTTTTCAAAGAACTAGCTTTTTGTTTTGCCAATTTTTTGAATTGTTTCTTTTGTTTCAATTTCATTGATTTCAGCCCTGATTTTGATTATTTCCTGTCTTCTACTTCTTTTGGTGTTGATTTGTTCTTCCTTTTCTAAGGCTTTGAGAAAAAGAGTCAATTCATTTATTTGTTGACTTTTACTTCTTCTAATGAATAAGTTTAATGCAATGAACTTTCCTCTTAGCATTGTCTTCATGGTATCCCAGAGATTTTGATATGTTGTTTCAGAGTTTTCATTTGCCTCTAAGAAATTTTTTAATCTCTTCCCTGATGTCTTCTGTTATCCATGCATCATTCAATAGCATATTATTTAGTTTCCATGTGTTGGAGTAGTTTCTGTTTTTTTAATCTGTCATTGATTTGTAATTTTATTTTTTTGTGGTCAGATAGGATGCAGGGTAGTATCTCTATTTTTTTTTGTATTTGATAAGGCTGGCTTTGTGACATAACATATGATCTATTTTGGAAAGGATCCATGTCCTGCTGAGAAAAAAGTGTATTCACTCGTTGATGGATGGAACACTCTATATATGTCTGTTGAGTCTAAATTATTGATAGTTTCATTGAGATCTATGGTTTCTTTATTAAGTTTTTGTTTGGAAGATCTATCCAATGGTGAGAGAGCTGTGTTAAAGTCTCCAAGTATTATTGTGTTGTGGTCTATTTGATTCTTGTATTTGAGAAGGATTTGTTTGATATACATAGAAGCCCCATTATTTGGGGCATAGATATTTATGGTTGTTATGTCTTGTTGATGTCTGATTCCTTTAAGAAATATGAAATGACCTTCTTTATCTCCTTTCACCATCTTTGGTTTGAAGTCCACTTTATTTGATATGAGGATGGAAACTCCTGCTTGTTTGCAGGGCCCATGTGCGTGACATGCCTTTTCCCACTCTTTCACTTTCAGTCTGTGGATGTTTTACTGTGAGATGAGCCTCTTGAACACAAAGATTAACTTTCTTACCTTACAAAAAATAACTTGAACTGGATCATCACTGTAAATTTCCAACCTAAACTATAAAGCTCCCAGAAGAAAACATAGGAGAAATCTTGTGATTTGAACTAGGCAAGAATTTCTTAGTTATGCCATCAAAAGCATGAATCATAAAGATGAAATTGATATAGATAACATCACCAAAATTATGCAACTCTCTTCAAAAGATTTTGATAAGAAAATGGAAATAAATAAACCACAACCCAGGAGAAATTATTTGTACATTATATATCTAACAAAGAAGTACTCAGAGTATGCAAAGAACATCCACCATTTGATAATAAGACAATAAACACATGAGCGAAAGATTGGAGCACATATTTAACTAAAGAAAATACATGATGGGCAAATAAACACAGAAATTTCTCAGCATTGGTCATCAGTAAAATGCAAGTTAAAACCATAATGAGATATTACTACACATTTACAGGCACTTCACAAAACTTGAAAGTGACAATATTGTGTTTAAAAGGAGGTAGAGCAATTGGAACTCTGATATACTGCTAGCAGAAATGTATTACTGTACAACCACACTGGAAAATAGTTTGATGGTTTCTTAAGGTTCAGCATACATCTACCATCTGGCTCAGTCACTGCACTCCTATATATTTATCTGAGATAATTGAGAGCACGTGTCTATATAGAATGACCAATGAATGTACATAGAAATTTTATTAGTAGTTGTCAAGAACTGGAAATAATCCAAATGTTCATCAACAGGTGAATAAACAAAGTATACTATATTCATAATATGGGATACTATTCAGCTACAGAAAAGAATAAACTATTGATAGTTGCAACAACATGGGAAAAATCTCAAAATAATTATGCTAAATTAAAGAAGCCAGAAAAACAAAAGAGTAAGTATGGTATGATACAACCTATATGTAATTCTAGAAAATGCAAATCCGTCTATGCTGATTAGAGGAGAACACTTTTGGAGATTATGAATATATTCTTTATTTTAATTGTGGTAATGATGGTACAGATATATACAATGTCCATGTGTATTTCTGTCAAGTGATCATATTTTATTCTTTAAATGCATGTGGTTTATGATATGTTAATTAAACCTCAATAAAACTGTTACAAACCATCTTGCCTAGAGCAATATTTGGACATTTGTTAAGTGATCTTTCTTGGTATAGCATGGTTGGAAGCTTCCTGGTTGAGGCAAAGAGTTCACTTTCTTGTGGGCTCACAATGGACCATGGAGGAGGCAGTAAGGCACTAAGTAAGATGATAGTGATTCTGATTGATCAAGAACACTCTTGACATAATGATAAGTTTCCTGACTCAAAATACGTGATAAACATAGCTGTAGGATGCTGCTAGGGTGAGAACCAGACATGGTGAGGACACTGGAAGCAATAGTCAGAAACAGATTGATAATTCATCCAGAAATCTTTACTCACATTTTTATGTTATGGTAATAGGAAAAATTTTGAGGGTCTTGCAGCCCTTTAACACCTCCAGATACAACAGGCCCCTATACTATATCTACTACTACCAGACTTTGGGAGTGTGGAATATTTTAAAAAGTGTTTATTATTTTGCTGGGCTTTATCTAGAAAAAAAGGTACAAGATTTTTACTATGGATTTGAATTTATATTATGAATTCTATTGCTTTCCCCTCTTGCCATTCCAAGGCTCTGAGTGGCTTATGACATTTTATCCAACTGATTTAATCTGAAATTATTCGCCCTGTTTCCTCTAGTCCATAGAAGTTCTATATATTCTTTCTGTACTAGGAAACACTAACTAGCTAAATTTTATTACAAGCCTATTATTTGTGCCAAGATCTGGGCTTCTGGGAGGGTCAAAGCCAAAAACTAATTTTATTTTTAGTCTCATTTTTCCCTTTTTAGCCCTTTACAAATAGATTGCAAGGGACAAAAAATATCACACATATTCACTTACCATCCCATGTGAATTGCACATATCTTCTGGCATATTCTTTGTATTTAATTTTATTTTTTCTGTTATTTGCTAGCCAGCTGAGTCTGAAAAGTTTTGTGTGTGTGTGTATGTGCATGCCTTTAATGGGTTACTGAAGGGGAAGAAGATTAACACAAGCAAAGGAAGCTCAGATGATGGGTGACTTTTCTCAAGGGCTTCCATGGTATGACCCTCAGAACCCTCTCCAGTGCCTTCGTCGTCTGCAGACTATCATTTAGATGGGGCATACAGTCCTGTCAGAAAGTTCACTGGGAAAAAATCTATTGAACCACTTGGTGGACTAAATAAATACATCAGTCAATGGTTAGATGAAGTGTTAATTGCATGAGCCTGAATCTTGCACCACTATTACCAAAAGCTCCCTAGTAAAAGTCCTAAGAGATTACTGAGCCATGCCTGAGGCGAAGGAAGTAGGAATATGTCTAAACTTCTAACTTTTGTCTAATTGCTAATTATTGTATACATTGTAAACTGGACTTGTACATCTATAGTGCAACTTTGACAGGAAGATGAAAGGTACTGTTTTCTATCAAAGATGTGCCCCAGTCTCAAGGACACAAAGTGTCAACTACTTTTAAATAGAAATCTTTGTATTGAAGATTCACATATGATAGCACTCATTTGTTTTTTCACAGCCACGCCAGCCATCAATACAGCCTAGGATGTAACTACAAATAAATGACAACTTACAGAGATACGATGGACTGTCGTAATCATTTCTCTGCTTTTTCCTCTAATTATTCTTGACAGGTTTTTGGATTGCAGCAATGAAGAAGCAGACTAAAACACTTGTCTATAGTATTAAGCCAGGTGATTTAAAACTGCATTAGTCTTATCTACCAGGACTTACACCCAAGTATTAGGATGAAAAATACGTGACATAGGCTGTATCACAGCCATGGCATAGATCACAAGTCTATCATACCATGCATTCTATCTTAGCCTTACATCTCTCTTAACAAAGGCTCTAGGCAATTTGCTACAAAGGAATTCACTTATTTGTCTATATGTTCATTACCTAGGTAAGTATTTATTGAACATCTGCTATGTGCTAGGCATAATTGTAGACATTGAAGACAAACTGGAAATTACGATAGTGCCAAACTTGTCTTTTAAAGATGAGATAGACAATGCATGTAATTACCCTTTGTGAATGCTAAAACTCTATTCAAAGAGGGATAAAGATTAGGAAGCAAGTTTCCATATACTTCCATTTCACATTTACCCTCTTAGTAACACTATTCTGGTAAAAGCATGATGCTTAATGTCTCATTAATAACCTGATTTTCAGAAAAGCTGAGACAGAAATTTCACAGGCTAAGGAAATCCAACAGATTTGTTTTCAAAATCTGCTTTTGGTCCTCTGATTCCACATCGTGAATCGTAATGCAGAAGTAGTTATAGAAAGATTCTTCTTGAGAGGATTAAAAAGAAAACAAATGTGCAAGAAGATAGAATAAGGGAGGGTGGATATGATCTATGCCTATATAGAAATGTTACACTGAAAGCCATGAATTCATACAACTTAAAGTAGGTAACACAAAAGAAAATGTATTTAAAACATTAAGCATTGCATTTTATCACACGGTAAATGCTAAGTAATGTTGGTTAAATTGTTTACATTTAGATTATATTTGGCCTAAATGTTTCATAGAGAAACATTCTTATTTTTAGAATTATTAACCTAAATTTGATAATAAGAATATTTCTCCAACACCTGGAGAGTAAATAAAGTGCTATTAAATGAACAATGGATAGTAGAGGTTATCAGGGAGGAAATAAAATAATTCTTAGAGGTAAATGAGAACTCCAAAACAACATATCAAAATCTCTGAGACACTATGAAGGCAGTGCTAAGAGGATAGTTCATTGAATTGAGCTCATTCATTAAAAGAATAAAAGGTCAACAAATAAACAAACTGATATGTACATCTCAAAGCCTAAGGAAAAAAATAAATCAATCCCAAACGTAGTAGAAAATAGGAAATAATTAAAAGCAGAGCTGAAATCAATGAAATTGAAATGAAACAATTGAAAAAATTGACAAAACAAGAAGCTTGTTCTTTGACAAAATAAACAAAATTGATAAACACTTAGCAATACTAATGAAAGGAAGGAGAAAGAAAACTCAAATTACTAAAATTCATGATGAAAAAGAAAATATCACAACAGACACTACTGAAACACAGAAGATAATTAGGAACTTCCTGAAAATTTTACTACTTTAAGTTAGAAAATCTCAAAGACATCAACAAATTTCTAGAGACTAGTGATCTACCCAGACTGAATCAGGAGGACATACACAATGGAAACAAGCAATGAAAAAGAAGACACCATTGAAAGCCTACCAACAAAGAAAAGACCAGGACCAGAAGACTTCTCAGCAGAGTTCCACAAGACTTTCAAAGAAGAATTAACAACAACACTCCTCACATTATTCCAAGAAATAGAAAATAAGGGAACCCTTCCCAACTCATTCTATGAGGCTAGTATCATCCTGATTCCAAAACCAGACAAAGACTCTTCAAGGAAAGAAAACTTCAGACCAATATCCCTGATGAACATGGATGCAAAAATTCTCAATAAAATTTTGGCAAAATGCATACAGAAACATATTAAAACAATAGTGCACCATGGTCAAGTGGAGTTCATCCCAAGGGATGCAAGTTTGGCTCAACATATGAAAATCAATGAACCCAACTCATCACATCAATAGGCTTAAAGAATTATATGATTATCTCAGTAGGTTTAGAAAAAGCATTTGACAAAACACAGCACCTCTTCATGCTCAAAACACTAGAAAAACCAGAGATTGTAGGAACATATCTCAACCTTGAAAAGCTATCTGTGCTAAGCCCAAGGCCAACATCATTCTAAATGGAGAAAAATTGAAAGCATTCCCCCTAAAACTTAGAATAAGACAGAGATGCTGTCCTTACCATTTCCACTCAACATTGTCCTTGAAACTCTAGCCAGAGCAATCAGACAGATGAAATAAAGTAGAGGGATATGAATAGGAAAAGAACTCAAACTATCACTGTTTGACAATGACATGATTCTATATTTAGAAGATGCAAATAATTCTACCAGAAAATTTCTACAGCTAATAAATGAATTCAGCAAAGTAACAGGATATAAAATCAACATCCATATATCAAATGCATGTCTACACATAAGCGATGAATCCATTGCAGGAGAAACTAGGAAAATTACTCAATTCACAATAGCCTCAAAACCAAAACCAAACACACCAAACCGAAAAAAAACTTGAGAATCAACCTATCAAAAAGAGTTGAAAGACCTCTACAATGAAAACTACAGAACACTAAAGAAAGAAACTGAAGAAGATCTTAGAAGATGAAAAGATCTCCCATGTTCTTGGATAAGCATAATTAATATTGTCAAAATTGCCATACTACCAAAAGTGTTAGACAGATTTATTGCAATTCCAATTAAAATACCAATAGTATTCCTCACAAAAATAGAAAAAGCACACATGAAATTCATTTTGAAAAATAGGAGACCCGGAATAGCCAAAGCAATCTTTAGCAAGGACAATGAAATAGGAGGCATTATAATACTAGACTTTAAACTATACTATAGAGCTATCATAACAAAAAATGGCATGGTATTGGCACCAAAATAGACATGTAGACCAATGGTACAGAATAGAAGACACAGAGACAAACCCAGAGAGAAACAGTAATCTCACACTAGACAAAGGTGCCGAGAACATACATTGGAGAAAAGATAGCCTCTTCAACAAATGGTGCTGGGAAAACTGGAAACCCGTATGTAGCAAAATGAAAGCAAACCCTTATCTCTCACCATGCACAGAACTGAACTCAAAGTGGATCAAAGCCCTAGAATTAGGCCAGAGACCCTGTGCCTAATAGAAGAGAAAGTAGGCCTAAAGCTTCATCATGTCAGCTTAGAATCTGGCTTCCTTAACCAGACTTCTAAAGCACAAGATATAAAATCAAGAATTAATAAATGGGATGGATTCAAACTAAAAATCTTCTTCTTTGCAAAGGAGACAATCAATAAAGTGAAGAGAGAGCCTACAGAGTGGGAGAAAATCTTTACCACACGTGCATGAGATAGACACTAATCTCCAGGATGTATAAAGAACTTAAAAACTCAACACCAAAAAAAAACAAACAACTCAATCAATAAATGGGCTAAAAAACTGGACACTTCTCAGAAGAAGAAATACAATCCATCAACAAATATATGGAAGAATGTTCATCATTGCTAGCAATTAGAGAAATGCAAATCAAAACTAAGATGTCATCTCACTTCAATCAGAATGGCAATTATCAAGAATATAAGCAACAATAAGTGTTGGTGAGGATGTGAGGGGAAAAGCACACTCATATATTGCTGGTGGCACTGCAAATTTGTGTGCAAACCACTTTGGAAAGCAGTATGGAGATTCCTCAGAAAATTTGGAATGGAACCACCATTTGACCCAGCTATCCCACTCCTCGTTAATACTCAAAGTACTTAAAATCAGTATACTAGAGTGACACAGCCACATCAATGTTTATAGCAGCTCAATTAACAATATTTAAACTATAGAACCAACTTAGATGCCCTATAATAGAAGAATGGGTAAAGAAAATGTGGTACATATACACAATGGAATATTACTCAGCTTTAAAGAAGAATGGAATTATGGCATTTGAAGGTAAATGGATGGAACCAGAGAGTATAATCTAAGTGAAATAAGCCAAACCCGAAAAACCAAAGGATGATTTTTTTTTCTGTGCTAAGTGGATGCTTATGTATTGTGGGAGCAGTGTAGGGAAGAATGAAGGAACTTTGGATTGTACAGAGGGGAGTGAGGGAATTGTTGGGGCTGTAGGGATGGGAAGGATGGTAAAGACATTATTACCTGATGTAGATGTATGATTTGTGACTCTGAAACATGTACAGTCAGAGGAATGAGAAGTTGTGCTTCATTTGTGTACAATGTGCCAAAGTGCATTCTACTGATGTCTATAACTAATGAGAACAAATTGAAAAAAAAATAGAAAGATACAGTAGAAAAGAAGAAGGGGATCAGGAGAGTGAGGGGAGGAAAGTGGAGGTACTGAGGAATAAAATTGATCAAATTATACTGTTTTATTGCATGCAAATATGAATATTTTATAACAAATTTCACTGTTATGTGTAATTATAATGTGCCAATAAAAAGCAAAAAAAATGATGAAAAAAAGAATGTTTCTCTCTGAAATTCAATAGACTTATTATAATTTAGAGATAAAACTCACTCATAAACACATTTTGTTTTCTTAAATTATCCCTTGAGTGGAATTGTTGCTCAACAGTTTTTAAGCATTGGTATCAATTTCCTTTTTTTAAAAAAACTGCATTTTCTCTCATATCTTCTTGTTACATCATCAACAACGCCACTATCCATTTTATTTAGTTGCAAACTGCAATTATGTACCAGGCACATGTATGCTTTATCTGATTAAGCCTATGTGGTCCACATACCAATTATGGAAAGTAAATGCTATTACCTTCAAATTACTGGAAATGAAACTGAGTCTCAGTGAGATTGCAAATTATTTAAAAGGACACAGATCCAGAAAGTGAAAAAGCTGGATTTGAATCTAGGCTTGTTTCTGTCCAAAGAATATGCATTTGTCTAGTTCTCCAGTGTGTCATTATCTCGGTTCCATTGCTTTTCTGTTCCATAGGTAATTAATCAAAGAAATAGTTTCTTCTCCTTTCCAACATGCTGGGAATACAGAGTTCTGTCTGTCCAAGTATTTACTCTGCAATACTATTTCCTCCTCCTTTTTTATAGGGTCTTAAAATGGTACACATTTTGCAAGTGAGAATTATTGAGCCAACATGTGTTTTCAATAGAACAATTCTAATACATCATTATGAAAAAAAGGAAAATATAACCAACCTTTGTACTTCTGCAAATGTCTTTTAATAAAAATCTATGAAGTGAAAGGTCCAGAGTGAAGTAGAGACACATTTGTATTTGTGTATTTTTACCTTCACTGTTGGTCATGCTTAAAAGCCAGAGAGCTTCAGACACAGCTTGCATTCAGCTGCTTTTATGATTTCCTGAAGTTCAGGGCACTGTTTACCAGAATTTCAGACCATTGCTTACTCCCTCTATGGCATTGTGGTGGCTCAGGTGCTGCCTGCTTGAGTTGACTCTTTATCCCAGAAAAATTGTAAGGATTTTTAATACACCACTCCCACTGTACTGAAAGAGAGATTCATATCATTGAGTAGGTCTTGCCTCTGAAATACTTCAGATTGGGAATCATTACATTTCAATTAGACTGTGGTTACCCACACCCAAACCAGTTTGCTGATGTGGTAAGTTGGAGTCAATGGTGGAGGTGGATTATGGGACAATTCTAACTCTATAAGAAGGTTTGGCTCAGGTTAAAAGGGTCTCTGTGCTAAAAATTACTGTCATAACTTGTATAGTAATATAGCATTTTTATATACATTGTTGCATTCCATCTCAATAGTGGATCTTTTGAGGTAGGAACTATTTAATTAACATCTCAACGTTAGGTGTGACAATTCAGTTCAAGGAAGTTGTACCTTGCCTTAGCTCCAACTAGTAGCTGATGCTGTCAATCATTCAATATAATCCCTTGTTTCCTTCTGAGAGTTTGCTTGATTTTTGTGACATCAACATCTCCTGATTTACCTCCTTTTTTAGATGTCAGTCTTTTTAAAAAATTTTTTTTAGTTGTAGATGGACACAATATCTTTATTTTATTTATTTATTTTTATGTGGTGCTGAGGACCAAACCCTGTGCCTCAAGCACGCGAGGCAAGCGCTCTATCACTGAGCCACAATCCCAGCCCTAGATGTCAGTCTTAATGGCATTTTTATATTCATTTTTCTCTTTTTTCTTATTATAATTACTAATACATATTGATCATACAAATTAATGGGTTGCATGGTCACTTCCAAATAGCTTACAAGCTTTGAGCCTGCTCACCCTCACTTCTGTTACCCCTTTCCTCCCTCTGACCCCTGACCCTCTTCCCAGTTCCTAATAGTTCTTCTAGTTTTAGGGCATCTTTTTTTGTGTGTTTGTTTCTATATATGAAACTGGCTTATGTTTCTTAATATGATGTCTCCCAGTTTCAAAATGGCAGAATTTTATTCTTCTTTTCAGATGAATAATACTGCATTACTATAATTTTTATTTGTTCTCTTGATGATCATCCAGGCTGATTCCACATCTTAGCTAATATGAATACTGCCACAATAAACATGGACATACACATATGTCTTCGTATGCTAACTTTATTTCCTTCAAATACATAGCCAGGATTGGTATGTGAATCATATGGTAGTTCCACTTTTAGTTTAGTTTTTTGGGGGGTAAGGAGTAACTCTATACTCTTTCCCATAGTGGCTGTATGGATTTACATTACGAACAACAGTGTATGAGGGAGTGAGGCAAGGGGAGGGGCCGTAACAACCCCCCTTTTTCATAACAACCTTGCCAACATTTGCTGTAGTTTTTCTTTTTGGATAATAGACATTTTAACTGAGATGAGATGGAATCTCAATGCAGTTTTGATTTGCATTTTCCTGATGGCTAAATGTATTAAACTTTTGTCATGTATTGGCCATTTATACTTTCTCCTTTGAGAAGTCTCTAGTCAGATCATTGACCATTTGTTAATTGGATTGTTTGATTTTTGTTGTGAAATTTTTGAGTTCTTTGTATATTGTGGTCCTTAATCCTCTGCCACATGAATAGTTGGCCAAAATTCTCTCCCATTCTGTAGGTCATTTCTTCATTTTGCTGATTATTTTCTTAGCTATCTGGAAGCTCTTAAATGTGATGTAATTCTGTTTATCATTTCTTGCTTTTGTTCCCTAAGTTATTTGATTTCTATTCAGTAAATTGTTTCTGGGAGCCAGTACCTTGAAGTCTTTTCACTCTTTGCACTAAGTTTCTTCTAGCTTCTACTATTTTCAAAATTTCAGGTATTACATTAGTTTTTGTTTTGTTTTGTTGTTTTTGTATCAGGAATTGAACCCAGGAATGCTTAATCACTGAGCTACATTCCCAGCCCTTTTTGTTTTTAATTTTTAAAAATTATATTTATTTTTAATTTGTTTTAATTAATTATGCATGACAGCAGAATGCATTTCAATTCACTGTATACAAATGGAGCACAACTTTCATTTCTCTACTTGTACATGATATAAAGTCACACCATTCATGCAATCATGTGTACCTAGGGTAGTGATGTCTATCTCATTCCACTATCTTTCCTAATCCCATGCTCCCTCTCCTCTCCTCACTCCCTTCTACTCAAAGTTCCTCCATTTTGTCATGCCCCTCTGCATTTTGGATCAGCATGCACTTTTCAGAGCAAAAATTTGGCCTTTGTTTTTTTTGGAATTGACTTACTTCACATAGCATGATATTCTCCAGTTCCACCCATTTACCTGCAAATGTCATAATTTCATTCTTTTTTAAGGCTGAGTAATATTCTATGGTATATATATACCACAGATTCTGTATCCATTCATCTATTGAAGGGCATGAAAGTTGGTTCCATACTTTAGTTATTGTAAATTGAGCTGCTACCAACATTGATGTGGCTGCCTCACTCTACTATGCTGATTTTAAGTTCTTTGGGTATAGACTGAGAAGTGGGACAGCTGAGTCAAATGATGGTTCCATTCCAAGTTTTCTGAGGAATCTCCATACTGCTTCCCAGAGTTGTTGTACCAATTTTCATTCCCACCAGCAGTGTATGAGTGTACCTTTTTCCCTACATCCTTGCCAACATTTATTGTTGTTGTATTCTTGATAACTGCCATTCTGACTGGAGTGAGATGACATTTTTTTTTTAATATTTTTTTTTTAGTTGCAGATGGACACAATATCTTTGTTTTATTTATTTTTATGTGGTGCTGAGGATCGAACCCAGGGCCTCACCCATGCAAGGCAAGCGCTCTACCACTGAGCCACAATCCCAGCCCCGTGAGATGACATCTTAAGGTAGTTTTCACTTGCATTTCTCTTATTGCTAGTGATGTTGAATATTTTTTCATGGGTTTGTTTATCGATTGTATTTCTCCTTCTGAGAAATGTCTGTTCAATTTTTTAGCCTATTTATTGATTGGGTTGTTTGTTTTTTGGTCTTAAGTTTTTAAAGTTCTTTATATATCCTGGAGATTAGTACCCTATATGATGTACGTGTGGTAAAGATTTTCTCCCACTCTGTAGGCTCTCTCTTCACATTATTGATTGCCTCCTTTGCAGAGAAGAAGGTTTTTACTTTGAATCTATCCCATTTATTCATTTTTGATTTTACTTCTTGTGCTTTAGGAGTGTTGTTAAGGAACTCAAGTCCTAAGCTGCCATAATGAAGCTTTAAGCCTACTTTCTCATCTAATAGGCACAGAGTCTTTGACCTGATTCTAGGGCTTTGATCCACTTTGAGTTCAGTTCTGTGCATGGTGAGAGATAAGGGTTTGCTTCATTTCGGTACATACAGGTTTCCAGTTTTCCCAGCACCATTTGTTGAAGAGGCTATCTTTTCTCCAATGTATGTTCTTGGCACCTTTGTCTGGTGTGAGATCACTGTATCTCTCTGGGTTTGTCTCTGTGTCTTCTATTCTGTACCATTGGTCTACATGTCTATTTTGGTGCCAATACCATGCCATTTTTTGTTATGATAGCTCTATAGTATAGTTTAAAGTCTGGTATTATAATGCCTTCTGCTTTACCCTCCTTGCTAAGTATCACTTTGGCTATTCTGGGTCTCTAGCTAGCTTGTTGTGAAGATCCCACTTCGTTAATTTATTTAAGCTGTTTGTCTGCAGGTGTAGCCCTCTGTGCCACTTTGTGATCTTTTTTACCTTTATCCTCTTGAAGGGAACATTCTACTTCCCCTGATGGAGGTGACAAGCACAAGGTGCTGAAGCACTTCTTCTCCTGCTTGATTACGCTCCCTAGATCTGAATTTTACCAGGTTTCATTTTCTCTGCTGTCAATGTTCAGTGGTCACTCATGGCCACTCACTTCCTCAAGCAGTTGTACACCTGTTCCTTTGTTTTTGTCTCATGCAGGAGTAGACTGATGCTGGGTGTGTCTATTGAAGTGTGTACTTCAAAAATTAGCCACATAATTTTGCTAGGAGTACATCATTGAACTGCCAAATCATAACATCATAACATTTAAGGCAAATTTGCAAGTCCAATTTAAAAAAAATCAAAAAACTGATGATGATTAAATCATTGAAAAGAAATGAGGTCCATTATTGACTCAACTGGGACAATGTCACATGATAGTCTAAATATTTTCTGCAAAGTGTCTGTTGATGAATAAATACAATAAATAATCATAGGGCTGAGATTACAGGGCTAAGGAAAAAAGTCTTACTTTTCATAAACTTTGTAAACTTGTTCAACTAAGTGTTTTTCTGCTTTATTTATTTTTTAATCATCATTACTTATAATATAGATTAGTTGTAATAGTATATTTTTCTTCAGAAATTAGGA
This sequence comes from Xerus rutilus, assembly GCA_028644305.1. NCBI lineage: Eukaryota > Metazoa > Chordata > Mammalia > Rodentia > Sciuridae > Xerus > Xerus rutilus. Next base: position 33,107,549 of record CM053399.1, read on the forward strand.
GTAAATTTCACTAATGTTGTATTGAAATATGTTCTTCATCTTATGTTTCTTGCCTATTGTTTTTCCATACACACTACACAGACCAATTTCTTAGTCATTTCAAACTCAATATAGATTCCTTCAGAGCAAAAACTGAACAGAATTGACTCATTAGGAATCTAAGAAAACCACTTGAAATAATTTTATATTTTATTGATGATTGATATTTTCTCTATTTTTTGACCAAATAGATTTTTAAAAATTTCATTTCTCTTTTCTTTTAACTGCTGCAACCAATATTTAATTAACTCACCACCAATAAGTACTTTTCCTTGTTTGGTTGAATAAGAAAAGAACCACTTGGAAATTTAATTTGTTTGTTAACTTATATTTATTTATTTTTATATTTTTGTGAAGAAAATTTTCTGTGATGAAATATTTAGCTTTATATTTCCAAATTTTTTTCACTATTGTCTTGTAAGCTGGGAATATTTGGATAAAAGCTGAACTTGATAATGTCAATACATACTGTATTCTATAGCTATGGGCATCATTACATAATGAACACAATACTTTGCTACTTAATTTTGTAACAAAATGATCCATACTTCCCTGTGCCTTAGCAGTATGACATTTGAAGGCCATTTTCTCTTTTATACTATTGATACGATACATATACACTGGTAATAAAAATGAAATAAAATGTAACTGCATGACGTTTAAGTGCTGTTGGGTAGTAACTTTATTTCTGAGGTTTATAGTTCCCAAGTAGAAGTGTGAGCAGATTAGTGGCACATATAGGTTTCTGTCACAGTAGTTCCATCCTGTCAGTGTCATATAAAATCAGCTATGTACAGTGTGCAAATGAAGAGTGCTTTTGTGTTCTAGTAAACTTTACTTACAGACACAAATTTGAATTAATATGAATTTTGAATTAAATATGAATTTGTATTTATACAATTTTAAATAATTTATTATTAGCATTAACCATTTATGATTGAAAAAAATAATTATTAGGTCCCAGGCCATACAAAAATAGAAGAACAGGTAGATTATCCTAAAGGCCATAGTTTATTTTGATGTTGACTGTACACTGCCCATATCTGAATTATTGTTTGTACGTCCCAAACCTGTTATTCTCCTATCCTCTCTACCTCTATAATGATATCTCTGTCCAAGTTGCTCAAAGTAAAACTGCATTTCAAAGTATGAATTCTTCCTGTTTTTAATATACAAATATGATACTTTGTTAAATCTATCTTCAAATATTTCCATGTTTCTGATGTGGCTGAAAATAAAATTTCCAATTTTTGTTGCTAGTCTGTAGACATAGAATTGAGTTTCACATTTGGCCTACCAGTCATCTAGTCCCCTGAGTAAGCTCACTTAGAGCTCTAGCACTTTATTTTCTGGTCATCTGAAGGCGATTTTCTATGTATTTGATCATCTCATCTGCAAATAAAGAATTATTTATCTTCTTGTCTTATCTGAAGCTCGCCTTCTTATGTTTTTTTCACTGGCTGTAACCAACCTCCTGTCCAAATTTAAGTGAAGTGGTAGGAGTATGATATTCAACCCTCTTCTGGTCCCTAGGGGGAAAGCATTTTATTTCTTTCCATCCATTATATTATCTGTAGGACACACATGCACACAAACACACACACACACACACACACACACACACACACACACACACACCTAGGCACATCATAATTTAACTGCTGAAAACTAAAGAAAAAAAATGATAGAGAATATTGATGTCAGAAAAAAAGAGATAATACACATAAGGAAAAATAAAAAGTTAAAAAAATGCAGCAGCCATATGTCTTAGAAGAAATTTAAAGCATCACTCAAGTAATAAAAATTGTCAGGCAGTTTCTATCAAGTAAAGTAACAACCAGAAATACAGTAGAGAAATATCATTAAAACTTAATAGCAATACTTTTAAAGATTAGTAAGTTGATTGACCAATGGGCTGGTTAAGAGGACAGAGAAGATATTACTTAGAATTAAGAATGAAAGAAAGGTACTCCTCCTTAGGTCCTACAAAGAACATTAAGAAAATATGCAAAAATCATGTCAATAAAATTTATAGCTTAGATAAAATAAATGAATTTTTTGAAAGAGCCTAACTACCTATACTTCTTTAAGAAGAAATAAATAACCTAAATGCACTTATTTCTATTTTAAAAAATAAAGTGTAAATGCCTACTCAAAGAGAATTTCAAGGGCAAGTGGCTGAGTTTACCAAACATTTAAGGAAGAAATCACATCAACTCTATACACATTCATACAGAAAATGGAAGAGGAGAAACTACCTTCCAATTGCTTGTGTGATGCCAGCATATTTGAGGCAAAGACAAAGATGTTGCAAGGAAAGAAGTGTACATGTCAACGTTTCTCCTGAACACTGATGCAAAAATCTTTAAATAAATATTAGCAAATAAATTTTAGCAAGAAAAATAATTCATTATGACCATAGGTGATGATTATAGAAATGCAGTTACTTTTACATTTGAAAATCAAACAATATTACTTGTCATGTCTAAAATGTTATATATTTATACATTTCCATAGGTGAAAATTATATATTTTATATAACTATATACACATATAAATTTTATTTTATATAAATATATCAATACATACACACATAAATTGTCCTAATGGTTTTTCAGGAACAGCTGACCTCTGCTTTGTGTCAATGTGGGAGTCTCTCCAAGAGCAGATGATTATCACTTCTGCCTTTCCTCAGAAACAACAGATCTTTTTCTGACCTCTGAAGTAGAAGTATTTTCTACCTCGCCTAAACTTGCTTTAACTTAAATTGCTAGCTTCAAAGCAGCAAATATTGCCAGGACTCTGAGGCCAGGAGTCTTTTCTTATTAAGGCAACTGCTTCATGTAAGAAAAAGGTCCAAGGACAGGAGTACATTTTCTTGCCTGTGCTCCAGCATCACCTCTGCATGCCTGTATCCCTGAAGGTGGTTTTCTGCAATCTCTTACGCTATGCTCATATTTCTCACTATCTACTAATGGGGATCCATGAAAAACATACCCTTGTTTCTGGAGATACCAGTTATTCTAGATTGTTATGCTAGTCCTCTCTTGACTGTTAAGTTTTTAAAAGTTGTAGTTATTTTCCTTTTGTCCACTTTTATTGAGGCTATCTATCTCTTTCTCTTAGGTTCTGTCAAATGTGAAACAGGTCCTGGATTTCTTCTGAGATTTACCATCTACTCCTGGAATTCAGCTAGCTTGATCAGCTGGCAACTTCAGCTTTCTGAGGGGTTAAGAACAATTCAGGGTTTTGTAGATTATCTAGCTTTTCCCTCATTGTTAGTATGGAAACAACGTAAAACTTTCTACATTCTAACTGCAGATGGAATGAAAAATGTATATATACAATATAAATTCAGTGTCAAAACACAATGAAATAATGAATATAAAATTCAAGATGATGGCTGTCTTATTTGAGGGAGGCAAGGAATGGCTTGGGGTGAGAATAATTTATAGATATAGATTATATAAATTTTTAGCTTTGGGATTGTAGTTTATTTAAAGTACCTACCTAACTACATAAACAAATAAGTGGATCATACCTGGATTCACTATGAGAGAACATTTAAAATCAGGAATTAATTTAATACAATCTATTGTCCTCTAGGTAAAAAAAAGTGTGATAAAGGATGGATGTATGTTGCAGAAGTTTTTTTCCTTGATATAAAGAGAACAAGCATTGATCTTACTACAGAGATAATGAAATAAGTGTTCTCTTTCTGCAATGAAGGTATTATTCAAACTATTTTGCTCTTAAGCTACGCTTGAAATGACTGTAGGCTTAACCTGTTGCGAGGTGGAGATATAAATTTAGTAAAGTTTATTTATGGCAACTTTGAAGTCAGGATCCATATCTCTGCTCCTGCCATTTATCTCCCATTTCATGAAACACAATAGCTCACTTTTCCATTTACCAAGAGCTTTTTGGAATTGCGAGCTAATTAAAAGGCATGATTGTCAGACTGAAGGTTCTCCTTAACTTCCCTGTTTTCTACTTCTCTCATATCAAATTTGGTCTTGTAGGATCCACAAGACCACAGTCTCTAGGATCTACCAGCTTAGTATCTCTTGAATTCATGACCTCTTTTCCATCCCTAATGCTATGTTCCTTTTTCAGTTCCTTGTCATTTCTCTCCACATTACTGGATTAATGCTTCCTAATCACCAGCTTTGCCCTCTACAACCCATTAATTCATCACTTTAATTCTGCTAGTGTCTCCTCCTAAGCCACTGGATAAGGTCCAAGTCTCAGATATTATACATTAGGTTCTCTTTGACCTGTTCATATACATCATTATTGTGGTTTACCAGATCTCTCTCTTTCCCTGAACCATAGTCTCTAGGATCTAAAGACAATATCCTAAGATACAAACCAGTTGTTTGTATCTTAGCAATTTTAATTGACCCTTGGCCTATACCATGAAACGAGTCAGAACGTGTCCTGATGTCAGCTTCTACTTCAAGATGTTTTCATAAAATGTTCTTATAATAACTTCCTCAGTTTCCTCCCATTAATTCTACCCCTTGCTTGACACATTATCCTAATGAATCAAGAGAGAGAGTTTGTTGCTACATTTTTGACAATTGTAATTAGAGGTTCTCTAAATGAGCACCATGCCAGACTATTTGCTATGGTCGGAATCTTTGTGTTCTCCCAAATTCATGTGTTGTAAACTAATCAATAGTGTGATGTGATGGTTTTAGGGAGTGGGACCTTTGGGAACTACTAAGCTCATGAAAGCAGTATCATCATATGTGGTATTTGTACCATTAGGAAAGAGGCCTCAGGTAGCTGCTTTGTCTCTTCTATCATGTGAGGACATCTAGAAGGTGCCATCTGTGAATTAGAAACCCTCCACAAAACAAAAGATCTATTGGCACTTTAACTTTGGATTTAATAGCCTCCAGACATATAAGAAATACATTTATATTGCTTATAAGCTATCCAGTTTATGGTATTTCACTATAGCATACAAAACAGATATAAGTGTCAAAAGACTGGAGGTTCTCTTTGACTTCCCTGTTTTCTAGAATTCTAGAATTTTGCATACAAAGGTTATTAAAAAGTAGATATTCCATACCATTCTCACTTACATGTTAATTACAATCAATTGCAATCTGGATTATGATCCAAAGAATTAAAAGAAAAAAGAAAAACCAATTAGTAGCTGCACCATCATTAAAAACAGCCATGCCTTGAAAAACCTCAGTATTAAATGAAGGAAAGAGCAAAGCTCAGGAGCTTTGATGCCCCATTGCTGTCCATCACTGATTACATTTTAGTATTAGACTTGAATACAAACATCTTAATCTGCTTTCACTGCTTTCTCTGATGCTTTTGCATTCCAGTAATGGCAGATGATTAGTAACTCCTCCAACTTACCATACCATTTTATTGAGAGCTGGTATGGAATTACATTCAGGAGTTCATATTCTGGAATTAGAAAGACTCAATCTAAACATTCGGCCTCTATAATCTATGAGAGTAAGTAAGACCTTTGGCCTTATTTATAAAATGTTGATGAGAACTTCTAACTTGAAGATTGTTTGGGAATACTTTGAGATAACGTATATAAAATATTAAACATGGCCACGTCACTGTAGTATGCTGTTTTTAAGTCCTCTGGGTATAGACTGAAGAGTGGGATAACTGGGTCAAATGGTGGTTCCATTCCAAATTTTCTTAGGACTCTCCATACTGCTTTCCAGATTGGTTGCACCAATTTGCAGTCCCACCAGCAATGTATAAGTGGGCCTTTTCCTCAAAATCTTCACGAACACTTGTTGTTTGTATTCTTGATAACTGCCATTCTGACTGGTGTGAGATGAAATCTTAGTTTTGATTTGCATTTCTCTAATTGCTAGAGATGTTGAACATTTTTTCATATATTTGTTGATTGTATATCTTCTTCTGAGAAGTGTCTGTTCAGTTCCTTAGCCCATTTATTCCTTGGGTTATTTAATTTTTGGTGTTAAGTTTTTTGAGTTCTTTATATATCCTGGAGATTAATGTTCTATTTGATGTGTGTGTGGCAAAAGTTTGCTCCCAAAATGTAGGCCCTCTCTTCACTTCATTGATTGTTTCTTTTGCTGAGAACATTTTAGTTTGAATCCATCCCATCCCACTCCAAAGGACTTAAAAACAGCATACTACAGTGATTGAGCCACTTCAATGTTTATAGCAGCTCAATTCACAATAGCTAAACTCTGGAACCAACCTAGATGCCCTTCCATAGATGAATGGATAAAGAAACTGTGATATATATACACAATAGAATATTACTTAGCATTAAAAGAGAATGAAATTATGACATTTGTAGGTAAATGGACAGAGTTGGAGAATATTATGCTAAGCCAAGTAAGCCAATCCCAAGTAAACAAAGGCCAAGTATTCTCTCTGATAAGTGGATGCTGATCCATAATTCAGGAGGGGGTGTGGGAAGAATGGAGGAACTTCAGTCAACAGGGAGGGAAGGGAGAGGAGGGGACATGGGGGGCAGGAAAGATGATAGAATGAGATGGACGTCATTGCCCTAGGTACATATATGACTGCACATATGGTGCGACTCTACATCGTGTACAACCAGAGAAATAAAAAGTTGTGCTCCATTTGTGTACAATAAATAAAAATGCATTCTAAAACAATAAAAAATTTAAAAATAAATAAGACAGATTCAGTAAAAAAATAAAATATTAAACACAGTAGTTAGCACAATCACATAGTAAGTGCACATTATTATTATTATTCCTCTCTGTTAAAATGCTATTCAATTTTACCTAAAAGTCTCTGAGAGAACAATCTGCTCTGAAACTGAAAGACTTATTTTTGTGAGCTAGATGCAAGCTGATTCATTTTTAATGACAACGAAATTTTGTGTCAGCAAAATTAGCTGAATTATTTCACATAGTCTTTATTGCTCAAATACATACAATAATCAGGCATTATTATATCAAGCCCTTATTACTTTTAGCTTTTGGAAGGTGAAAAACTTTACTCCCTCCAAATACTGCTTGTGTAAGAATAGGAATGTCTTGAGGGTGATTATTCCGGAAATTCTTTAGACTTCTGGCTGCCCTCTAGTATTTTGGAGAAGGTGGGGTTGTGGCTTCTCAAGGCCAGCTTTCTTATATCCTAGGGGCAATTGTGTTCTTCTCATTGTGAACAAGCAGGGTCATCAAGCAAATTTATGTAGTTTGCACAAGATAAGTATTTTTTCTCAGTGCAAATAGTCATGTTATGTGAAAATGTGTAGTTTACTTTAGTACAATTTATTTAACAACAATGGACACTAATACTATTTTATGATATCACAACAAGGGAAAATCATGTGGATGTTTTGCACCAGAAGAATTTCACAAGGCTATTTTTCCTGATATTGGAAAACATTCATAATTTTGTGTGTGTGTGTGTTTATCTATAAAACAACACATCGCAACTCACTGGTTACCTCATTATTACATAATTTTTGTCAATTCTGGAAGATGAAACCATTCTTAAATTTGTTCCTTGAATATACCATCTGTGTATGTGTGTGTGTACCTAAATTTCTCCTCTGTGATTCAAACACAACACAGACATTGGCACATATTTGATGAATCACTGTCCAAAGAATACATCAATGGTGGAAAACTGATGCTTCCTAGAAGTTTCATCCAGAAGCTACCCCATGCTTTCTGAGTAAAGCTAATTTTGAATCTTGGGTCCTTCTCTCTGGTGGTTTCCTGGTCTGCATGTACTGGAGCTGAATTCCAGGATGACCTCTTCTGTGTCTTTTCACTAGCCATTGAGTTCTTCCTAGGGAGAACAGGAAGTCTGGCGCTGCTTTCGATGACACATCCATGACATGATGTCTGGTTTCTATTAAAAAATCAAAAAGCAAAATATTTGATGCCAGAAACAAAAGTATAGACAATATCATATACAAACATTAGGATACGGCTTGATATTCTAAGCAATCAGTCATGAGGAGCTGCCAGTGAGGTCACAGTGGATCATCACATAAGAGGTCTAATTGAGGATGAGCTGGAGGCTGTAGTCTTCTTCCATTATGGTATCTTTGGATTTTCTGTTCAATGGTCCCAGTTAAGAAAGCTAGAAATGTAATAGTTACTCAGTTAGAGGCAAAGCAGTTTCTCAGCAGGGTATCCAGCATCTTTTGAATTCAGAGTTTTTAAGTAAAGTAGGCCCAGTTGCCTAAATTGTGCACACATATGTAATGTCTCCAAAAGTTCCACATGTAGGCATATGGTTTAGCCCCATATAGACCCAGGAATGTAGCTATCTTTGTGCTGTCATTTCAACTAGGTCCCTAGTGGCTTCTCTATCTAAAAATGTAACTACATATCTTATACTTACTCTATATCAGGCAAGATTATGGGGAAAAAGATAAGATTAGTGTTTGCTCTCAAGGAGCACAAAATCTTATGGGAGAGATGAAGATGTAACTTATAAAAGACATTCAGTATAAGAAGAGCTATGTTAGGAGTACACAATGCGACATCGAAGAATCTTCACAATGAGGTGATACCGGCCCAAATCCAGGTGCTCACCATTAGTCATTCATTCTTTTGTGGCTTAAGAATTGGAGAGGCTTAAAATGATATATTCTGCATGAACAGGATAACCTACATATGTAACAAAGTAGAAGGACCACGAGGACATACAAATTAGGGAATTGATTTCGCCAAGGGGAGGAGAGGAATATTAACATAATATTTAGGTGTTTCTGTGTAACAGTCTTACTATGTGCCAGAGGCTATTCTCAGAACTTTATATGTCATCTCGTTTCATCCTCTAACAGTTTTATTGGATAGTCATGGTCTTGAGAATGAGAATCTTCTGAAAAAAGGGGAAAAGTTGTAGAATGAGGAAGGTAAGGCAGAGTAAGGGGTAGATATTGAGTGAAGGATGCAGAGGTGTCCCCTCGAGATGGGTTTCTTGGACTAGAATACAATCCGAAATACCATGAGAACTTTGGATGTCTTAAAATGACATGAAGGGATGAAAGGCATGAGAGGATATGATGATTAATTAACTTTTTCTGCAAATTACTAGCATAACTACATTTTAAACATTGGCTCTCAACAGTTTGATAAGTGATTGATTCTCAAATTTTCATTTAGAAAAATAACCTCTTTTGTTTACAAGAAAGGGATTACAATAATTGTAATTGCCAATATTTTTAGGTTTACAAAGTGCTGGAAACTCAAACACTTAGCATATATTATTTCACTGAACTTGTGTATAACTGAGAGCCCTGCTTACCGAGAGAACACTGATGCACAGGGAAGTAAATTTATTTACCCAAAAACTCATACCTTGGAAGTAGTAGTTTAGCCAATATTAAAACCTCGGGCTGGGATTGTGGCTCAGTGGCGGAGCGCTTGCCTCGCATATGTGGGGCACTGGGTTCGATCCTCAGCACCACATAAAAATAAATAAAGATATTGTGTCCATCTACAACTAAAAAAAAATTTAAAAAAAAAACAAAAAAAAAACACTTCAGCCCTCTGACTCGAGAACTTACACTCTTGACTCCAAACCGAGGCGAGTGTTAGATGACAAAACATTTTAGTTTTGGTGGAAAAAAACTCAAAGAAGTAAATTATAGCAAGATGTGTCCTTTCAAAATTAAAATACGGTTTAAGTATTTAAAGATTTTTGCTGTGAGTCCTTGCAGACCACTGACAAATGTGTGCTGTCTGGAGCAGAGGTTGGAAGCAATGTGGTGGTAGCTTTTAGCTATCACCCTGTGGCTCTCTGCAGCTGTGATTTTCCACAGATGCAGTTTTGGGCTATCTTGTCTGCAGCTTTTTGTTGCCAGACCCTTCAGAAGCTGAAGTTCCTTTCCTTTTTATTTTTATTTCCTGCAGACTTAACTATGCCCGAATCACATAAAAATATTACCAGTCATGAGCCCTTTCTTTTGCTAAGATCTTGCTTCCAGAATTATTTCCCCCTTATTTCAATTGCTTCATTTTCCCCAGTGTCACTTTCTTCCCAGGGAGGGGGTAGGGGCAGGTCTGTCTTCTGATGATTTTATTGAATTTTCATTGGAAGAAACCTGCAAAAAATGCTTTTCAAAACATTTTAAATGTCAGCAAACAGTCTGAGGGTGTTTAACTGCAATGGAAAAATAAAGGATTCATGAGGAAAGGATTTTCAGGGAATTTGGACAGAAAAAATGTTAACAGTGTTTAAAATGTAGCATTGTCTTCCAGAGGAGCCCTTTTAGTATCTTTACATGTAGCTATTCTTCCCCAGGAGCTCAGTCTCCCCAAGTTTCAAGTTTATGAAAAGCAAATACAAAATAATGAGGTAGCCAAGCAAAGCAGACCTGGGAATTAACTTTAGCACCCAGAAGTCCACTATCAACATTTGCTAGCTGGAGACTTGGGGCAAATTTCTGGGCTTTACCTCTGACAGTCTCAGTTTGCCCTTCTATAAGTTGGGGATAATGATAATAATTAAATCATAGTTTTCAGGAAGTTCAAATGATATATATGTATATAAAGCTCCTTCTCAAGTTCTTGGAACATATTAAGATCCAAATACTGGTAATATTATTTCAAAGCATCTTTTCTTCTGCATTGACATTAAAACCACAACAGAAAAATTATAGACATGTTGGTATCAAATTTTTCTTCATTAAGAAGAACCCTAAAAGACTTTTGCCTTCAACTAGTTCAGCTTTCACCAGACCAAAGAATCCTGCCTCTTTCTCCAAGAGTAGCACTAGTTTCTCAGTATGTGATTTATGGGCACCTCACTCTCTTGTGTGATAGTTCACAGCATCATGGGGGAATTAGCTCATACATATAGAAAGTTCCTACTCTAAACTCTGATTTTCAGTAAGTTCTTCATATTAAGTTTAGTTCCTGTGGACCACCTAGGATGACCTAAATCCTTTTTCCAAATGCCCCAAATTTGTGAAGATATCTGGTCAAGTTACTTAGCCATTCTGGGTCTGGGTTTGCTCATATAAGAAGCGGAGATTATTGTTTTAACCTCATGGTGAGGAGATATATAATAGCTATCATAGGTGTTCAATAAGCCATGGTGTGCCAGATCCAATTAAACTGCCTCTCCATATGCTGTGAGTTTCTGGTCTATGTGACTGCTCAATTTCTAGGATGATTGCTTGATGTCAACTGTTCTACAGGTGACAAAGGAGAACTGCACTCTTTGTTGACCCCCATGGCAGCCTTCCATGGTGGTACTCTATGTCTATTAGGTACTCTCTTTCTTGGGCAACCAAGTCCATTGTGAGAATTTTCTTTGGTCACTTGTATCACTGGCAATGCCTTTTCTCTCTTCTTTATTCCCTCCTGCCCCAGTGTTTCTTTCCTGCTCCTGGGGCTATCCAGACCATGAGGTTCCCCCAGTTGTCCCTTGGTTCACTTGCCCAGGCCAGCAAGACGCTGAAGATGAGGCTTACAGGTACCAATTAGCCCACTCCATTCATCATGGTTTGTGCTGCAGATGTTGCTCCTGCACCTTGGTTCTGACTTTCCCTAGTTGGAGAGAAACAATCCTGAGATAAGGAGGAGAACATGTCTTGTGGAGAGCACTGTCACTAATAGGAGCCAGAAGATGTCCTTTCATTTTGTTCCCTGATAGACAGTTTTAGAGAATAATAGTTTCAGGCTGGTTTCTGAAGATGCTCCATGAGATGAAGCACTCAGTACTCTTTGTTACAGGAATTCCATTAAAATTGATTTTCCTTTCCCTTTCCTTTTTTGTTATTTGTTCTAATTAGTTATACATGACAGCAGATTGCATTTCAATTCATTGTACACAAATGGAGCACAGCTTTTCATTTCTCTGGTGGTTGTACACAATGTAGAGTCACACCACATGTGCAGTCATAACATGTACTTAGGGTAATGATGTTCATCTCATTCCACTATCTTTTCTGCCCCTATATCTCTCCCCTTCCCTCCCTCCTCTTTGCCCAGTCAAAGTTCTTTCATTCTTCACATACCCCAACCCCCATTGTGGATCAGCATCCACTTATCAGAGAGAACATTTGGCCTTTGGTTTTTGGAATTGGCTTACTTGACTTAGCATGATATTCTCCAACTCTGTCCATTTACCTGCAAATGCCATAATCTCATTCTCTTTTAATGCTGAGTAATATTCCATTATGTATATGTACCACAGTTTCTTTATCCATTCTTCTATGGAAGGGCATCTAGGTTGGTTCCAGAGTTTAGCTATTGTGAATTGAGCTGCTATCAACATTGATGTGGCTGTGTCACTATAGCATGCTGATGTTAAGTCCTTTGGGTATAAACAGAGGTGTAGGGTAGCTGGATCAAATGGTGGTCCCATTGCAAGATTTTAAGGAATCTCTATACTGCTTTCCTAGTGATTGTACCAATTTGCAGTCCCACCAGCATTGTATAAGTGTACCTTTTTTCTCCACTTCATCGCCAACACTTGTTGTTTGTATTCTTGATAATTGCCATTCTGACTGAAGTGAGATGAAATCTTAGAGTAGTTTTGATTTGCATTTCTCTAATTACTAGAGAAGTTGAACATTTTTTCATATATTTGTTGACTGGTTGTATATCTTCTGAGAAGTGTCATTTCAGTTCCTTAGCCCATTTATTGATTGGGTTATTTAATTTTTGGTGTTAAGTTTTTTGAGTTCTTTATATATTCTGGAGATTAGTGCTCTATCTGATGTATGTGTAATAAACATTTTCTACCATTCTGTAGGCTCTTTTCTCACTCTATTGAATGTTTCCTTCGTTGAAAAAAAGCTTTTAGTTTGAATTCATCCCATTTATTAATTCTTGATTTTATTTCTTATGCTTTAGGAGCCTGGTTAAGGAAGTCAGAACCTAAGCTGACATGATGAAGATTTGGGCCCACTTTTTCTTCTATTAGGTACAGGGTCTATGGTCTAATTCCTAGGTCCTTGATCCACTTTGAGTTGAGCTTTGTGCATGGTGAGAGATAGTGGTTTAATTTCATTTTGCTGCATGTGGATTTCCAGTTTTCCGGGCACCATTTGTTGAAGAAGCTATCTTTTCACCAATGTATGTTTTGGGCACCTTTATCTAGCATGAGATAACCATATTTATGTGGGTTTGTCTCTGTGTCTTCTACTCTCTACCTTTGGTCTACATGTCTATTTTGGTGCCAATACCATGCTGTTTTTGTCATGATAGCTCCATAGTATAGTTTAAGGTCTGATATTGTGATGCCTCCTGCTTTACTCTTCCTGCTAAGGATTGCTTTGGCTATTCTTATTTTTCCAAATGAGTTGCATGATTGCCTTTTCTGTTTCTATGAGGAATGTTGCTGGGATTTTAATTGTAATTGCATTGTATCTGTATAATGCTTTTGACAATATTAATTCTGCCTATCCAAGAACTTGGGAAATCATTCCATCTTATAAGGTCTTATTCAATGTTTTTCTTTAGTGTTCTGTAGTTTTCATTGTATAGGTCTTTTACCTCTTTTGTTGGGTTGATTCCAAAGTATTTTATTTTTTTTTTGAAGCTATTGTGAATGGGGTAGTTTCCCTAATTTCTTTTTTTGAAGGTTCATCACTGATGTATAGAAATGCATTTGATTTGTGGATATTGATTTTATATTCTGCTACTTTGCTAACTTTATTTATTAATTCTAGAAGTTTTTTGGTCAAGTGTTTTGGATGCTTTATACAGAATCATGTTGTTGGCAAAGAGTGATAGTTTGAGTTCTTCTTTTCCTTTTCATATCCTTTTGATTTCTTTCATCTGTCTAATTGCTCTGGCTATAGTTTCAAGACTATGGTGAGAGAGTGCATCCATGTCTTGTTCCAGTTATTAGAGCCTTACGCTTTTCTTTCTCTTCCATTTTCTGGGAGTTGCTGCATATGCTCTTGACTAGTCTCTCCTTGGGGAAACTCTGATGAAGATATGTAGCTAGTATTGTTATTATCATGCACAGATTCCTTTTCCTCAGGTCCACCAATCATTCCTTCTGTGTTTGTTCCATATTTGACTATCACATATCTGATTATCAACTTTTCTCTCTCACAAAATAAAACTTATTTTTCTACTTTCTTAATCAGACACTTTAGCTCAGAACTTCCCTTCTCCCACCACTGCCATAGAGTCTTCCTTCAATCCTCACTCACCTGGTGTTTGATCCATGAAAACAAGGATCAGTGCAAGTGGCTTGGTATGTCATCTGTTGGAGGTGGTATGCTTGAAGAGTCATAGTGGTTTTATGAGAAAAGAGTTCTAACCTACTTGGAAATCATGGAGGAGGAAACTTTTTATGTAAACGTTAAGTGTTTTAGACTTTACTGATCATGGCCATATATTCTCTGTTGCAATTATTAAACTCTGTAATGTGAAAGAAGCCTTAGTAAATGTGTAAGTAAATGGCATGGTATATTCTAATAAACCAAAAAAAAAAAAAAAACCCAAAACAAGATGTAGTGGCTAATTTGAGTTGTCAACTTGATTGGATTAAGAGATGTCTAAGATTAAGAAACTTTAGGATGTGTCAATGTGGGTATGTCTGGAAATGATTGACATGTGGAATAATAAACTGAAGTAGAGACCCCTACTAAGCGTGGGCAGCACTGTTCAATAGGTTGGAGGTTTGGATGGAATACAAGTTGGAAGAACAAGGAAGCAATAGCTCTATTCTTCTTGAACAGGTTCTTGATTGCTTCTGTGATTGACTGAGGACATCAGACTCTTGCTCCTTTCCTCTTCCAAAGTGGACTCTGCCAGTGATTTTCCAGGGTGTTTCCAGAAGCCTTTGATCCCTCTTATTCTAAGGCTTCATCATCTTGGACTGCACAACTACTGATTCATCTAGCCTGCACACGGCCATTGTGGACTTGCCAGCTTCTGCTTGTGTAAGCCAATCTAATGGAGCCCCTTTTTATAACCATAGATATATATCCTGTTGGTTCTGTTCCTCTAGAGAACCCTGGCTAATACATAAGTGTTGGGCTAGGTTTGGCCCATAGGCTGTATAATAGATGCCAATAGTTGCTCTAAATAATGAACCTATATGATAACAACTGAAGCAGAATGGGTTAGGGTTAGGGTTTCCTTATGTATAGCATTTATTGTCTTCATAGTTCTATGAAGTCATTGCTGTTACTCTGATTTTTTGATGAGATGGATAAACGGAGACTCAGAGACAGGTGAATTGTTTGCTTGTAAAAGATAGTGTCAGGATTCAGAAATAACTCCCTTCGTCCCACTTACCTTGAAAAACCTATTTTAAAGTATTATAATTAAGCACCTGCTACATACAAAGGTCTGTGCTGCTGGCTGCATAGAATAGAGAGATGAACAGACATGGTTTCATTTTAGTTGAAAGCAAAATAAAATATCAGCAAAATAAAATAAGACAGGCTCTGATGACTCAAGAGAAGTATAAAGTAATAAAGACATTTAAAGGAGCTGTCTATCAGCAAGTGAAAGCAGGACAGAGTGGCAATTAAGTTGAAGAACAAATATGATTTTGAAAGGTAGAGAAGAGGAAGTCATGAACAAAGGAGTGTAGGAGTGGAAGAAACAGTGCCTAATTGAGGAGGGTCACACCACCAAAGACAAGACTTGCCTTCACAATTTGGCCAAGGGCTTAGCTCAGCCTTGTCCCTAAAGGCCTACTCTGAGTTCAGCTCTGACCTCATTAAATGAAGTCATACTCATCTTATTTTCTCTTGGAAGAGTGTCTCACTGTGTTGTGAAGATGGAGAAATAGAATTCTGATCAATAGAACAAAAGGGTGCTTTGTGGGAACTAATGAGCCAGAAGCCAGGTAAATATTTCAAGAAGGGAATGCAGAAAACAGTCAGAGTGGGACCAGAGCTAGAAGGTCTAAGGTAAAGGTGTCCTAAAGCAATGGGCACTCCATGGTCCATCTTTACTGAGTGCTGGATGCTATAAGTTATTGGCCTGCCTTAAGGATCAATAATATTATGCAGAATATCCTGAGGCTGTAAAAACTGTGACATGACTGAATTCATTGGTCAGTTGCCTTTCACAATTATATGATGCCTGCAACTTAAATAATTATTTGAATAATTATTGTCATGTATTTGACTATCGTTGAATTGTGAAGACTGTAAAGGTTGTCCATTCACGTGATCCTTGCCTTTAGCATACCACCTTTGTGTGTAGTATGTGCTCAGTAAACATGTGAGGATTGGTTGCTTGAATGAATGATGGAATTCAGCTAGGCACCTTTCCCAGGTACAGGGTGAGAGCCTGAATCTTGCAGGAATTTGCCCAGCCTTTCTCAGCAAGAACAAAGTCTTCCATGGAAGGAGTTTTCTAATCCACTGATGCTTCCCTAATGCTCCTCCTCACTGGTAAAGGCTCATAGCCAGGAGGAAGTGCTCAAACCAGCTAGTATAACCAAGAGCCTTGCATCATTCATGGAGAGAAGAACATTTTCCAAGCTCTTGTTGCTGTGGAGAGATGAAGTCAAACTCTAAGAGGTCAGTGGTGCTCTTAACACTGCCTTTGTGCTGCATTTCATATAAATATTTTTACTGGGACATTTTTTGGCAAAGGAGCCTAGCTCGAGGACTGTGGAGAGCAGGGAAGCTTTCCTCATCACATGCCAATGGTATGCACTTGAATCAACTGAGGGCCAGTGTGATTTGAAATCATGTTCTTTTTCACTTTTGTCCTGATGCTTTCCCACTGACTCAGTGTCTACCCTTTATCCTTTCTTCAAATGGAAAACAGCTGGGCTAAAGTGAAGTCCATGTCCGAATTTCCCACTCCGTTCGTTCTCCTATCAAGGAAGCAGCAGCTGTTTCTGACATACTAATCCCGTTACAGATGTTTTGCTAATTACCAAAATGCTCAATTTGGCAGCTTGCTGGTGGAGTAGCGAAACTAGATTCACACATTTAAACATCGTCTGCCACTCACCTAGGGTAGTTCTCTTTAAAGGGCTGTTAGGTCATTCGGTATAAGACACTCTCAGAGGGTTGCTTCTTCCCAGAGGTGGATGGGTTTCTTTAAGGAAATGCAAGCAATAACCTTTTGCTTCTTTGACAGGGAGTGAGGTCCATTCATCTCTGTGTCCTTCCCACTTTGTAATGCCTAATCCATAAGGCTGTTGAGGACCTCTGGGGGGAAATGGATATATTCAAAACCATATGCTGTGCTTTGCTATTTTTCATGGTTTAACTTCATCCACAATGTATTTGACCCATTTCCTTGAGACTAAGGATAAACTGAAATAGTATAATTTGCCCATGTAAGGAGCTGTACATGTTTTTCTTCTCCAAATAGTTTCTGATCCGCAATCTTTTTTCGTATTTTTTATTTGTTCTAATTAGTTATACATGACAGCAGAATGCATTTCGACTCATTGTACACAAATGGAGCATAGCTTTTCATTTCTGATTGTACACGATGCAGAATCACACATTTGTACAATCGTACATGTACATGAGGTGATAATGTCCCTCTCATTCCACCATCTTTCCCACCCCCATACCCCTCCCTTCCAGTAAATTGCTACCTATAGGGTAAACGATGTTTTATTTTTTGTTTCTTGGTGTTTCCTCCCTCAACCCTTATCTCCAATATAAATCAAAGCCACTGATTCTACCTTGGCAATGTTTCCTTCCTCACCTCCTAATGCTGTCCCACAGGGCTACCAGCTTAAACCAGACTCATTTTCTCTCAGATCAACCTTAGCATTTGTATCCAAGCTAGACTCCTACATTTCTAATTCTTCTATTCACATTCTTATCATGATGTTTGCAAAGCTGAGAGCTGGTACTGCTACTCTCCTTCCTATATGCTAGTAACTCTTCATTTCCTTCCAAGGTTAAGTCGGAACCTTTAGTGCATTGCATAAGACCATTTTTGCTTGTGTTCTTGTCCACCTCTCTTTAGTTTCCAAAGGACTTGCAGTTGCTAAATCACCTCGTGCCTTTCATATGTGTGTACTTGTTTTCCTGTGGGACTATTTATCTGGAATGCCTTGGCTTGCTCTGTATTTCTGTGAAGCTTCTATTCATATTTTAAGACTCACCAAAATATTCAACTAATCTGCAAAAGCCATGAGAACTCAAAGGATGAGTGGCCTTCTACTATTATTATGTGGCATTTTATATAAACCTTTTCTGGCTTTCATAAAACCAAGAAAATCATTTTTTGCATCGCCTGTTCCTCTGCTAAACTGCTAGCTCTTATGCCACCCCTGACTCCAGCGCAATGACTGGAGTCATATTGGTACTTAAAAACACTTATTTAATAAGCTGATTTTACAAATTAGGGAAGATGCTCTGAGAAAGTACCAGGGAATGGAACTTTGGAGACATGTTCTTATCCTAGAATTTCTACTAACTCATTGAAATCTCTCTGGACCAGTTTTCTCACCTATAAATGGAGTGTAATTTGATGGGGCCATCTGTATGATCTTTTCTACTGCTGAGGATTTATTATTGTAGTTTTAGCATTTTCTCATTTTCTTAGTTAGCAAAGGCAGAACAAAATTCAAACTAGATCTCCTAATTTGGAGTCTAAGTATATGTATAATAAGCTTATTTTTTCCAAAGCAAAGGTTGAAATTAAATAAAAAGATATGTAGCAAGAAAAAGGATCTGTGGATCTTAGAGTTGGTGACAGGTAGTTCCAGCTGTGAGTCCCTCTGGCCCCAGTTTTCCCATTTGTTTGAGGGTATTGACCTAGATTGCAAACATGGAGCACTCCTTTTAGGACAACTTATTCCTTCTGTGCTGAAGACAAGCATTGCTGATTAGTTACAGAACACATTCTCAATGAATCTGTTTGTAGATGAGAATTATCTCAACACCATGCTAGAAGAAGCCTGTCTATTCTGTTGATACCTTCTAAATTTCAAGTATGCACATGAGAATAAATGCAAAATAAACCTTTTTCCATGCTCAGCACCAACTCTTTTCTGAAGGCTCTCTCAGCTCTGTTGCATTCTATCACATTCACAGTGGGATATTTGGTGTATTTGCACATGTGTTTCTGGCCTCTGAGGGTGGCAATAAGGCAAGACTATGCACAGATTCCTGGAATGGGTGGGCTCTTTCATGGTGAGCCATGTGTAATCACCGTCCCATGAGTGACCAGTAGTCTTTTATTTTTCTTTCAGGCCTAATGCCAATAACTCTGTTATATAAGCCAACAAGGGTATCTACACTAAATGCATCTTAGCAAAGTGAAAATCAATCATAATTGGGAACAGATGTGGATGCACAGTTCTCATGTATCTATTTTATTCTCTGTGGACAACTGCAAAGGAAAGTGTTAGCTGATTTTGGCACTTTTGTCTGCTTTCCAGAAGGCTGATTTAGCAAAGTATGCGAGCACTTGGGGAATCCTCAATGCTTTTGGAAAGTAGCTTACATCAGAACGTTCTCTAAAACCTAATTAAATTAATTTTCCTTTTTATTCCTGCCATGTAATAGGTGTAAAAATAAATATTTGTTCAGTGAATTCTTGCTTCTCTTTAGCTAGCAATTAATACTTCCAAGTGTTATGTTCTTCTTAGAATGATCCTTGATCATCTGAGTACATATAGAATCTGCCCCTCTGTGAGCTGACTTAGCTTCCCTGACTTTGGAAACAGATGACTTAGGGTATAATTGGTTATTTTTGCTTGATGTCTCGGGCTAGATAAGGCAAGCACCCTTAGGTAAGACAGCACCTTATTTTTCTTGGTATCTATTATAAGATTCAATATGTAGTCAGAATTAAGTAACTACTTAGCAATTGATTATTAATTAGAGTCCTAGAAAGTTAGTCTTGAAAATGACAGGACCAAGGCAAGAAAGGGAGGTTTATTTTGGTGTGGGACAATATGAGTAGAAGTCATATAAGCAAAATCATAATCTCAAACATACAGAGTGGTTTGATGAGATAACATGCAACTTACATAGACCTATAATATGTATTCTACTTCTACAGTATATTTCAGGAAAATAGGAACAACTAGACATTCAGAGGATAGGGACAAAATTGGTGTGTTGGTTGGCTCAGTCTACTTTATAACACATATTGTACAGTAGGTGACTTAAATAACAAAGATTTATTTCCTGGAAGTCTGGAGGCTGAAAGCACAAGATCAGGGTGTTAACCTGCTTGGGATTTTGGTGAGAGATCTCTTTCTGGTTGTATGTTCAAATGGCCTTTCCTTAATGCTTGCACACAGAGGGCATGTTCTGGTCACTTCACCTTCTTATAAGGGCACCCATCTCATTGTAGGAGCTCCACCTTCAGGACTCCACCTAAATGTAATTACCTCTTAAATAGCCCATCTCCAAATAATACCACGTGGGGGATTAGGATGTGGATTCTGGAAAGCCAATCCATAGCAGTGAGTGACTTGGAAATCTTGCTACCTAAGGACTGTTTCAATGCTCTGGAGTCATCTACTCAGGGAAGAAAGTGATTAGAGCTGCATGATGACCATCTATGCAATTCAAATGTCTACCTCGTAGTATCAGGATTCACCTTACTGTTTGTGTCTTCATAGGACAGAACTGAGTTTGAAGTGCAAAATATGTTAGAACACAGAGATGGCAGCCCTTCTGACTATGAGGAATGGCAGTTTGCACTCATCTCTGTCTAAATCACAAAATCCCCAAACTTCAGTATGCTAACCAAGTCTAAAGATTGGTTTTTATCACATAAGACTCAATGTTCTCTTTTGGATGAGATATATGGGGAACTTATTGACACATGGGGACAGACATTTGGTGACCATCCCTTGCTTGAAAATATTCAGTTCTAAAATGAATTCAAGAAAACAAGTCACATGACAAATGAGCCTAAATAGTTACTTAAAATCCAAACTTTGTGATCTGAAGCCTCAGACCCAGCATTCCATCATACTACCTGGTGGTACTTTGAAGTATATTAGTAACTAGGGCATCAAATGTATTCAAAGTCTGAAAATCATCTGACAGATTTGTATCACCATCACTTCTTTCTAATAGAGGCTGTGGCATAAGCTTTTGAGGTCATGGAAAGAACTGGGGCCTCCCGCATTTGCCAGGGGACAGAAGGCTGGTCTTCCTACAATGGCCCATCAGAAAATAGATTTTTGGCTTAATAAAAGGATGTCTTTCTAGTTGCTAGAGTTTCAAAAAGATGAAATATACTGCCTTCCAGAGGAGTTTAAGCATGGAGTAAAGAAATAGCTTTTGGCATGCTAAAGAGTAAAGTAGTTAAGCACACAAGCTTTCCTTTATAGACAGTCCCCACACAATCATGAAAGTAAAAACCAATACTCCAGAGTGTACTGTATTGCTAAGCTATGATGTTCTGTGGGTTCGGTGTATTCAATGCATTTTAGATTTTTGATATATTTTCCATTTATAATGTTTTCTTCTTCTTTTTGGCAACTCCATCATAAGTTGAGCAACATCTGTATTTTGGTTCTGCCTATGCTACTTAACCATTTCTGAGCCAGAAACACAGCCATAAGGAAAGCCATAACATATTTTTGCCTTTTGGCATCTTTGTTCTGATCCACTTTCCTTAAACCATTTCTGTTACCTGTTTCCATGTGGCTTCTCTCCATCCAGGAATGTATTTTACTACTTATCCTTCTAAAACCATCCCTTTCTCCCTTGCTAAGACTTGATGTTTGGTCCTGTGACTCTAACACTTTGGCTTCTTTTATCCCAACTGTGCTGCCTCTATGATAAATACAGCTCTTGGTTCTCATGGCCAGGAACAGGTATAGCAGCAGCCTAAATATTGTTTGATTCTTTGACTCTTTTTTTTTGCAATGCAAATTTAATTGGCTATCCAGGTGGAAGAGGCATGCACATGTACAAGAAGAAGATGCCCTCTCCTTTTACCCAACAACTTGGGAGGCTGAATTCTTCAAGTTGGCCCTAATTCTAGGGTTGCCAAGTACAGAATGAAGCAGTTGCTAAAAAAGCAATAAAACTGGGTGTGTTTCTCTACCCCAGCATCTGTGTTTCTCTCACTGAACCATGCTTTGTACCATACAGACTAATTAAAAGACTTACACGTAACAGTTTTAGGTGTTTATATCATTTCAAGGAAAAAGCAAGACTGAGAAGTAAAGAAAAATGAGTCATGTCATCAAAAGCATCTGAGCTATTTCACAACTATTTCATTTAGGCTCCTTTCTTGGCAAAACAACATATTTTAAAATTTTCTCAATTAATTTGTATTATATACCTATGCTAGTAGCATAGACTAATAACTGCCTGTGTATAATTTTTTAAAAACTTTCCAACTGTCTACTTCATATGACATCCTGGACTTTAATGCATATTTTACCCCCAGAAAAACTGGTCTTAGCTGTACCAGTGCAATTAACACAAATGTTTCAGATTAGAAATGCTTTTGAGGATAATTCTTCATAATTAAACATGAACCAGTAGAACATTTTTAAAAATGTGTTTACCTCTGGATGGAAACCAGAATAGCCATGGCCAAATTATCTGGAACCTAGAGCATGACACTGAAGCTGAAATGTAAAAATTAGAGTTGGAAAATGATGTCAAGCGCCAACAATGGGACTCAACAGTTTTTCTATGAATTTTTCTAAGCCAGACGTTTGGATGCAAGAATGAAAAGATTAAACAAAACCCTGATTTCTTTCATTCAACTGACATTGCTGAGACCAGTGATTTTTTACCTTTTTGAGGTCATAGACTTTTTTGAGAATTTGATGAAAGCTTCAGATATCACCTCAGGGGGGAAAAAACTGATTCTCACATGAGCAGTTGTAGTGATACAGAGATCAAACAAGAGCCTCAGGCAAGGAGGTTAAGGGGTTAGGCATGGTTGTAAACTTATGGTCCATTTTGTAATTCATAACTCATCTAACACTATTTTTAATACAAATGATTACAAAATTTTGGACTCACATTTTAACATATAAAAATGTGCTATCAGTAATTCAAATTCAATCTACCTAAAATGTAACACCCCAAGCCGTTCCATCCACTGCCTGTCCCTTTTCCTGGGGTTGTTTACATCTGATCACTCCTTGCCATTCCCTATTCTGGCCATGTCATTGCTCTCCTTGTTGGGATTTAGCTATAGCCTTCTCATCAGCATCAATAAAATATAGCTACAAATATTTTCATCTTCAACTTCAAAGCACTTAGATTTCTCCATTATTTCATGGATCATATCCAAATTTTTTATTACATGTAATCAAGACTCCATACCAAAATTTTTATTTCTATGTTTGGACTAAAATGCTTTCCCTCACTTTGGAGATTTCAAATCTGCATGTCTGCTTATTCTTTCTTAAGAATATCTTGACACCTCCCACGCCTGCCTTTCTTTTCCTGTCCTTTTCCCTTTAGGAGAAGCATTGTGTGTGTGTGTGTGTGTGTGTGTGTGTGTGTGTGTGTGTGTTGCTGGGGATTGAACTCAGGGACTTGTGCATGTGAGGCAAACACTCTACCAACTGAGTTATACTCCCAGCCCAGGCGAAGTATCTTTTTTAAAACAATGCTTTTATTAGTGCATTATTGTTATACATGGTAGTGGGGTTCATATCAACACGTTCATTCATGCATATAATTTAACTGTTTCTATTTCAAGCCTCATTACCTCCCTCCAACATCCCTCTCTCCAATCCCCTTCTTAACTTTATTGGAATTATTTATATTTATTTGTTTATTTATTTATTTTTAATTGATGCATTATAGGTATATGTAAAGTGGAATTAATTGTGGTATATTCATATATGAATGTAGAATAACTTGCTAATTTCATTCTGTAGTTCTTCCTCTTGCACATTTCACCTCCCTATTCCTTAATTCCCTTCCTTTACTCCACTGTTCTCTCTTCTATTTAATGGCATTTCCTTTTTTAAAAATTCCTTATTTCTCTCTAGCTTCTGCGTATGAGAGAAAACATTTGATCCTTGACTTTCTGAGTCTTATTTTACTTAGTGTAATGTTCTCCAGTTCCATCCATTTATCCACAAATAATATAATTTAATTCTTCTCTATGGATAAGTAAAACTTCATTGTGCATACATACACCACATTTTCTTGATCCATTCCTCTGTTCCTGGACACATAGTCTGGTTCTGTAACTTTGCTATTGTGAATTGTGCAGTTGTAAACATTGGTATGCATGTATCATTATAGTATGCTGATTTTAGTTCTTTGGGGAAAATACTGAGGAGTGGTAAAGTTGGGTCATATGGTGGTTCCATTCCCAGTCTTCTGGGGAATTATCATACTACTTTCCAAAGTGGTTGTATTGCTATGAAGTCCCACCAACAATGTATGAGTGTGCCTTTTCATCACATTCTTGCCAGCATTTGCTATCATTTATATTCTTGATGATTGACATTCTAACTGGAGTGTGAAATCACAGTGTAATTTTGATTTTCATTTCCCTAATTTCTGAGGATATTGAACAATTTTTCATACACATGTTGGTCATTTGTATTTGAGAAGTAACTTTCTCTCCCCTGGGTTTCTATGTCATTATAACCTATATGTCTTTCAAGACTTTATTGTTCTAAAAAGAACAACTTTTTAAAAAAGTCTTTAATGAGGCATAACTCACATATCATAAAATTTAACCACTTTAAGTGTACCAATCAATGATTTTTAGTAAATTTACCAAGTTTTGCAACCATCTCCACAATACATTTTTGCATATATATATATGTGTGTGTGTGTATGTGTATGTATATATTTTTAAATATGAAGGATGTACAGTGTCAGGCACCAAGATCAGCACATAACTTCTGTAAGTGTAACCATTCTGAATATGGTAGCTATTTCTATTTTGTGAATTAAAAACATCAGTTTTGGCAACATTAATAATTGTCTGAAGTCACAAAACCATTAGGAGTCTAAGTCAGAATTGGATTCCAGATTTCCTTGATTACAAGAACCACATTTCAAGTCAATATGACATAATGTTTGTCAAATAAGAAATCCTACTTTAAAATTGTAATCCACAAAATAAAAACTGGATTAGCTTTATCCAGTGTTATATCTATAATGCCAGCACACATAAAAAGCAGCCTATAAACATCTGTTAAGTGACTTCATGAATGTACAGCCATGTTTCACAATGGGGTTATTTTAAAATTATTCCACTGTTATTTTTGTCCAAATGACAGACCCATGATTATCTTAGATGTTGGTATAACTCTGTAGCTGCCTTGTGGGGGTGTTTTTTAACCCTATTGTTATATAAAGAGATGAGTAAAGCCACTAATTTATGCCACACTTGAGCTGAATAATCCCTAAGGTTTCTATTTTCCTAATGTATAGCATGGGGTGGTAGTCCCTTATATACACATCTTGAAAAATGATTAAGTGACTAAAAGGTGAGAATAAGAAAAAATAGTAGAAAATAGTGGAAGAAGAAAGGAAAGAAAATTACTAACTACGTTAGAAAAAACATTCACAACTGTTTTCTCTAGTGCTCATGTTTCTAGGGCCTATCCATCTTATTTTGCCTTGCAAAAAGTAAAGAATATATGCTTTCATTTTTTTTTCTTCTTTTGTAATGCTGGGGATTGAACCTAGGGCATGGCAAGTACTCTACCATTGAGCTAAATCCCTGTCCTTTATAATTCTCTTCTGATTGCCTTCAAATTACAAGATTTTTTAGAGAATGTGGATCTAGAATAATTATGATTAAACAAAACATTTTATGTTGGTTGCTTTAATGTTCTCTTATCAACAATTGAAGTTTCCAAATATCAAGAAAGGAGTGAAGTCCCTAAAGGAAAATGAAGAGGGATAAAAGAAAGAAGGAAAGAAGAGAGGAAAAAGTTACTGAAAGAAGAAAAGAGAAAGAAAGGGAAAAGAAGAAAGCAAGAGAAAAGAAAAGAGAAGACACAAGGAAATTAAGATAGAAGAAAAGGAATGTAGAAAAGTTGGAAAAGGGAGAAGAGAGGGAAACAGTTTGGACAATATTAGCAAATCTTATGCATTCTACAGCAAAACCTTCTGAACTCATGCTTTAACTACAACTTTTAGATGAAGTTTGAGCTGGGAACAGTCTCCACCTTGACATGTCTCCAAATGTTTTACTGCTAAAAAGATTGCCTCATGCATGGGATCTTCTCTGAGTCCCAGGCATATTTGAAAGCAAACCTGGAAGCACTGGCTTTCCAGTTCCATAAGTGAGGGGTTCTTGCCTTATGCTAGCCAGACACAGAAGGGCTCAGTTCGCAACCACATATTGCCAAGGGTATGTGAAGTTTATGTTGCTGCTTGGAAGCCAGCTTGTTTATGTCTTCCCTGGTCTGACTCCAATATGATCTCACACATCATGACAGGGATTCTATATCACTCTGCTTGAAGTGGTCCTCATTAAGTGAACTCTGGAAGACTGTGTAAGGCCAAATGAAGAAGGACATGACCTGACTTGGGAGAAAAAGGAGAGAATGTTGGACATTTTCATCTAATGTTTAATGTCCAGTTCACGAGATAATTCATGAATTATGCAAAACCTTCTTGAATTCTACTTGCAAATGGACTATATTCTTTATCTGGAAAAACATACAGAGCTATTTTTGCCCAACTCCTCTGTTTTTAAAGATGATGATTTGTTCTCTGTTTTATATGAACAATGATAAAATATATCAATAGTTCACAGAAAGAGTTGTTAATAGTATCAGTATTTCTGTTATGCCCTATGTTAGCATATTGGCAGACACTGGTTCAGTCATTTATATTTGTCACAGTTTTCTTGTAAAGTTAATGTCAGTCACAAACAATATTGTATTTAATTGTGATTAGTTTAGATCCCTATTAACTGGAAATATGAGCATTTCAGAACGTTCAAGAGGGAGTTTTGGCTGGGTACAGTAGTATATGCCTACAATCCCAGTGACTTGGGAGGCTGAGGCAGGCAGATTTCAAGTTCAAGGCCAGACACAGCAACATAGAGAGACCCTTTCTCAAAAGAAAAATATAAAGTGCTTGGGATGTGGCTTAGTACCCTGGATTCAACCTCAAAATACCAAAAAAAAAAAAAAAAGAAAAGAAAAGAAAGAAAAGACAAGACAGCTTAATATATATTGTATGTGTGTGTATTTATATTTTACTTTTTGCAAGAAGGAAAGAAAATGAGTATGCCATCAAAACATCTTTAAGAAAGAAGGAAGTTGAACATGTTTTCTCCACTGTAATTGGTGATTTTTCTTTGTTTGAGTCCACTGTGTTCATATCCTTAGAATATTGGCATTAAGTAAACATTCCCAGCACATTTTGAGTTCAATCTAATTCCATAGCCATATAAAAAATTAAATATTCCAAATACCATGTTGTTTTTGTTTTCTTCAAGAAAAAAATGTCCTTATACTCAATAATTGTCCTCAGAGAGAAAAATAGAATTCTATGGGAGGGGAATTTTCATATTCTCTTCAGTCATTTGTACCTTCAAGTGATCTAGTTACAGGTATTCCAAAAGTCAGAAGACTTTGATATTTGCTATGTATTTCAGATTTAGTCTAAGTTTATGATCTGGTGGATCTTGCACTGTTTGTAGCAGACGGCTGTCGTCATGGTTTCCCTACCTACCCCACTGCCTCTCATCTCTATTCTTTCTTTCTTCCCTTCATTTGTCCATCTCCATTTCTCTAAACAAACTGCATGTACTGCAGGTCCATGAAAGTACCAGACTCCCTCATCTCTGGACTTTGTATTTGCTAATCTCCCTTGAGGAAGCACTTCCTCACTAGGATAATACTCACTAAGATAATATAATGTCTGTTATAATTTTATTTATTAATTAACAGTGAGAGACCACTATTGGGCAGATGATGTTCTCAGTGCTTCATAGATCTTAATTCAGCCCTCAAAAAATTTTTCTTTTCCCAGTTTTAAAGATTTCTAACTCACCAGTTTCTTTATCTCTTTCCACAAATAAATAGTGAGTCACTTGAGAGAAAGCTCTGATTATTTGTTCATGTAGTATCTGTCACATACTCTGGCACCCTAAATAAGTGTTGAAGGAATGGATTAAGTGGTTGGCTGGATCATATACTATTCCCACAGTTTTGCTTCTTCATAATATAAATCTTTTAAATCTCTTTTAAGAAATTTAACTTGAAATTTTTATTTCAAGTTTCTTATTTTGCTCCTGGATAGTGTGTACAGGTAGATGAAATCTCATTTAATCATCAAGTGTTTATTAAGCATATATTATTTGGTTGATACTTTCCCAGGAACTGTAGATATATTAGTATCTGTGAAAAAATAGACAATAATCCCTGCCCTTAGAGACTCTGCACATAATAGAAGAAAAAGTAGGCCCAGTTCTCCATCATATTGGCTCAGGAACATATTTCCTCAATAAGACTCCTAAAGTGCAAGAAATAAAAACAAGAATCAATAAATGGGATGAATTCAAACTAAAAATCTTCTTCACAGCAAAGGAAACAATCAAGAACATGAACAAAGGGCCTACAGAATGGGAGAAAATCTTTATCATCTGCACCTCACATAGAGCATTAATCTCCAGGATATACAAAAAACTCACCTTAACACACACACACACACACACACACACACACACACAAAACCCCAATCAATAAATGGACAAAGGAACTGAACAGACACTTTACAGAAGAAAAATACAAATGGTCAAAAAGTATATGAAAAAATGTTTATTACTAGCAATTAGAGAAATGCAAATTAAAACTGTGCTAAGATTTCATCTCACTTCAGTCAGAATGGCAATTATCAAGAATGAAACAATAAATGTTACTGAGGATGTGGGGAAAATGTTTCATGCATACATTTCTGATGGGACTGCAAATTGGTGCAACTACTCTGGAAAGCAGTACAGAGCTTCCTCAGAAAACTTGGAATGGAACCACCATTTGACCCGGTTATCCCACTCCTCAGCTCATGCTCAAAGGATTTATAATCAGTATACCACATCAATGTTTATAGCAGTTCAGTTCACAATAGCCAAGCTATGGAACCAACCTAGGTGCTCTTCAATGGATGAATGGATAAAGAAAATATGATATATATACACAGTGGAATACTACTCAGATAGAAAGATGAATGAAATTATAGCATTTCATCAGTCACGGTGGCTCACGCCTGTAATCCCAGCACTTTGGTAAGCTGAGAGAGGAAAATCGGGAGTTCAAAACCAGCCTCAGCAACAACGAGGCACTTAGCAACTTAGTGAGACCCTGTCTCTACATAAAACACAAAATAGGGCTGAGGATGTGGCTCAGTGGGCGAATGCCCCTGAGTTCAATCCCCAGTACCAAAAAAAAAAAAAAAGAAAAAAAGAACTTATAGCATTTGCCAGTTAATGCATGGAACTGGAGAACATCATGCTAAGTGAAATCAGCCAGTCTCCCAAAATAAAAGGTCCAATGTTCTCTCTGATATGTAAATGCTAACCCATAACAAGGAAGGATTGGGAGGGGAAGTAGAAAAGTTCATTGGATTAGACGAAGGGGAAAGAAAGGGAGATGGGAATAGGAAAGACAATAGAATGAATTGGACATAACTTTCCTATATTCATATATGAATGCAGGACCAATATAACTCCACATCATATTCAACCACAAGAAAGGGATCAAAATTGTAATGGGTTGTACCCCATGTGTGCATAATATGTCAAAATACACCCTACTGTCATGTATATATAAAAACAATAAATAAAAAACAGAAACTTATATTCGAGTTGAAAAATCACAGGTTGGGTTATTTGGGAAGCACACTCAGATAAGAAGTTTAGGAGCCAGGAAGTTTGTTATTGGTTCTCTTTGGATCAATGCTCTTGGAAGGAAGGGAAGGAACACAAGACCAGTTAGATGGGAAAACTGAGCTTCAATGCAGGGTCTGAAAGGTATCAGGAACCCTATCAAGGAAGTTTGGAGCTAAAATACCTCATCAGGAATGCCTTGCTGAAATGAACAGACTTTTATTACTCACTTTAATTGTATTTGAGCTCTCCCAGGAAGGGAATGAACTCAGGCAAAGTGACTTGCTGCAGATGAGGACCAGTGTTGGGAGGGGGCTCAGATCCTGGGAAACAGATTTGGAATCCCAGCAGGTGAAGGAAGCCACAAAGTCCATTTGAGATAGTAGACCCTGAGTTCCTCCATAGGCCTATTTTATGTAGGCCAGACAAAGAAGGCACATTGCCAACAAGTTACCTAGGTGGGCGCATGCGCACAGGCAAATGTTTGTGACTTTAAGTACATACAATGAATCAAGGTGTTCATGACCTTGGCTACATATTAAAAACATAGACTGCCCGAAACCTTAATGAGTCGGGTCTAACCATAGCCATCTTAGGCCTGCCCAGAAACTGGCACAAAGCTAACAGCTTTTGGATGAGAAGATAGGAATTTGACACCATATTGCAACGTCCACTACACCATGTTATATGCTGTATGTCATGTAGTTCTGACATAAATATACTTTAAAAATACAAACCTCAATCCCAAAACCATGAGTTTTTATTTCTTTTTAAAGTTATTTTTGGCAAGAAACTGTCAAAAAAAGAGACGAGTTTTCAAATTTAAGTATTCTGAGAAACAAGTACATTAAAATATTGACTATTATATAAGAAACTCCAAATAATATAGAAATGTAATTTCAATTTCATAAACTTTTACCTCTTTTAAGATATACAGTTTTAAAAAGTAAATGTATGCTTTAAATCTCTTTTGTAAAGGTAGCAAGGAAAATAATTATATTTTCATGTTATTTAAGGTTCCCTATACAATAATCAATATTATTCCTGGGACTAGTGTCTATATGTTGTTCATTTATGCTCATATCTTCTGGGAGGTACAGCTATCCAGTCCATTTATTGAGCACATATTTAAGTGTCAGCCCTATAAAAATTGTTCAGCTGTGGTCCTTGACCTTAAGGAATTCTCAAATAAGAAAACTTGCATCAAGGTCAGGACCAAAATTTCATCCTTGAAAACATCCTAATCTCTCAAAAGAACTTTTCCATTAAGGAAGCCAAATCCCCATACCCCAAAGATATTGAATCCTAAAATCATGTTATGTTGTTTTTGAATCATCTGAGATGGAATCCAAACCATCACCTGGCTCTGTGTCAGAAATAAGAGAACTGCAGGAGCCCTCAGGTTTTCTTTGAAGATCAGAGGGTAAAGGCTCATGTCCATTGTCTCTTGTTAATCACCATCTTGCTGACTGTGGTTACTGATGAGGTAAGTCCCTCAGCAGGCTGAGGCAATATTTTCCAAGAGAAAGCAAGTTTTGTTTTGCATTGGCTCCTCCTCCTCATCACAAGCTGTAACTCAGGTTCCCAGCCCTGATCTGCCCACAAACAACCATCTGGCCCACAGCTGCTGTGTCCAAGTGGAAACTCCAGCATGAGCAGTCCAAGGGCTCCTCTTACTTTTTATAAATGACAATGTCTGTGTTATAAGTTTCCCCATCCCTTCCACTGGAAGTACAATGACTGTCATTTTCTCTCTTCTTTTCAAGGATAATTGTTTACAGTGGGAACACATATATCAGGATATGGTAGGGCAGTTGCAGTCATGGACTCAGTACAGTTCTCAGGGAGAAACGCAGAAGCTCTGTGGCAAGGTTAGAGCCAAGGAACACAGCCAGATGCAAGTTCATTTGCTCAGAGAAGTGTGCTGGTTGAGTGCTAACAGTGATTTCAGCCCTAGCAAACAACCTATCCCTCTCTTCTTCTTGCCCTGACTAGGCCTGGTGATGTGGTTAGAAATAACAATAGTTAATATTTATAGAGTGCTTATTATGTGTGCTGAGTGCTTTATAAGCATTATCTTATTAAATACTCTTAACCACCTTGTGAAGTGGTTATAAATATTACCTCACTTTAAAGTTTTGAAATCTGTGGCCTCAAAAAGGTGAGTCACTTATCCAAGGTCACACAGCTTGTCCATTCTATTTCCCTGTGCTTTATAAATGGCAGGGTTGTTACAAGATGTTGGATAACAGGAAGTATGAATTGTTTAGCAATGAGTCCTCAATATTCAGCACAGATTCTGGCTCACAGAAGACACTAAAAATCATGTGGAGTAGGCAGTCTGCATTTTCCTCTAAAACCAAACATCTTTCCTGGAGGTAATCTGTACTCAGGAATATGGAAGACAAACAGGCTACCCCTCACTAACCCTAGTGATCTGGCCCTTTTTGCCTAGAAATAGATTATAATTAATGTTAACTTCCGTTTTCCCTTTAGTCGTGTCATTTGCTCTGCTTACACGTCCTCTTTGTTCTGTCTGTTCCATCCTGTCCACCTTCAACATTCAGCTCAGACCTTATCTACCCAAAAAGTAACCCTACTCTCCTTTTACCCCCACAGTGATTCCAGTCTCCTGAAAGCCAGTTGGAATGCAATGATTGCCAGGACTCTGGTAGAGTATGTTGAGAAGCTGGAGCCTTAGGTCTACTAGGTAAAGAGAGCTTCAGGTACAGACACAGTCCTATATCCTAGAGTGTCCCTGGGATATTGGGTAATAATGACTCAATGGTCCACACCTTTGGTCTCACATCCTTCATGGTCAATGTGCTCTTCTTTTGTCTGTTTCTTTTCATTTGTAGGGTTCAATCTGTGACTATGTACATAGACACAGACTTATAATGAGAATATTTCTTTGTATTGAGATATTACTATCTATATTGCCATTTAATAGTTTACTCTGTACCAGGCAATTTACCTTTGTCATTGCATGAATCTTGTACTCAAAGAGCAGCACTAGCCTAAACTGAAACCAAGTATGCTAGCTTGTCAAGTTGGGGTTTTAGGGACACCGTGGAGGTCTGGTGGGTGCCTTCTCCCTGAATCTTTTTTCTCCCTTTCTGTCAATTCCTAAAGTTCCACTCTTACCATTTCATTTTTTACAGATGATTTCAGATAGAGCCAGGCATTTAGGTTTTGATGATCTTAATATTATGTCTCTAAGAGTCTTCTTCTGGACAGGTTGACCATCCAGAGACTCTTACTATTGGGATGCCTGTGAATTTTACTTTTTCATCTTACTTGGCACTTCTGTGGCTTAGGACTAGAGTCAGAATAACCTCTGGCTGAATTTGACCAGAGCCCCATAGTTCACAGAGGCTTTTTAGAGGACTGCTGATAAGAGAATTTCTTCCTTATTTTGCAAATGAAACTGAGACGTAAAGAAACCAAGTTTTTGGACCAAGGTCACACAGCCAGTAAATAGAGGATGAACATTTCCCAAGTCCACAGCTTTCCCATTACACAGTTCCATTGTTAACATTCCCTCCGATAGTGCTAACCACATTAGAATTACTGGGATGCTTATTTAAAAGGCCAATACTAAAGCCTCACCCCAAGTGATTGTAATTTCACTGGTATAGAAGAGGCATGGTCATCAATATTTTTGTTCCCTATTTCTAATATGAAGAACATTGATCTGAAATCTTTATTTTCATAATATTTGACAAACTGCAAAGAACTCTACAAACTAAAGGCAGCATAAATACTAGTGATTTCATCTTTGCAGCAGTTGTTGAAAGTCAGGCTATTAAACTATTGAATTCTTAGAGCAGTACATTTTCTGTGGATACACAGGCTTCAAAATTCAACTCTTTTGTCATTCTAGAGGACAGTTTTCCACTCAAGGCTGCATGCTGCCCCAAGCAAAATTAAAGATGAAGGTTATCGCCTTTAACTGTCCAGCTGTTGGTGTTTATAAAGCTGTTTGTGCTTCTGCAATTGCTCTGCCATGAAAATAATATTTACAAGACCTATCACCAGCTCACTTTAATATCTGACCAGATGATCAGAGGAAAAATGTTAACTAGTTTATAGTTTATCCTTTCTCAGAAGTTCTATGGTAAAAACATATTTTCCAACGAATACATTCTTGTCTTTCTCTGGGTTTCAAGCATAACACTTTAGATATGATCAGTGGCTTGGACCTAGTAGCAGAGTCCACTAACTCTTGGCCAATGAGGCCCATTTTCTAAGCAGCCCCAGATGGGTTACTGACATCCAAAGTGCCTGTGCCTCTGAGCTCACCTGCAGCTGAACCTCATTGCTTTCTCAGGTGTCCTTAGTTTGAGTAAAAGGACAGGGTCAGTTCTTCCTTCTGTGTCTCTGGTGGAAGGTGGGTCTGATGTGCTAGGAAATTTACAAGGAAAAGTAAAGCGAGGTGAAAGTGAAGGGAGACTTTCTTCTTAGTAGTTAAAACCCAGTTAATCAAAAGCTTCAGTTAATCAGAATTCCCATCTATTTCAATAGGAAGAGAGGAAACTCTAATAAGACAAATTGTAAAAGCAATTTTTTTTTTCAAAAAAGAAATCCTGCCTGCCTGTGTCCTAGGTTCCATTAGATCACAAGAGTTTGAAGTCAGGGATGGTCTTTATTTGGCACTCTATCCTCATCTAAGACAGTGTCTAAGATATCTTTGGGTTTAATATATTTGGTTTTAATTTACTTTTGTTTTCACCAAATAACCATGCTCATAGTTTCAATAAAAAGAAAACAAAGCCAATGATATTTTTAAGCATTATAATGAAAAACAGTAGCCTTCTGCTCTGTCCCATTAACTCTAATTCCTTTATTATGCAACTTTCAAATATTTTGATTTTTTTATGATATTTTCTTATTTCTAAATAAATTAAGCCTGATTTTCTTGATTTCTCGATTTTTAGCAATTATTTATTTATCTAGCTTTAACTTTAGAAATTATTTATTGACTTGTTCTAGTAGATAAGAATTTAATGTATGGGTAACTTCATTTTCCCCTGGCTGTTCTTATCTCCACTCTACCTTTGAACATATTTATGTGTCAGTTTTGTCAAACAGTCAAGTATAAAGCTTTGTCCATGTAAATATTTTTGTTGCTGAGCCACAGAGTATTCTATGATTATGTTTTATTTTCTACATGTTTTGGTTTTTTTATAAGTTAATTGGCTGTTTCTGTTTTATTTGCTAAAATTGTATATAAAATTTTCTTCCTTTTATTTTTCTTTTTGTGGTGCTGGGATCAAACCCAGTGTCTTGTGCATGCTAAGCAACTGCTCTATCACTGAGCCACATCCCCAGCCCTTAATGTATAAAATTTTTCAATGATCCTATAAATGCAACACAATTTCAATATGCTTCTCAATACTACTTTTCACATGTACTGATACATGGATCACATTTATCCAACAATCTCTTCATCCCATTTTGATATTTTTCTTCTAAAGAGCTTTCCCTCTATTTTTGCTCAAATGGTGATGGGCTATTTTAAAGGAATGCTGAGCAACTATCATTCTCCTTGTAGTAAGCAGCTTCTGAGATGGTCCCTAAACATACCTTCCTTCTGAGCTCATGCTTATTTGTAATATCCACAGTGAATGTGGGTTGAACTTATTTACTCCTTTGACAACATAATGCAGAAGCAGTGGGATATTATTTTCTGAATAAAAAGACTATGACTTCTACCTTGGAGACTCTTGTAGGCACTTGGGCTCTTCCTCTTGCTTTTGTCTCAGTTGCCCACTTCTAGAGTCATCAGATGCCATGTTGTGAGTCAGTCCTGAGGTCAAGCTTAAGTAAAGCATGCTGCTAGTATGAATGAGCTTGGAAGCAGATTCTTCCTATGTCCATCCCAGGTGAGCCTTCAGATAAGTCCTGCAGCCTTGGATGCAGTGTGTGGAGTTTTGAAGTACTTTTTTTTGCAAGTGTTGGCATTTCTCTTGTTTTCTTCTTTTTGAGGTGAGAAATAGGTTAGGATGGGGGAATCCCATGTTTCCTGGTTACTATCTCTTCTATCTTGACTTGCTCCTTCATTTATAGACAACATTCTTTAGTACCTTTGTAAGAGAGGGAAGATGGGGAGTAAACTTTTTGAATTTAATCAGGTCTTGAATATATCTTTACATGTTTCACACACTTGTTTGATAATTTGACTTGGTGCTAAAGTTAGGCTGAATGTAACTTTTCATTTGCAATTGGTTTCCAGTGTTGCTTTGGAAAAGTCTGATTTCACTCTGTTGCCTGTTGAGGTCCATGTAATGTGTTGTTTCCTCACATTACAGTGTGTTTTATATTTCATCTGAACCCAGATATTCTAAAATTGACAGTAATATGCTTTAGTATGGTTTGTTCATTATCATGTGTTCAGTCAATATTCCAGACAAGGGTTTTACACTCAGCCACTGCACACAAATTCAAGTTGAGGTCATTCTGCATACATCCTGTAATAAATACTGTAATCCAGACCCCCTTCAATCTTCCTTCAAAAAAGAATGATTCACTCCTCCAGCTGCTGGAGTAGTACTAGAAGATGGCCCACAGCCAATGTATAGGTTGAAGAAGGCTTTGTGGTCATGTCCCCTTTCAGGAGCAACCTGTAGTCAATGACTGATGGATGTCAGCCATAAAGGCTTGGCTCTCTTTCTTGATGTAGGGACCATTCTGAAGGGCCATTGCAACTCCCAGAGCTCAGGTCTTCTAGACATTCACTAAGACTGTACCACAGCTCAAGTCAGACTTCTCCTCAATTCTTCATCATTCATAGATCTGGGTCTGTGAGCCCTCCCTAATAAATATTCTTCTTACTAACCTTCATCTTAAAATTCCTCTCTGTGACAACTTGCAATAGGGCCCATGCTGTTTGGATGTTGGATATTTTCAATATTGATCATGACTGGGCAGTTGGGGGTGGGGGCTAAGTGATATCATTTTGGAATCACATTCCCTTCATTTGAGAATATTTCCTTGAATAATTTATTTGGTAATTTTCTTCCTATTGTTTTCTTTATTTTTCTTTTTCCAGATCTCTTCAGTAGAAAGTTGAACCTCTCTTAATTATTTTCTTATTTTCACATATTATTCCTCCTATTATATTTTTATAATATAAACCTTAACTTTCTGGCGTAAGGGTTCCTTTACTGATCTTTGGATATTTTAATTAATTTTTAATTTAAGTGTCATATATTCATTTCTGAATGGTCTTTTAAATTCCATTTCCTTTCTCCTTTCTCCCTTGCTTCTTCTCTCTCTTTCCTCTTCATGGTGACAACTTTTTATGTCACAGATACAATATCCTTTATTATCTCCCAGAGTTCACTTTAATTGATCCTTCCAGGTGTATAGTTACAGTTGAAGATGGAAATTAACTCTGAGCACAGATTTATAAACACACTCAAATGCTAGGATTTTATTCTATAGATAGTATGAAAATCAAATAATGGAATTCACATATGTCCTTAGCACTGAGGCTAGAACATAGTAAGTATTCAAGAAATATTAGAAAAAGAGGAAAAGAGGAGAAAGGGCATAATCTTTGTGGTAGTTCAAATAAGACATTTTTGACTTGAACTAAATGATAGCATTTGATATGAAATAAAAACAAAGAACAGAGAACTTTTAGAATAGATGATGACCATCCATCTTGTCATTTTATCTGTCTTTTCTGAGTATTTTTAAATAAAATCTACTTAATTACATTGTTAGCTTCTTCAGGGAAAGATAATATAAATTGCTTGTCTGAAGTTTCCAAATTAGAGCTGTGTACAAGATGGATGTGACCAGTATTTGTGGCCTCTTACATCTCAGAGTAGCATTATATTCTGTAGCATCACCCATATCACCAGCATTATATTTTATTCTAATATCCCTAGAATATCCATGTTCCTATTTCCTACTGGGTTAATGTGTAAGCAAAAAATTATATATACATACATATATATATATATATGTGTATATATGAGTTTAAGATAGTTAGTTAAAAATGGGATGCACTATTTTATCCCTGCATCTTCCTTCTTTTCTTTATTAATTAATTATTATATGACATTTAGTAGGTAAGGCAGAATATAAAAAAAATAAATCCACTGTTCTATTAGCTTTCAGCCTGGGAAGAATTTCTACTACTAATCAGGCTTTGGTGGCCATATTTAAATGCAGTGTCTCCAATAGCTAAAATATGGGACCAGCCTAGGTGCCCTTTAACAGATGAATGAATAAAGAAAATGTAGTATATATACACAATGGAATATTACTCAGGCATAAAGAAGAATGAAATCCATTTGCCAGTAAATGGATAGAACTGGAGAATATTATGCTAAACAAAATAAACCAATCCCAAATATCTGAAGGCTGAATGTTTTCTCTGATGTGCAGATGCTAATACACAGTGGAGAGTGGAGAATGAGGTATTTTGGACTAGACAGAGGGGAGTGAAGGAAGGGGAGGGATATGGAGATAGGGATGGTAGTAGACTGAATTGGACATTATTACCCTATGTGCATATATGATTACATGTGCTGTGTAAGTCTGTATCATGTACAGGCAGACAAATGAGAAGTTAAACTCCATTTCTGTATGCTGTGTCAAAGTGCATTCTACTGTCATGTATAACTAATTAGAACAAATAAAAAATATTTTTTTAAAAAGCAGTGTCTCTCACAATCTATAACACAGTTCTGTGGGGTGAACTTGCACAACACCTGCAGGTTAATCAGTCCCATGTTCAGCCTGTTAGTTTTTGCCTTCATGCTTTTGTGCTTGTGTGTTTCTTATTTCCATCTACCTCCTTCAACTCATTTGACTGTGAACTCCTGGCAGGGCAAGAGATGACCTTTCCTTTGTATATCTTTCTCTTACCTTCAGTTTCTCAGCTTCTGACTTTTTTCATTGCCAAAAGTATTATTCTTGTCATTGCAGGAAACCCATGAAGATTGTTAAAATGAAAATTTCAAACAAACAAAATATGCCAGCAGAGAAGGCCAGGGAATTTGCAATGGGCATTTGAAGAGGAGATTTCACAAATCAGCAGAGCCATCCAAAATCAATGAATGGGTACATACAGCCCTGAAATGGGTCAAGTGGAAACATGATTATAAAATTTGTTCCCTCTGGGGACTCAAAAAAAAATTACCTGCATTTCTAATCATTACATCCTGCCCTTAGTGAAATAGGCATAACATCTTTCCTTCTCTACAACCTTGGACTAAAGGAGCATAAATAGAATAACATGTGTGAAAGCAATCTGAACTCAGGAGTGTAAGTCTCTGAAAAGTCAGGAGTGTAAGTCTCAAAGTATGGTATTATGATTTTCTTGCTGAAATTAGCATTTAAAATAGTGACCTAAATAACATTATTTGAAGTCAAAGGATTAATACTTTTCCTTTATGATGATCTTTTAATTGCAAGAACCTAAAGGCTTATAAAACTTTGGTTCAGGAGATCACTAAAAATGAGATTGCATGTTTTTTACATTAAAGCATTTTCCATACTTTATTAGTCAGGAGAGGCTTAATTAATGCTGTGGTAACAAACAACTCCAAGACCTCAGTGATTTAACACCTTAAATTATTTCTCACTAATGCAAAATCTGGTGAAAGTCCAGGTAACTCTCCAGGGCAGCTGCCAGAGCAGTGATACAGCAATCCATGCTACCCTGGTCTTGTGGCTCCACCATCTCCGTGTGAGACTTTCTCCACGTTTGCTGGAACAGAGGAAAGAGAGACTGGAGAATAATGCAAAGTTTTCACTGTCTCAGCCTAGAAGTACCTTATTCCATTTTATTATCCATTGGTCTTAGATCATTAGAAGTAGATGGCCCCAAAGTGCTGCAAAATGTAGTCTCACATATATCCAGAAGGGAAAGGAGAACTGGGTACTGGGGAGAAGTAATAATGTTTACCATTCTAACGAACTTACAAATACTGCTGGAGCCTGCTCCCAATTCCATGGATTGTAAGGCATAACTAAAAAAGATGACAGGAAATCCAGCACCAATAACTGATTTTTCAGAAAGGAAAACTCAGACCTCATATCCAAGAA
This sequence comes from Xerus rutilus, assembly GCA_028644305.1. Taxonomy (NCBI): domain Eukaryota; kingdom Metazoa; phylum Chordata; class Mammalia; order Rodentia; family Sciuridae; genus Xerus; species Xerus rutilus. The sequence continues at coordinate 33,147,334 of CM053399.1, forward strand.
CATGAGATCAGTAATGATGAGTCAGGGCTGGAAGTCAGAGACCTTGACTCCTAGTCCAGAGCTTCTACTCCAGCAGCAGTTCCCAAGTGCATGATAGGTATCTCTCTCACACAAAATTATTTCATGGTTAAATTAATTAATTAACAATGGTGTTAAACACTGACATAAACAAAGTTATGTAGGTCCATTTGTAACAGAACTTTTCAAAACCTTCAACATAGTACAATACATTGTGAATTTTGAAGTGTTAGAATCTTAAGAAATTGCTGATCATTTCTGAACACAGAAACTCTCACTTCATTCCCAGTATTTACTTTTTTCAGAGTATCTTCCAAGTGAAATTCAGGAAATGCTACTTGATCACGTTATACTTGCAAAACTGTTATGCAGGCAAAGTTATTCTTTGTGTGGTAGCTTCATTAATATTAGTTAATAAAGAGGTATATTTTTATCTTCACCCTTCCTTAGACATCCATTGTTTTTTTCAGATCCTGATTTTGAGGGTTTCTCAATCATATTTATTTCCATTCATGTAACAAATATTTAGTAAGCATACAATCTATGCCAGGTCATTTGTTAATGTTAAATATTTAATGATGATCAAGATGTAGTCTATTTTTTTACTATACACATGGACTAGAATAGAGATAGGTTATAAACAGATAACATAGCAAAATGTTCTCAATGTTATTATCAACCTAGGGATGATATTCTATGTGAGTACAAAATAGATAAAAAACCAAATGCCGAATGGTCTCTCTGATTAATGGATACTGATGAATAAGTGAGGCGGGAATGGGAAACATAAGAGAAATAGAGAAACACTAGACGCGACAGGGGGGAGGCGGGGGGCAGGAAAGGGGAATGGGTATAGTAAAGATGGTCGATAAAAATATATATAAAAATATATATATATATATATACTGTTCATT
>CM053399.1:33148365-33167951 GCA_028644305.1 Xerus rutilus
GTAATCTTCTTAGATAAATCATGCAGTAGCTCCCCCCTCCCTGCTCCTGTCATTTGCAGATTTGATCAGCCTTCTTTGTATGTTTTCATCCAAATCCCTAACAACAATTTTGCTCAAGGCAAGGCCAATGACCTACATATAGAACTACTCCCAGTGTTAGAAAACTTTATGCCACTAGAGAATTATCTTCTGTCTGTAAACCAATTTTAGCCTAAGTGAAAGCCCTAAAAGAAACAAGAAAAACGTTTAAACAATTCCAAGGGGACCACTGCCTTCCAAATGTTCTTGTAGAAATTTGCCTCAGAGGAAGAAGACACTGTAGTTGTTACTGACCTTTATTTTCTACATCTTTTTTGCTAAATATTAGTTTATCCCCTACTAGGATGCCAGATATGGCGATAGGCATGCTAAGGACATTCGATTTAATTCCCACAGAAAACCAATAACTGAGATGCTCCTGCCTACGTTTTACACATGCAGAACGCAAGACAATAAGAATTTCTATGTTTTGTCCAGGGACATGTAGCCAACAAGTAGATGAGACCAAACTGATCTGGATTTTCCTGATTTCCAAATCCAAACGGTTTTCATCTCTGACATGCCATACTCTCTTCTGAGGCTTCAGTAGTCTCAGCACACAAATATGCCAGCCATTCTATTGACGTTCAAGTCCTCTTGCTTTAATACTGACAGATCCTTTCAATTACCTCTGGAAGAGATCTCTTACATATATTCTATGCCAGTAATTCATAAGCCTATTATTATTAGACTCACCTGGGAAATTTAAAAAAATTAGATTTCCAGGCCCTATTTTAGATAGTTTTGATTCAATAGTCTTTGAATGGTGCCGAGGGAACCTGCATTTTTAAGAAAGTCTCCAGATGATCTGATGACCAGCCAGATTTTGGATCACTGGTTTACTCACTTATCATCAAAGCTTTGTTTCTATCATGTAGTTATTAAGTTACTCAACTAAGCATGAGAATTCCTGGTTGATGGCAGAGTGGACACTGCTACTGCTCTGCTAACATCCACACTAAGGTTCCAAAACCCACAATTGAAGTGTACTTTCTTCATTAGGTTAAGCTTTTAGCTTTTAATGTAACATTGTTTGAGCACCAATATATTATTGGGTCTGGTAGTCAGTTTTGTCTTATATCCTCTCTCTCTTCAGGAATCAGACATATATCCAAGACCCAAACTTGAAAAAAAGCCAGATAACACTTGCTGGAGGGTGGAAATAGATTCTGAGATGCAGTTTCTGAGATATTTATGAAGAAATGATGTTGGATCCATACGTGTAGAATGGAAATAAAGGAAGCAACATTATTCAGAAGAGGAAGCTAAGCTGTGATATGGACTCATGGACAGAATCACCTGATCCAATGGGTAGCTCTTGAACAGTCCTTCAGGCTTATCTTGAGTTGGGTTGAGATGAGTAGATCTTTATATACTCATATAGACTGGTCATTGGATGTAGATTGTCCTAGAAATGAACACAAACTTGGAGGAGATGGCTCTGCACAACTAAAGCAATTCTCAATGGAGTCGACAGCTCAGGGCTACCTGTACTCACATGAAGTGAGACAACCTGTCTTTCATTGAAGGGAAGACTGAGAAATGCATAACCATTATCTACCACAGAGGCTACCATTCTAGTACTATGTACCATGATGATTAATAGTTTGCTTGGTATCTACCTCATCCATTTTCTAAAATATGATTATTTACAAGACTTCCTAACCCCTAGTTTTCTTTTGTTTATTTGCTTTATCTAATGTTCTCACCACAAGAATCCCAACCTCCAGTTTTCTATCAGAGTTGTCCTATCTGTACACCAGACTAGACCTGATCTTGGATATAATATAGACACCTTTGGAATGAGCTCTCTGGTACACATTACATTCTTGTGATTCTTTAAAGAGAGAGTTCTTTTTCCTTATTTACTTCTGTTAAATAACAATGGTGACAAATAAAAACAAAGAAATTACCCAAGAGATTATTTCATAATCGACTCAAAACTGGTAAATCTTGAATCTATGGCAAGCTTAACAAGAGTTCAGTTTTGATGCTACATATTTATTTTTACTTTTTGGAATGCCTTTAGCTGAACACAACCAAAAACATAAGAGCTTACAAATAGAGAAATATATTGGCTCAAAGAATTGGAAGTTCAGAGGCAGGGATGGGTTGGTGATCCATCAGTTCAGCAATGTCTTTAAGAAACTAGTTTCAATCAATTTTTCTACCTGGCTACTTGGAGTGTGGACTTTCCTTGTATATTTAATGCTTTTATGATGGCACTAGAACCATAAAGACTATTTCATCATCCATGTTTGCTGGGTATTAGAGAGCTTCTTTCCTCCATGACTTTCAGGAAACAACTAATAAATGAACAAAAGATCCTAAAATCTTTCCTTTGATTGAGCCAACTTATATTATGTACTCTTCTGAATCAGCAATCAACACTGCCATATACAGAATTATTTAGATCTGTCACCCACTGAGAAGAGTTAGCCATGGTTGAAGTAGACGAATTAGGCCCATTCTGAGATGGAGTCATTTCTTTAAGACAAATGACTGATATGCAATGAGGCAGAGACAAATTAATGCTATTAAGTCAACTACAGTGTCCAATAGAGAACTTGAATTCCTCCACCTTTGTTTAACATTCTTTTTCACATTTTTACTTCAAAAATACTTTTATTCTAATATGAGAAACATATACCAAAGATATAAAGAATAAAATAAAGAATAACTATGTACACATCATTCAACTTAAGAAAATAATGTCCACTATGTATCATATTTCTCTTCCTAGAGATAATCAGTTTTCTGAAGATATATTATTTCCATGCATTTTCTTTTTTCTAGATAGATGTGTATCCCTAAAATATATGGTATTTTGTTGCATGTAAGTACTATATAAGTGACAATCATTCTATCTATCTATCTATTTATCTATTTATCTATCTAATTCTATAAATGCTTTAGTCTCATTATGTTGTTAATTTCACACACTGTCATAAATCAATCTGCAGGTCTGGGCTCATAGAACTATGGATAAAAAGAGAAAGAAGATGACCTCCCATTTCAGCCCTTTGGTAAGAGAGCATCACCATGTCTGAGAAGGAAATGTCCAAAACAAAAATCCCTAAAAGTGAGCAATAGAAAATAGGAGAATAAGGAAAAATGCTTACATTTTGTCTATGAAATGGAAAATAAGTCTTACATTAGGGCCAATATCACTAAACAAGTAAGAATCATAGGGGACTATTAAACGTGAGTTGGGAATATGGGACACTTGAAGACCTTAAAGTAATTAGAGGACAAACTAGCAAAAGTTTAACAGGGGGATCAGAAATAGAATCTACATAGTGTAGGAGGTCACTTTAGATATGGGCTATGGTCCAAGTCAGAGTCTAACAGTCAAAACCAGGGCTAGGAATCAGGATGAAGGATGAAGGAAAATTAAAGAGCCTGCCAATATAAAGTAGCTTTTTTTGATCTGTGTCTTAATTTCTTTCTCTTTCTCCTTCTCCTCCTCCTCCTCCTTCTTTTTGCTGAAACAAGCATTCCAGTCTAAGCTATAATGGGGGATGAAGCCCAGATGAGAAGGTAAACGGTCAGCCCAAACTCTTATGCTAATAAGATTCAGAAGATTTAACAACATCTGAAGCATTATTTCAGTGGTCCTGGCACCATCTTTTCTCTTGGGAAGTAAAATCCAGAAGCCAAAGTGCTAGGCTTTTATCCTTTCTCATTCTTCATCTGATAAAGAGAGTGAAAATTCATGGTCATTACATCATGACTACATGATCCCTACATAGTACTTTTGAAATATGGGCATACCACCCTGCCTCACCTCTCATTCAGCCCAAGCTACCATCATCTTTCAGAGCATCTGCAGCAATACTGTTTTCACTCAATTGCTGTGCTCCTATTCTTGTTTCCTTACTCTAGCTGCACTGATATTTTTTGTTCTCTCTTGAATAAGTCAAGTTTATTTAGGCTTCAGGAATTTTACCATAGTACTTTAATTATGAGGTAATTAATTTGTGTTTGTTTTCTATATTTTTTCAATCTTTTAATCTTTGAATATTTCTATCCTATGTGGATAATCAATCACTGTAATGCCATGATTCCAGCAGGTACTTTAGTAGAAAAAAAGCATTAGTTAAAATCCAGCTCTTTAAGTTTTGTAGAAGTAAAATTCACTGAAAAAATGATGTCAGGTTTATAAGAGACAGAGAGAGGGATATCATCTTTAAAGAACATCATACCTAAGAAGAAATATTGCTTCCAGTTGAGAAGATTAGAGATGTTGGTGAATCTCAAGAGCCAAAGAGCTGCAAAACCTTTGGCTTGGGGCTTCCACATGGTAACAGAGGTGCAATATTTAAGGAAAGCATCACAAGCTCTACCACATGTGACATAGTTGTGACCAGGATAGATTAGAGGGTCAAATACTTCTCCCCCCATTTTTGGAAGCATACCATGTTGTATTAGTTTTCTAGGGCTGCTGCCATGCAAAATAAAGCAGACATACTGATACTGCTGGGGTTAGTGTCCTGTCAGGTCTATCTCCTCAGTTTTCAGATGGCTGACTTTACATGGTCTTTTCTTTGTGCATGTACATGTACATGTGTACTAATCTCTACCAAAAGACATCAATCATAGGGGACTGAAGTTCACCATGATAGTGTCATTTTTATTTAATTGCCACTTTAAAGATCCTATCCCCAAATATAGGCTCAATTCTGAGGTACTGGGGATGAGAGCTTCAACATATGAATTTGAGTGGACATTACATCATCCAGTAAAACTCATAGATATTCAGGATTGTAGATATAGGGATGTTCTAGTCTGAGTTTCATCACTGTGACCAAAACACCTGACAAGAACAACTTAGAGGAGGAACGGTTTATTTTGGTTGACAGTTTCAGAGATCTCAATTCATGGTTGGCCAACTTCATTGCTCTGAGCCTAAGGTGAGGCAGAACATCATGGGGGGAAGGCATGATGGAGGAAAGATGATCAGCTCAAGGCAGCCAGGAAGCAGGGAGAAAGATAGAAGGGAGTCAAGGACAGATATAGGCCGGGCACAGTGGTGCACGCCTGTAATCCCAGTACTTTGGGAGGCTGAGATAGGAGAATCACAAATTGAAAGCCAGTCTCAGCAACAGGTGCTAAGCAACTCAATGAGACCTTGTCTCTAAATAAAACACGAAATAGGGCTGGGGGTGTGGCTCAGTGGTCGAGTACCCCTGATTTTAATCCCCAGTACCAAAAAAAAAAAAAAGAACAGATATAGTTCTCAGCCATGCCCCATCTGCCCACCGTTACCATCCAGTAGTTCATCTATCAATGGGTTAATCCAGAAAATGAATTAATACATTGATGAGGTCAGAGCTTCAATTTTTACATAAAAATCCTACCTCTGAATCTTGCCACATTGGGGATCATGATTTTAAAAAATGAATTTTCCAGGGGGCATTTCACATTCAAACTATATGAGTAAGCATGCCTCAAAATGATGGAGAAAGAATTTCATAGCTATGTGGGATATGGGTGCAACATATTGCTAATAGATATTGACAATAGGGGAATGTTTAGATTTACTAATATAAGGAGATTTTTTTCACACCAAGTCTTTCATCAGTGCTATATGTCACAAGATAGCAATGCACAGGGAGCTATAAGAATATTGATGAAGGGCATCCAACACAGTATCATGTTGGTTGTTGTCAAGGACTTTCGGGGGAAAATGACCCAGAGACACTCATATGCAATGTTATCTTGTCTGTTAAGATGCTTATAAAATATTCTACAATGTCAGGCAAACTATCCTATTGATAATAGTACAAACCTGGAGAAATATCCTGTGTAAGTAACACTTTTAATTTTAAATGTGTAAGAAAGTAATTATCTAATAATGGTTTATTTATGTGTATTTGTAAATAATTACAGTCTTGAGTTTGAATGTAATAAGCTGATGGGCTGTAGTTGTGAATATATGTTTCATGCCTTCTCCCTTCTCACTTTCAGCAAAAGTGTGTGGCATCCTAGAATATAAGTCCATGGAGTTTTAAATTTTAATTTATTTATTTATGCATTGCATAGAACAGTATCAGAGACTAAAAGGTCTGGAAAAAACTGAAAATTGAGCAGGAAAGCAATAGCTATTAAAGAGCAAGAAAGCAAGGAGAAATAAATGAGAAGGTGAAGAAGAAAGAAGAGTGAATTCTTGCAAGGAGAAATAAAAAAGGAAACAGGTCACATTGGCTGAGCAGTTTCTCTCATTTTCTTATCTGTGCAGAACTGGTGATGGCTCTTGCGAACCTTCAGCTTGCATGCAAGAAGTCAGAACTCATCTGTTTCTCTTGTAGAGTTAACCTATAAATGAGCAATTCCATTTTTGCTTCCTGGGAAACTTGCTCTTTCTGAACACATCGTTGATTTTCCTCTTTCACAAGCAAAAACCCAGACAATTGTGTCTTGGTTGCATTTCTCTTTTCATGCTCATCATCCACACTGTCAGATCTTAACAAACTGGATTTGGTGAGAAGCCCATGCTGTTACGGTGGCTGCCTCCCTGCTAATACCCATAAACAGTCAGGAATTGAACTATAGTGCCTTGGCCAAGTCACTGTGGAATAAAAAGAGAAGAAAATACAGATCTTTATTTAGGAAGATGTGTCAATAGCCTCTTGGAAATGAGGCTATATAACCCTTTACAATTCTGGGGTGTGATTGCATTAACATTCCTTAGGAACATACAGAAGTGCTTTGGGGTAAGACATATTTATGCCTGTACATGAAAAGCTCAATTCAGGTGTAAATGACACTCATGCTTGGATCCTTTCTGCTTCACCTTTCTTAATTGAAACTACTCATTTCAAATACACAACAGGGATATGTTAATGAATGTTAGCATCTAAAATGAGGAAATGAACATTGCTTTATCCAAATTTACACATTGCTTTTTAACCACTGAAAGAAACTTTCCAAATAGTCATTTATTACTTTTAATTACATAGGGTTCTTGTAGTTCAAACTGCTCACCAAACAACTTCTTTTAACTTGATGCCAAAGAATCACCTTGTGCCAGAATAAATGATACCTTCCAGAAAAACAGACCCATCAAGTCCTGAACTTCTATGTGTATGAAAGGGGTTTGTTCCTAAACCTATCCTTATTTTAAAACAAATGAAATATAAATTTTGAGCAAATAAATTGGGGTCATAAGAATGTTTTTAACTTAAGCTTACATTTTTAAAGCTACCATTTAGAAATAACTGGATTACAGCAAATTTTAAATTGCTCATATATTAATTATGATGTGAACCACATCTATACACCAGATGCAGACATTCTGACGACCGAAGTTTATGTTTAGCAGGCACTAATTGGAAATACATCCAGTGCAAGATGAATTTCTGCCATTCATCACCAATGACTTTATTCTGAGACTCAGTTGCTTGTTTCTCACAGACACATATAATTAGAGTTGTGGAATTCACAGGGTTATCATATTCAGTGTCTCTTAATGTCAGCTTTTATTATATATTGACTATGACTAAATAGTAGTTTAAAAATATCTTCCTGTTTTCCAGATGTCTCACATGATATCCCCCAACTCAGCCATGTTGCAGCATAACATGATACTCAGGGGCCATGTGTGTTTCCAGCATAAGGCTGCTATACCTTGGCTCCAATTTGACCAAATTCAGCTGCTTCCAGAACAACGCTATAACAAATTGGAGAGAGTCTATAATCAGTGGAGAATTTTTGTGGCTTGCAAATGAACTCCAATTTGCCAATAATGAATATTCCATAAGCAAGAAGGCTTTTTTGTTCCAAATGCTCTTAAGGAAACACAGATTCTGTCAAAAAAATCCTTATTTTGTTAAATGCTTTTGAACTTAGCAAAGGACTTTAGAGATTAAGCAGCCATTTACATCCAAAGTGGGATTTTCATGTACAAGCTGACTTCAGATGTAACCTCTCAAAATCATACTTATCTTCCAAAGATGAGAGAGCTATTCATACTTTCCAAAACCTCAACCTCTAGGTTCAGTCAATTATGTTTATATTACTGGAAGATTTCTATTTATTAAAGACTGAAGTGTTTCAGCCAGTGGTTAGGAAATAAATTGTTCACTGTCTGGAAGACAATTGACTTTCCCAGGTAGCTACAGGACTCTATATGCTTTGGGACTTTGCTGAAAAAGTAGAACTACATTAACACAACTCGATTTCAAACAGATATGCTTGGAACATGGAAGAGCTGAAGGGACCTCTGAGAGTATTTAGTTAAGGGGCATGATTTTAAAGATGAAAAAACTATGGTCTGGAAGTAAAAGAAAGATATCTAGATTTATGCTGTAAGTTGGGTTGATCTCATTCTTACTAGTTTCGGTTCCTCAGGCATTGCATTCCATTAATATATCATTTTCCATTATTTATCAGTTAGTTATTTAGGACATATAGTGTGCCAAGCATACTGGAGATACAAAGACACGTGAGAGAATTTTTATACTCAAGGAGTTTAATAACAGTGAAGAAAAAACAATAACTGCAAACACAACAGAACATTTAAAAAGTTGTTATACTTAAGCAAATGGGATTATATCTGACAAAGGTTGACATCTGCAATATATGAGGAATTACAAAATCTCAATACCAAAAAAGAAAAAAACTTAAGTGGGCAATAGACCTAAATAGGAAGACATTAAAAGAGCCAATAAGCATATTTTTTAAAAAAAAATACTAACACTAATCATCAGAGAAATAAAAATCAAAACTACAATAAGATGTCACCTGACTCTGGTAAGAATGGCTTTCATCAAAAAGACTAAAGATAGCAAGTACTGGTGAGAACTGGTGGAGAAAAGGGAACTCTTGTATGTTGTTGGTGAGAATGTAAATTAGCACCACCCTTATGGAAGATAGGATAGTGTTTCTTAAAAAAAATTGTAAGTAGAACTAGCATACGATCCAGAAATCCCACTGCTGGGTATGTATATCAAATGAAGTGAAATCAGTATATTGAAGAAACACCTGTTCTCCCATGATCATTGCAGCATTATTTGCAATAGCTAAGAAATGGGAAAAAAATCTAAACATCTATCAACTTATGAATAGATAAAGAAAGTGTGGTGTATATATGCAGTGGAATGGTATTCATAAAAATGAAATCCTTTCATTTGTAACAACACGGGTGGAACTGAAGATGATTATGTTAAGTGAAATAAGCCAGGCACAGAAAGACAAGTAACATACAATCTCACTCATATGTAGACTTTTAAAAAGTTGATCTCATAGAAGTTGAGAGTAGAATGGTGGTTATCAGAGGCCAGGGAAAACAGTGGGGAGAGAAGGTTGGGAAGGGGTTGATCAATGGGTACTAAGTTGGGGTTACATTGGAGTAAGAAGTTCTGGTGTGCTGTTTTCGCACAGTAGGGCAACTATAGAGAACAATAATGTCCTATACACCTCAAAAAGCTAGAAGAAATAATTTTGAAAATTTTTATGATAAAGAAATGATAAATGAGGAGATAATATATTTAACCTGATTTAAACATTATGCAATGTATACATGAATTGAAAGGAGATTGAAGTGTACATAGCAGTGATAGGTTTATGTATATTATGTGATGGGTTTGAACTTAAACTTTAGATTATAGAAAAATGTTGAAAAGTTTAAGTCAAAGGGGGGAGTGATATGATATTATTTTCAATTTAGAATTACAAATATATCAATGTGGAAATTTTATCATAGTATAAAAAGACCAGTGGCAAGAACAAATTGGAGGAAATGTCAGATAGGAAGCAAGAATAACAGATGTTATAAATTAAGAGTGGCAATGAAGATTCAGAGGAGAGAAATGGAGGGATAGATTTGATAGGTGTTCATAATTGATTAGATGAAGAGAGTAAAGAAAGGAGAGCTGGGGATAATTCTAAGATTTCTTTGTCAGACTCCTGGCAGATTAGCATTTATCCCAGAGGGGAATCCAAAAAGATAAGCATGACTGTGAAGGGAATTTAGGGCATGTTGATTTCAAGATGCTACAGTGCATTTCACGTTCAGTGGATATATAGGTCTAAAAGCCAGGAATGCTCTCTGGGATAGATCTACTTAGGAACAGCTGAGTCTCCCAAACCTAGTAGCTACTTCAGGATATCATTTCCAATAATAGAGTTTGACCTAATTGGCAAATATGATCCCAAACTCATTATTGCAAAACCTTCCTGGACCTCTCCAGTCTACTTTCATTCTTCTCTTCCTTCTTCTTTTACTTTACCTCATTAAAAACATCAGTGTGGGTGTAGAGTTATAAGTTTGAATTTTGAGTAACTTATCTTTTACACTCCAGTCTCATAATTTTGGTCAAGTCATACATTGTGAAAATTGGATTCTCTCATCTGTAAAGTATCAATGATCTACGGTTCATTTTAGACACAACTCTAAAATGAAGTAATAAATATGAAGGGGGTTTGGAACAAAATGTAGATATGAAAGATATTGTATTATTGGGATGGTGATTATGCAGAATCACACTCTAGTAATATACCATGGCCTGAGACTAAAAATAAGTGCATGCACTTGCACACACATATGTATAAACACACCCTGCTTGTTTTGGCAGCCACTGTCTTCATTAGGTCTTTGATATATTCTATTTGGATTATGACATAATCCTCTTATTTTCTTTTTTCTATTTATTATTCTCTCTGAATGGCCTATGTGCTACATTAACTCAAGACTGCTTTTCTTTAAACATTTTCATGTCAGGGCTTACTAGCTTCCTAGGTCTTGGCCAAAACACTTTAACCAATTCATTCTTCTATCAAATGTGGTTACTACCACTTAACATCACAGGGATGTTGTTAAGAAAGGAAGAAGATAATGCATAGAAGACTTTCTGAATTATAAATTTTTTTTAATTTATGGATTATAAATTTTTTGTAAACATATTTTATTATCCTGATTGTTGTTGTTATTAAACATTTTTTAATGTCATCCTCCTCAAATGTTTTTTCTTCAAAAACTTCTTTCCATGTCAAGACTTGATTCATCTTAGATTTCAAAGATTACATTCTCCCAGTTGCAGAAGACATGCCCAATGTTATGTTCATAAGCCTCTTTGATTCAGCTCATGTGCTCACCATCTTCTGATCATTGACCCTGGTAAGACCATGATATTATTGCTATGACAAGTCTCATCTTAAAAACATACTCCTATCTGATCCTGTTTTTTTTTTCCCTCTTTTCCTTTCACTTATAGATCCACTCCTCAAAGATTTCTATTAGCTGTCTAAAGTTTTCCACCCTATCTTTTTTTAGCAGCATTTGACAGAATTGCTCCTTGTATTGTGAGAAAACCTTCTTCAAATGAAATCTAGGACACCATCTTCTCTTGATTCTTTTCATGAATTAGTCACAACTTATTCTCAGTGTCTTTTGCTACGTCCTTCTGATTTTCTTGATGTCCAAACAAGGAAGTTTCAGAACTCAGTCATTGAACATTCCCTGTCTCATATGTTTCCTAAGTGAGCTCATTCTGTTACATGAAGTTAATTACTACTTACATGCAACTAACTCTTTTTTTTTTGCTAATAACTTTTACATCTACCTCCAGCCCTGACTTGTCCTTTAAACTCCAGACTCACATAGTCTTCTGAATTTCTACATTTAGAGGTTGATAATAATCTCAAACTACATGTCTAAACCATAATTTTATTTTTCTCTTCCAAAGTCCCTATCCTAGACTTCTCCATCTCAGGAACTGGAAACATCACATATTTGCTTAACTAGAACAAACTTGCCTCCAGTTGTCTCTGGCTCCTCTCTTCCTTTCATATGTGATATCAAGTCTTTGTTAGCTTTGTGAGTCTTTGGCAACCAAGTATCTCAAGATTACTACCTTAACATTTATTCTCTAACAGTTCTGGAGTCCAGAAGTCCCAAATCAGTCAACAGACCAAATTAATGTCTCAGAAGCTCTGCAGGAGAATCTGTTCCTTGTCTCTTCTGGTGGGTCCTTGCATTCCTTAACTTTTGACTTGGAACCAGCCTCTGCCTCAGTGGTGGTGTTACCTTCTCTTTTTGTGTATGCATGTTGAGGCTCCCTGTACTTTACTTTTCTCTCTCTCTCCTTCCTTCCTTCCTTCCTTCCTCTTTCTTTCTCTCTTTCTCTCTCTCTCTCTTTCTTTCTTTCTTTCTTTCTTTCTTTCTTTCTTTCTTTCTTTCTTTCTTTCCTTCTTTCCTTTCTTTCCCTTCTCTTTTCTTTTCTTTTTTTTGGTACCTGGGATTGAACTCAGGGGCACTCAACCACTGAGCCACATCCCCAGCCCTATTTTGTGTTTTATGTAGAGACAGGGTCTCACTGAGTTGCTTAGTGGCTCACTGTTGCTGAGGCTGGCCTTGAACTCACGGTTCTCCTGTCTCAGCCTCCCTAAATGCTGGGATTACAGGCATGCACCACCACACCCGGCTTTCCCTGTACCTTTCTAATCACACTTGTGATGGCATTTAGCGCCTACATGAATAAAGTAGGATAATTTCCTTGTCTCAAAATTTTCAGCCAGATCTGCAAATGATTCTTCTTTCAAATAAGATAACATTTGCAGGTTCCCAGGACTAAGGCCTGAGATTTTGGATAACTGTTGTTCATCCTTTCCCATGGCTTCCTTTCCCATGGCTTCTGCAGCCACTTCTAAATCTATCATATTTCTCCCAGATTATAACAGCACTTCTAGCTTGATCTTTCTGCTAAAGAACTTTTCTTTTTCAGATGATTTTTTTAACCCATCAGTTAGGGCAACCCTTTAAAAGGAACATTATTCAACCATAAAAAGGATGAAATCTTGTCATTGATGGCAACATGGATGGAATTGGAGGGTCCTATATTAGGTAAAATTAGCAAGGCAAAGAAAAATACTGCAAGTGCTCACTCCTTTGTGGAAGCTGAGAAGTTGGATCTCATAGAAGAAGAGTGGAGTGACTAGAGGCTAAGAAGAGGAGGGGAGAGGGGATTCAAGAGAGATTAGATAATGGGTACCAAAGTACAGCCACGTAAGCAGAGTTAGTTCTGTATTCTATAGCACAGGAGAATAACTGCAGTCTATAGCAAAATTTATTATATATTTCAATAATAAGAAGAGTCTGCTCCATTTGTGTACAATGAATCAAAATGCACTCTGCTATCATGTAAACCTAAATAGAATAAATAAATAAAGAAAGAAAAAAATAAAATGTAACTCTGTAAATTGTGTTACCAGGTTTTAAATGAGCCATTCCATCGAGTAAACAAATTACTTGAAACTCAAAAAAAAAAAGAGTCTGAATTTTCCCAATTCACAAAAATAATAAATGTTTGAGGAGCTGGAAGTGCTAATTGCCCTGATTTTGCCATTGCACATCCTATGCATGTGTGAAATATGCATACAATATATATGTACAAATATTGTGACAATTCTAAAAAGTTAGATCATACCACTATTCCTGCTTATAACATTCTAGGGCCTTGTCTTCCTCAGAGCAGGATTTACAGGCTCTGCTTCGGCTGTTCTCCTACCTTTGCTTTGAATCATCTTTTATTACAACTTCTTTCCTAGGCTACTCAGTGAGACATCTGGTCTCCTTGATGCTTCTGGGACACACCAGGCCTGCTGCCAGCTCATGTATTTTGTTCTGCTAGGAAGGTCTCAAATTATCATCAGATTTATCCTCTCACTTTATTCAAGATTTCTGCTCAAATATATTTTCAGAGTGGTTTTGCCTGACCACACAATTTAAAAAGCAACCTCCCTCTCTATATCATCACTCTTTAACTGAAGGTTAGGGTCCTTTCATTTTTTTCATTCTGGAACACTTATCACCACATATCATGTATTTATTTCTTTATGGACTGTCAATCACACACAATACAATGTAAGCCTCATATCAGTTTTGTTCATTGTCTGGCATGTGATCAGGACTCACATTTGTTTAAAGGACTTAGTAGACACCAGAGATATGGCAGTTGTTTATAAAATAAGATGTTTAATCTGGTCTTCTGAATATGAATAGCATTCCTTTCTTTTTTTAAAATTTATTTTATTTTAATTTTTTAATTTTGTTTTCAGTTGTAGATGGACACAATATCTTAATTTTTTAATTTATTTTTATGTGGTGCTGAGGATCGAACCCAGTGCCTCATGCATGCAAGCAAGGCAAGTGCTCTACCACTGAGCCACAATCCCAGCCCCAAGCATCCTTTTCTTATACTAGAGGATCAGCCTTATATATTCAACATCATGATATTCTTTGTTCTCATGTTGGTTGACACTCTAAAAACTGATGATAATGCCAGAAGTTCTAAGTGCCCTTACATCACTGAGTGAGATGTTGATCACCTATGCAGATCAAGAGGAAATAGTTGAGAATCGGTTTTGCAATTCTCAGTTCAACAATTCCTCAGTGACACTTCAGAAGTTTCAGAGATTGAGAGGGAGGACATCTTTTTGTAAACAACTTCTTGGAGATGTTTGTTGAACTTAACATTCTGTTTTGCCTTTCTGTTCCCATACCTTCTGAACAGATTTGGGTGGAGTGGGATGCTTACCTTTCATCTCAAGCCAAGTAAAAATGGCTTCCAGAGAACCATGCAGGGAGTTTGACCTAGTCCAGGAGTTTGTCAGGTAGAGAAATGATGGATAGACCTATGCCTAGAAATCTGTAAATGTAATAATGGCTTCTGGTTTCCTGGCATCTCAGAATAGGTGGAAAGTAACGTCACCAATATAAGATCTACAATGTATGTTTTACTAGTTCATTTTAGACTCTAGGTGTTGACAACTGGGGATCTTTTTGGATTCTTCTCCACAAAAATCTAGAGGGGAACCAAACCACACATGCTTCTAAGTTGAAAAAAAAAACAACAAAACCTTTACTGCTGTATTATATGTTGGGCTTTCACATACATTGAATTATTTTGGATGGTTTAAATAAACATCCCCAAATCCATTGATTTGTTGGTGAAGAAAAACAAAATTAATCACTGTAAAACACAGTAAATGTGACATGGTCTGCTTGTAGTCAGGAGTGAATGCAGCAAGGAGGTGGGACAGTGCGCTCTTCCGGAGGGAAACTGTCAAGGGGGCTTGAAGAAAGGCAGTGGCATTCTTAATAGACGCAGCACTATGTGTGAAGACATGGGATATAAAGAGGATGCGACATTCGTGGAAGAGTAGTAAGCATAAGATGTATGGCTGTGTTGGCACAGGCATTGGTAACAGATAAGGTTTTTTAAATTTTTTTCCAGGAAAAAGGTCTCTGGAAGGAGTCACAGGTAAACTTGCCATAACACTAAATTTTTTGGATAGATTCTACAGTACTCATGGGTCCTGTTGCACTAGCTTTCTAAAGAGTCTTTTTTTATTCCTTATTCTTTCTGCATATGTGCACACAACAAATGGCATCTTTTTGCTTAAGTCAAGCTTGCTGATTCTCAGGATGGCTCACAATATCCTGCTCATCTAACCTCTGCCAACCATTCCGACCTCACACATTTACTTGTTGCTCATTGGCTGCTTCCTCCTCTCTGGCCAATCCCTCTGTCACCCTTAATACCTAAATTTATGCCTTCCATCCACTACCAGTTTCATCACCTCCTCAGGATACTTTCTTCAGAAAATTTAAAATGCTCAGAACATATAGTCTTACTGCATCATGGGCAGATTTCGTAATTGCAATTTGTACATTATTTGTGATTCCTATAAGCTCCCTCAGGGAAAATACCTCTTGTGCAATATTATTTTGTTAAGTGTGCAGCAACAGGATCTAGTACCTTCACACATAGTAGGTGCTCAATAAATATTCATTGAATGAGTAGAAGTATTAAGTTACATAAGATGAATATGGGTAATGATTTATGACTATTATTTTGGTGCTGAGGCTCAAACCCAGGGTTTCACTTAAGCTAAGCAAGTGCTCTATAACTGAGCTATACCCTCACCCTTTCTATTTGAAACAAAATATGAAAAGATAAATATTGGTGAACCTCATATGTTTCCAAAAATCTTATTCAAGTTTTTAATATCTATATTTAAAATTTTTCTATTCTCTTTATGTAGGAGGGAAAGCATTAAACTGTCTCTGAAATAATTTTTTAAACCAAAATTGAATGCATTGCAAAATGTGTAATAGAGACAATTTACTGTGACAATAAAAATAAATACTTCCACTATGACTTTGAGCAATTCCAGATGTTTTAATGTGGCATAATTTTGAATGCTTCTTCTAAATTACCACTGTCAAAAATAATTTTTTTTATATACAGCTCTAGGATATATTACACCTGAAGCATGCAGACGAAAACTACAGGGGTTTAAATGGCAAATGTGCTAAATAAAATCTAACATATGGTTTGAGTAAATTAAATAGAAGAATTTTTATTTCAAAACCTGAGCATAATACTAAGAGCCAAGCCATCTTCTCTTTATAAGGAAAATGTCATCACTTTATGATAATTTTTATTATCTTATGGAATTTAACTTTGTGCATATTTCAGTTTCATAGTGACTTTACTTCTAAAAATCCAAACATCTCCTCTTTGTGGTCTCTTTTCCAGACCTGTAACAGACCCATAAATTTGAAATGGAACAAACCTAGGCAGAATGAAGCTATGTCATAAGATTCTTTAATTCATTCATGTAGTCAACAAATACAGCAAAATTTATTTAATCAGATTAGTCTAAAGAGTTTACAGTTGAGAGTTAATTAATTAACTGACATTTTTCTTCCAACCTCCAACTGTTGACTGAAGCAGAGCCTCTAATGACTTTGGACTCTTGTTACAAGGCAGATTTTAACTCAGTGGGCCTTTAGAGAAGCTGGACATTTTGCATTTCTAACAAGTTTTTAAGGGGCTCTTACAGGACCCAGATTCTTCTTGTCTGTGGACTGAATTTTGAGTAGCAAAGAGCCTCAGAGAGCAGTGAGAGTTCAGAGCTGCAGAAGGCTGGAGAACTGTGTTCCTACTGGAACTGAGTTTTTCTGGATGGACTAAATGGCACTAAATTTTTGTGTTTGAGAGGTGAGATCATGCGCTCTTAAAGTCTCCAAAGTTGTTTTCTTTTCCCTTTCAAATCTGAACACACCATAGACTAGTGGCTTTGATTCTATTAATGGCACCACCAGTTTCCCAGCTACACATATTTGGAAGATCTAAGTTATTTTTGACTGCCCTTTCAACCTGTTTTCCTAACTCCTGCATTTTATCATATGGCAAGTTTATTGATAACCCAGCCCTGTGCCTGTCATGTCTGTTTCCTTTTCTCTCCATCACTAATCATCACCACTATTTACTAAGAAGTTGTGATATATTGGGCTTTACACACACACATACACAAACACACACACACATTATATAATTTAAAACTTAAAATAACTTTGAGTCAGGTATTTTTAAACCCATTTTGCTAATACAGAAACTGAGGCTGAGAGTACAATTGCCAGTTTACACAAGCAGTGAAGTAGGGATATAAACTCGTCTGTCTGACCACAGATATTGCTCCCAGCCATAATACTTTGTTGCTTTCTCACACATGCCAGTTCCCTTAGGTCCACATTAATCCTAAGTAAAACCTAAGCAGATCCACTATTCTCACCATAACCCTGACTAGGATGCTATAGGTATGTGACAGTTTTTTTGTGATCTTAATTATATCATAGACACTTAATTTATTGTCATTTAATACAGAATGTCATTTAATATATTGTATATTAGATACAGAAGTATTGGAGATTTCTTCCAAATGCTCTTTTTTTTTCTAGCTTTTGCTTTTGTTTATAGTGGAGGTTTTAAAACATTTATATATTTCTATGGGTGCATTTTAATTATACCTAATAGTAGGATATGTTGTTGTGTTCTTGTATGTTCACTCAGTGCAACAATATAATTTGGTTAGCTTCATTCCCCATGCTCATTTCTGATGATGTCTTTTTTGCCTCTCAAATATTTCAGCTGTGTTTAGCTCCTGTCCCAAATGATCACAACTGATCTTCTGTTATAAACCTTCCATTTCAGTATAACTGAGGTGTGGATGCATCTCAATTATTTTTACTAGGTCTGTCCTTTCTCATCTCAACAATGCAAATCCTATCATCTAATTAAGACTCAATTACAAAGTGTTGTCTTCATGAGGTATCTCCTAGTTTGAGGATTAAACACATTCTTTTATTTCCTGAGCATCTGTACCCCTTTCTTCTTCTGACACTGTAGAAAAAATGGTAAAGGGTCATGATTTATCTGCTGCTTAAAGGTCTGAATTTAAATCAGAGCACTTAAATCACAGCAACTCTTCAGGTCACTCTACTCAACTATGCCAATGAGGAGAAAGCAGGGGCAAAGTTAGTCTATACCTGAGTCTAAATCTTTCTCAATTGGAGTTCCAGGAGAGAATCAAGCTTGAATGCCCAAATGCATTCATTGTATACAATGAATTTACATTTGTCCTGTGCATGTGGAATGGTACCATATGTATGCCATCCTTGGAAGAACTGAGAAAAGTGTCACTGAAAATATTATCTGTGTTCTGAGATTGACATGGGGAATTTTGTTTGATGCTCTTGTACTTAACTGAAAAACCTAGAAGCACTTCTGTTGAACCAAAGTTTCCTCAGGCTGTGGTTGAGCATTTGATTTTTTTAGAACCAAAATGCAAGTCTTTGTATTGAATCTTACTATACTGAATATATTTTGGATCCGTTGTTGAAGAGTTAAAATTTTTTCAGAATTTTTTTCCATCCAAAATATTCCCTGCTTTTCTTGACTATAGTAGTCACTATAAGCAGATGTTAGCCCATAGTTTGTCTATTACATATCATAATGCTCCTCACTGATGCCAGAAACCTCTAAAGAGGGGCTCCATTTTCCTGAGAAGCAATGGGAAGGCTTATCACTGTAGAGCTCATGCCTAGCAGAGGCAGGCTCATTGTCTGACGAATCTCTTCTTACAAAGCACCATTTTTGCTTTCCAAACAAACAAGAAGTAGCACTTTTCCAAATGGTGATGCCATTTAGAACAATTGATCTTTTCCAATGGGTCAAAATGTCTGCTTTCTATGACTGCTGCCATACATTTGATGGATGTTACAAAATGGTACATTAAAGTCCACTGAAGGTATCGCTCTTAGCAGTTTTTAAACAGTGAGTTGTAAAAGCAAAAACTTGATTTCTGATGTCTAGACGTTGTTTCCCATATGACTCCATCAAGGAAGCCTAAGACTCAGTCTGTCCCAACCTGAATAATTTATATAGTTGAGGATATTTTCACTGTCGAGAAGCCAAATCCCTCAGGCAGCCTTGCCAAAGAACTGTCCCACTCATTTTTTTCATCCCCAAGGCCTTCATTCCAACATTGGCTCCCTTATTAGCAGAAAGCATGAAACAAGCTCCTATTTGTGAGATAATGTATTTTCCATTAAGACAAACTGGGCCCTAAGAGAAAATCACCCCTTTTCAAGTTGTCTTTTTTCAGGAAGTTGACTGCATGCTCATGACTTGATTTTGCCACCAAACTTATTTGTTGGT
>CM053399.1:33168451-33198705 GCA_028644305.1 Xerus rutilus
TCACATGGGACCTTTATGATACTGTAATTCTTCATCCCTTCAGTATCAGTTGAAGAATCCCCTCTTCCAAAAGAGTTTTGTGTCACATAATTTGAATTTAGTGTCTCATGGTGTTCTTAATTAATAGGTAGAAGTTTCATGAAGTAGGACACAGTTCATTATATCCTATATTAGTTAATAATAAATAAAACAAAAAAGCAATACAAGTTTATTTCTTCTTTCTGTAAAATTCCAAACAATTTGAATAATTGTACATATTTTTGAGGTACAGAGTGATAATCCCTGTATGCAATGTGTAATGTTCAAATCAGGGTAATTAATATTTCCTTCTTAAACATTTATCATTTCTTTGTGTTATAACTTTTTATTTTTATTTTTGGTAGTGGGGATTGAACATGCAGGTGTTTTACCAATGAAATACATCCCTAATCCTTTTTATATTTTATTTTGAGACAAGGTCTTGCTTGTTAAGTTGCTGAAGCTCTCGTTAAGTTGCTCAGGCTAGCCTGGAATTTGTGATCCTCCTGTTTCAGCCTCCCGAGTTGCTGGGATTGTAGGAATGCCCCACTGTGCCTGGCTTGTAACTATATTTTCATACCCATTATCCAGCCTCCTTTTATTCTCCATCATCCTTCTACCTTCAGTGAGTATTCTTTTAATTTCTAGTTTATGAAATCAACTTTTATTTTTCCACATATGAGAGAGAACATGTTTTTCTGAGCCTGGCTTATTTCACTTGTCATAGTGCCCCAAGTTCCACTCATGTAACCATAAATGATAGAATTTCATTCGTTTTTTATGGCTGAATAATACTCTGCTGAGTATATGTTACACATTTTTTAAAATTACTCTTATATTCTTGTTAGATGATTAGTTTGCAAATATTTTCTCCCATTTTGTAGGCTATTTCTTAACTCTGTGATTATTTCCTTTGCTATGAAGAAGCTCCTTCATTTGCTATAATCTTATTTGTCCATTTTTTCTTTTGTTGCCAAAACTTTTGGGGTCTTAGCCAGAAAATCATTGTTTGCACTTACATCTTGATATGTTTCCCCTATGTTATTCTTCTAGTATTATAGTGATTTACATATTGATCTTTGATCCATTTTAAATTTATTTTTGTGTACAATGAGAGATATGAGTCTAGTTTCACTCTTTTACATGTGAGTATCAGTTTCCTGGCACCATTTATTGAAGAAACTGTCCTTTATCCAATTTCCACCTTTATCAAAGATCATTTGGCTATAGATGCATGGATTTATTTATGGGTTGTCTTTTATTTTTTATTGATTTCTGTGTCCGTTTTTATGCCAGTACCATGTTATTTTGGTTATTTTAATTTTGTAGTATGTTTTGAGATCAAATATTGTGATGCCTACAGCTTTGTTCATTTTGCTAAAGATTCCTTTAACTATTTGGGGTTCTTTTGTGGCTTCACCTAAATTTTAGGTTTGGTTTTTCTATTTTTTGGTGACTGCAATTGGTATTTTGTGTATATTGCATTGAATCTGTAGACTGCATTGGGTAGTAAGGACATTTTAGCAATAATTCTTCCAATTCATTATCATGGGATGTATTTTGTGTCCTCTTTAGATTTTTATAGCATTTTGAAATTTTCATTGTAGAGATAATTCTCTTCCTTGGCCACTTGTGTTTATTGATCATCCTGTACCTATCCAAAAGTGTGATACAGAACCAGTGATCTTTCAATGCTATGGCTCCCCTGTCGTCCACACATGGCTTCTAAGGTCATTATACTTTATGCATCTAGATGATGAAGGGAAAGACAGTGGAGAAGCAACCACTTTGGCTCTGTAGGAACATACCTCAGTTGTGCTGAAATTCCACTGCAAATCCATGCCATTTATCCACAACTCTGTGCCACAGGATAAGAAGTGAATCAGCCATTATAAATAGGAGAAAAGTGAAGGCGATCAATCAAGGAAAGGGAAAGCTAAGAATTACAGAATCAACACGTTTCAGGTTTCAATAGGAACACAGGGTTCATGGCTAGGAGTATAGGAGATAGAGTTGAATCAGGACTCAGTTTGTAAATTTCACTGTGACTCTTCACTTGATATCACACTCAGCTAAGGGCTCTGTACTTCTAAAGCCTGGTTTCACTTGCTGCCTCACACTCTAAGGCAAAATTAGTAAGCATGAAAATAACTGAGCTCAGTAGGTAACTAAGTATGAATCTCAGGAGATATTTGATAGATATGAATAAATATGTATTGCTTATCTAAAATTCAGATTTAACAAGGTGTCTATATATCATCTGAGAACTCCAATTTTAAGGATAAGATGAGACATCTAAATCATATTTCTCTTAGTTGTATTTGTAATTCTTTGTGATTTGGATAGACAATTTTGGAATTTCCCCTTCTCAGCCATTCTTCTTCTTTCTAGTTTTGCACACACAAAAATCATCCCCTACTAGTAATCATTCTTTCAAGTTGCCTCAATTGGTTAAAAAAAAAAGAGAGAGAGAGAGAGATGTATTGTAGAGAATCCCAAATGTTCTCCTGGATAATCAACCCAGTAGATGATGGGGCTGCAAGCAGGAAGTGCAAACTCACCAAGTTATTTTTGGTGGTATTACTCTTTTTGACTTTCTTTTTAAAATTTTTATTTGTTCTTTTTAGATATGCATGACAGCAGAGTATATTTTGACATACTATAAATATATGGAGTATAACTTATTCTAATTAAGGTCCTATTCCTCTGGTTGTACATGATGTAGAGTTTCACTGTGGTGCATTCATATATGAACATAGGCAAGTTATATGTGATTAGTTCTTTTAGAAGCTAGTTCTGATGGCTAGTTATAGATATTCTTTAGTAGCTAAAGCCCACCAAATAGATCAACTTGTCATTGGTGCCAAACTTAATTATCCTAGAAAGTTTCACTTTGCTCCTAGACCAGGGTGTATCACTAATAAATGTCAGTTATCTTATAAACATATAGTGATAAGAAAGCAATATTAGTATGGTAAAAGTAATAGTAATTGTAGTAGTAGCAATAACATTTTCATGGGTTATTTTAGGAGAGTCATTTTTACAATTTTTAAATGCAAATTATTCCATATAATCTCAATAAAATTCACTTTGTAACACAGAGGTTTACTAACTTGCCTAAGTCTGACCAGCTGGTAAAATGAAAACTCAGGGCTGCTGGGGTAAGGATTGATGTGTCATCATAGTAGTTAGCTGCATTAATAAAAATTATATTCCCAGTGGAATAATGACTCAAAGCATCAACTTTTCCATACTGAAACATGCTCTTGAAGTGAGTCAGGTGATTCAGGTTCAAGTAATGCCTTTTACATTTTCTTACCCAGTACTTTGGGTAGGCTATTGAACTTCTCTGTACTTTAGATTCTTCGTCTCTAAAAGGAATGATAGTACCTCCTCAACAGGTTTTTAGTATAAAAAATGTACATTTAATCAAAGAACCTGACATGCATCAATAAAAATAATAAATATGATTATTATAAATAGTCACTTCCATCTAAACTGTTTTGCATAGAATTTACTTGTCATAGAAATGAGGTTCCCAATGTTCACATATAAATAAAAATTAAAAACTCAAATATTTACTGTTTCTCTACCTCCTATTTATCCTATTATTATAATATCTTGCATGAGAGTTTTAAACAAACGATAGACATAAAGAAATAGAGATGTAGGTATCTCTATGAAACTAAGCAATAAGTGAAATAAAACACTAAGCACTCCTTAGTGCATGTTAGTTCAAAGATGTCATGATATTCTCCCATCTTGTTTTCTAAAGGAGGGGTAATATCTTTCTTTCCTTACAATGACTTGTGATTTTTCCTGTTAAACAGATTAAAACAAAATTATGCTTATTTGATGATGATAAATGTGTGCCTGTTGTTTTAGAAAGAAAGCACAGAAAGGCTGACTTCACATGTAAATAAAAATCTAGTTGGTATTTCTTCTTTGCTCTTGGAATGAAGATCATGTACATACTTGACTTTGCTTTCTGGGTATGATATTATCTTATCTTTATCCTTTTGCATTTTTTCCCTTTATTCTTGTTCCTGCCTCAAGTTTCACCCTATCAGAGTACAAATGAAGATGTTGACCATTTCTCAGTGTCTAGTATTTTCTAACCAATTCCTTGTCCAAAGTAATGTAGGACTTGAGTCTTTCCAATGATTTGGAAGTAAGCATCATATTATTGTGTAAAATCCATACAAATGAATCTGTCAATGGATAGAACATGAAGCTTACATTTTGAGCCCCAATTGTTCCATTATTCTGAGACTCAAAGTCCATCCTATTTCTCTTCCTTATAGACATCTCACTTTTGAAATATTAGAGATGTTTAATAAATGCTTGCTCAATTAATGGGTATCAGAATGTAAGTAACTAATATATGGCTGTAGCTGACACATAGTAGATACTCAAAATTGTAGGAGCACTCTCCAATAACTTCAGCCCCTCCCTTCCATCTTTTCCCATTCTATGCTAATAGACTGTGCTCTTGACAGAGAGCACCCCTTTGTTTGTGACCTTTGGAACTGATTGGTCCAAGAGTGTATTTAAGCTTCTATACTTTCTGGAATAAACAGTGTTTTCTGCTTCTCACTCCGGGTGTTTCTGCGTCTCACTGGGGCAGAGCAGATTTTTATCTACACCCTGGGGTTTGGGTGAGTGGCCCTGCAGATTGCCACTGTCCAGAGAGACCCCATATCATCTTCCCCAGAGACTCTCCGTCTCTCTGGAAACCCAACTCATCGGGTGGATCCATGTGGTGCTCTCTCTTTAAAGTGATAACAATGAATTTATTTCCATTTTTATTATGATTCTTACCTGACAGTGCAAGCTCATGGATCTCTTATGAGGAATTGAAAGCTTGACTTTGCTCCCAATCAGATTAGTACAACAGTCTAAAAAACCAAGCATCCCAAACTACTTCTAGTTGACTTAACAAGTAGTTAGTCAACAAAATGTGGTTACTGTGAGATATTAAAATCTGCCATCATAAGTAGGATATTGTTATTTTTGTCAGGGATATATTTTCTGGAAGGATGTCACAGGTTATATTTTCCAAAGATAACCAACCTATATATTCTTACAATGTAACATGGATTGACTTCCTCCTACCCCTCCCCACTAACCCCGGTTGACCATTGTAACTGCTTAAACCAATAGTGCTTACCAGAAGTGACACTATGTCTTCCTAGCCTGGCTCTCTCTCTTTTGGGATATGTATCTTGAGAGCATTGAATCAACAAGTAAAAAATCCACCTACACTTAAGTCCCTACACTGGAAAGAAATGTCCAAAAGAACCTCAGCTGTGTCAGCTTCTACCTATTCCCTATCAGGTATTAAAAGATTAGAGTGAAGTTGGTGTGATACAAGTCCTAGCCACTGTCTGATTACAACCTCATTAGAAACCTCAAGTCAGAAGGCCCATATTGGCTTCTCTTTGATTCGTGACCCACAAAATTGTGAGAGATAATGGATGATTATTCTTGTTTCAAGCCACTAAGTTTTAAAGTGATTTGTTGCACAGCCATGGTAACTGGAGCAGGGCAATTGGAAAAAACAATCGTTAGCCCGGTTAGGCCAAACTGTCAGACAGATGAAGCATGTCTTAGAACATTCCATCCTTCAATCTAAATGACCACTGTGATGGTAGAATAGAGATGCTGCCCAATTTGTGAGGTTTCCATTGATTCCTGGGGTTGTAACCACTGGAGAGGTCTAAGACAGTTTTGCCTTAAAAAACTTGTGGCTCTGGAAGAATAAAATATACTTTCTTTTTAATAGCTTTTCCAGTAATTAAAGTTTTATTTCTACATCCCTTTTAGTAAGTGTAAAAGTACACTCCAAATCATTCTTTTCCTCATAGTGGTAAAGGAGGTAGGGCTCAGAATCCATATGTTTCCACATGAATCTAATTACTATTTAATTACTGGCCTTCATTGAGGTCATACACCTATACTTTGGAGAGCTTCATGATGAAGAAAAAAATTTACATCTGGAGAGCATCAAAGCTGGTTGGTCATAGCTTGCCGACTGCAATTGCCATGCCAATTTTCTTGTTATTAATCCCTCGTAACATTAAAGAAAAAACGATTCTAAACTTGTCATAAACTGGAATTGGGTAATAGCTATAGTGGGCAATAGGCAACTCAGGTTTGCTAAATATTAAGATACTTCCTTCTCCCTGTCACTGAGGTGAAACAAAATGTGGTCTACACATGTGTGAAAGAAGTAAATAGGATAGCTTTGCTCCTGGCCATGAGTGAAAAGAATGAAAACAAAATATGCAAATCCCCCAACTGCTGAGAGTAATAAGCTCCATGCAATTCATCAGTGGAAAAGGTGCTGAATGGCCGCAGAGTCCATTTGGAATTGTTGAGAGGGAATAGATTCCCAAGGC
The DNA here is from genome assembly GCA_028644305.1 of Xerus rutilus. NCBI lineage: Eukaryota > Metazoa > Chordata > Mammalia > Rodentia > Sciuridae > Xerus > Xerus rutilus. The sequence goes on from CM053399.1 coordinate 33,174,871, forward strand.
TTTGGTCTGACAGTGGACACAGCATTGCCAATAGATGATTAGTAAGCCTTTAAATAAAGGAAATATTTAAGAAGGCAAATGGAGGAAAACTCTTTTTCCATGTGTTTTACCCTGCCAGTATGAAGAGTCAGGAAAAGAGACATGATTCTCCAACATGATTTGAGCTTTTACATCAGAAGGTGGCAGGAACTCCTTTGAATCCAAGGGCAGAAGTAAGAGATGGGGAATCAAAAACTAGTTTGGGTTTTCTACTTCTTTGCTCCAACAAATAATGACCTTTGGCTTATGGTTGATGCCTAAAAACCTTTTAAAAACGTTTTACCCTAAATCATTTTTGGACTAGATGAGCAAGAATTTTAGATATAGTTAGTATTTTGGAATGATCCTCCAGATTATGTAAAACAGTGCTTTATTTTATCCTTGATTAATTTCAAATCAATTAAGAGGAGGAGTCCTGGGCTTATACCCCAATCCCACACTCCTTGATTGCTTATAACAGATTGTTTAATTTTTTTGTGTCTAAAGTTCCCCATCTTTAAAAATGAATTGTATGTACTAGCTCCAGAGTGTTTTGTGGGAATTAAGTGTAATGAAACACTTAAAGGATTTAGAGCAGGGGCCTTGTATTTGCTCCTATTTAGTATTATTATGTTCAGCTGTACCTGTCTTATTATAAGTGTACACTGTCTTCTTGGCTATTTTTCAGTCTGTTTTCTTTGTTCCCTCCCTGTGTATTTGTGAATTGACTATGACCACTTCATGGCATTTGCTAGCACAGATTATAACTTATAAGTTTTATCTTATCCCCTTCCTTCTTTTCTCTTAAACTTGAGGCAATTTATTTGCAGTTTAATAAGGTCTTCTTTTCACATTCTATTGTACTAATAACTTTAAAAAAACTATTCTTTTAGAAAACCAAACAAATAAATACAAATCTCCATATATGATTGAAAGATAAATAAATACTTAACCATAAGATTCATGAGGCCATGGGACCATGCTTGTTTTGTTCACAATTTTAGAGTACATATAATCCAACAACATCAGGGTTCTTTTTTCTTTCCTTATTATTCTTTTTTCCTATGATGAATTCCAGACTAGGCTAGCCCTTGATAGCACTGGAAGCTGTGTTGATCAGGGTCCCATCAGGAAACAAATGGTTTACTCTAAGTAATTTGAGTAGAAACTAATAAAGCACGATTTTGAAAGGTGTGAGCAGGAGTTAGAGAGTGCAACCAGGTCTTGTGTCTCCCCTCAGGGCCAACAGGAGCAGGGGAGCTGCTAAAGAGAGCAGAAGAGAGGACTTACTAGAAGCCAGAAGCAGGGCGGCTGTATAGAGGAAAAGGCCTGCAAGGAACTGTGAACTTCATAAGACACAGGCAGCCCATAGAAACTGGCAGGGAAATAACCTTGGAAATGAAAACTTACCCCCTCTCTCCTGGCCTCTGATTTCTGCAGGTGTCTTCCAATGATACGGCATTTCCAGAAACCAGAGGGCAGGGAGACTATGTGACAGTTCCTTGAGCTTTGGCTCCTGGAGCACAAACCAGGAAGGGAGAAGTGTGGAGACTAGGACAGGAGAGCAAGTGGAAGGCTTCCAGCATAGGATTGAATATTTCTCTTAGCCAATTCCGTGCTGTGTATTTTCATAGCCTCTAACTTTTTCCACTTAACCTTTAGGTATTCAGTATCCTAGTCTGTTCTCCAAACATTCACTGTGATTTGAATTTGCAGTTTTAGTTGGTGCATGGAAGAAGGTCAAGCTGAATAGGTAACAGCGCTTGTCCTGACAGTGCCTTACCTAACTCTAGAAAGAGATGACCATGTCAACAAGAGGCTATGATCCATTGAAATAGATACTAGAGTTGAGATGGCGTTAGGCATTGCAGGAAATTCAGCAAATGACTTCTCTATTGTGAGAGGCAGGGGAAGTCAAGAAAAATTTTATAGATAGTAATAGTTAAAATGAGCCTTGAAGAAAAATGAGGTGCCTTGGTTATTTCTCTCAGGGACCTTATTTTAAGCATTATTTCTAGCTGCTTTATTAGGAACTCTCTATGTCTGCTAGACAATCTGTATCACAAGTATCTAATTTGGGTTCCTAGTGTTCCTCATCTCCTGGTATTCCTGTGCTTGTGTAAGATAGATGCAGTGACTTGCTTCTACCAAAAAAATAGGACAGAAATATGGGACATAAATTATGAGCTTCAGTTACAAAATGACTCTGATTTCTTCCTTTCTCCACTTCTCTCTCTCCCTCCCTCCCTTTCTCTCTGGGAAACCTGCTACTGTGTTGTAAATACTCATCTCACTCCATTCCCGCCACTGCAAAAGAATATCTGAGACCAGGTAATTTGTAAATTATGGTTTGCTTTCTGGTTCCAAGATGGTGCCTTGCTGCTACAACCTGTGGATGAGACAAATGCTGTGTTCTCACAGGTAGAAAAGAAAGAAGAGGCAGGCATCTCTCTGAAACTTCTTTTATAAGGGCATTAATCCCATTCATGAGGGCAGAATCCTCAAAGCTTAATCCAAAGTGGTTCTACTTCTTGGTATCACCATTTGTGGGATTGAGTTCCAACATGAACTTTGTAGCGATACAGATATTCAAGCTGTGACATTCTGTTTCTGGTACTCCTAATTTCATATCTTCTTTTCATTTCCAATAGTTCCAATATCTCTGAGCCTGGACTTATTTATTTATTTTAACATATTTTTTCTTTGATTATTTGTATATAATAAAATCTTATCAAATGAAAAACATCAAGGTAAAGAAAGATTTAAATAATATTTATCACTCAAGCTGAATACAATTCTTCTTTCAGGCCAATAAAATGATGGTTTTGGCTTGGGTTTTATTGTTGCCAAAGTTACTTTTAGTCTACTCGAGTTTTCAAATTCCTCTATCAAAATTCTCACTCTGAACTAGGATAAAGACTGGAATGTTAGAGAGTGTCCCTCCATGTTTGCATTATATAAATATTAGTAGAATATTTATCCTGTACTTTAGGATATGCAAAACTGTTTATTTCCAGAAAGATTATTTGCAACATACTGATACCTTTTTAAAAGATTCAAAACTAGAAGTAGATCTAGATAAGAGACAGCATTATAAGCCAGACCTGACCCAGTGAAAGTGTTCATTTTTACATTGCAAAGAATTTCAAAGAAGGAGCATTTTAATGCTCTGTCAAGTGAACATATATGTGTGCCCATTGATCTCATTTATGAACAAATGCCTGAGCATAATTGGAAATTCTTTTGTTGGAATTTGGATATAACCTGGTTCCTTGTATTTAAAATATGGTCATAGAGAATGACTAAACATCCTAGTTTATCCAGGTCTGTTTTAGGTTTAGCTAAAAAATCTCATGTCCTAGGAAAACCCTTCTTAGTTCCACATAAACTGTGTAGTCTGTCAATTGATGACTGAACAACAGCAGCATTGGTGTTACCTGGGAGCTTGTTAGTAATGAAGAATCTTGGTCCCACTTCAAACCTACTGAATCTGAAATTAGTTTTTAATATGATCCACTGGGGATTCACAGGCATATAAAAGTCAGGAAGGAACAATAATAGGAATGAGTCGAGAATCTGTATACCTTAAATAAATGCTTTTAAACGTTCCTGTTTTCTACTTCCTTTTCTCTGACAGCAGCATTGTTTAATTTATGGGAAGATCTTCAATAGTCCTAGTTCCCCCAGGACTTTTAAAATTATAATTATCCTGAGAAAGCACAGACTATCAATTGCCCACTGAGAGGTACCAGTTGTAACTTCATCGATATCCCCTTTGCCTATGTGCTCGTGTACTTTCAAATTAAATTTACTGTTTCAGGAAGGTCTTTTAATTCAGATACACCCAACTATCTGGAGAGTCATGATTAAACTCACGAAAATGTACAACCAACAACTCACTATGTTAAAGAACTCGCTAATAAACAAAATTCTAGTAATTTTCTTCTATCTTCTGATAATTTGGGGATTCAAACCTCTATTAGTGAATTTCTGGACAAAAATTGATGAAAAATTTCTATGTCTGGGTTTTTGGGGGATAGAAATACCTTCTATTTTCATTTTTGTGCAAATGATTTTCTAATAATTTAAAAATTCAGAAAACAAATGGTCAAAATCATGAACTAAATTACTTGTACGTAATTAAATACCTTTGTTGGTAAATCCTCCCATCTCTATGTGCAATCTGACTATATAGATTCTCTTTTTTTCCTCTCCATTTTGGAAGGCAGCATTTGTCCTGTAGGGTAGCATACATTTTAATATTTATATTTTGAATATACTTTTTCTAAAGCACTTTTATTTAGCATTGTGGGTTTCTAACTTTGCTCATGGACCCATGGAATAATCTCCTGAACCTCCAATGTTTGTTTAAGTTGGCATAAACCACACACCTAAAAAAAAAAAATTCCAGCAAAGCTTCCTATGGTCACCATCCAGAAACAAAGCTCAGATTCACTACTGGCCCAGTACCTGAAACCTTGACTGCTAAGTGGAACTGCAGGGTTGACTTCAGATCAGGAATGAATGTATGGCTTTGTGGGGAAATGAGGTTTTCCTGGACTTTGATTTACTTCATCTTTATTCCAGCTTAACTAAAGTATTAAACAGAATAACTTTATTAGACATAGCACCCATATTTGAGATCTGAATCAAGACAGATTTGAGTCTGCCTTTACTCTGCTGTCAAGAGCTGAATGATTTAGAGAACAATCACAGGAACTCTATGAGCCTTGGTATCTCTATCTTTAAAATGAATAATAAGTGAATATTTTGCAGAGTTACTGTGGGAGTTCAATGAGCAAGTATACAAAAATTACAGAATGCAATACTTCAGCATTTAGTACTGTCACCATGGTGGATATCCATGTTATTTGTGAAGTGATAATACTTGCTGTCCTGAAAATAAAAATAGAATAAAGATATAATTCTGTACAAATGGGTAGGCATATGTATTTAAACATATTCATGTGTTTTCTACAACTATAATTTATTTGTACAATTCTTTCCCAGTCTGTTGTCCAAAATATTAAATGCCATTTGGGAAAGGGAAACACAGCAACACATGTTCTTATTTGTCCCAGACCAATTTTGCAATTTTTAGACCATATCAAAATGCCATTGTTTGTGTGAATTATGTATATGTGTCCCTGAAAACTTACACCAGAGCCTTGTACAATCTTGAAAACTAGTCTACATTACTTTATGCATAATATATGATTAATTTACCCTTGACAGAATAGATAGTACAAAGTTACAGTTTTTACAGAAATTTAAATATATATTTTACCCTCCTTATACAGAGGATTGCATATTGAAAGAGTTTGGAGTCAGATACCTACCATTCATAACTATTTGATCAAGGGAAAGTCATTTAATTAATCAACCTTAGATTTTTTAATGTTTACAATAATATTAATTATAATGACAAATTATCATTATGGCAATAATGATAAATGTGGTCAGCATTTAGAGTGCTTACTATGCCATAACCCACATTTATTTATTTATTTAAGTATTAGTATTAGTCACACTTTGTAGATGACAAAACTGAGGTTCAGAGAAGTAAGTGATACAGCCAAGTTTATCCAAACAATAAGCATCAGAGCTGGGATTCACATGTATGTTTCAAAGTACTGGGACTTCCCCATACTGCGAAGTACTGACAATTTCCAGGTGTTGTCATTAGGAACTGAGTCAATGCAGAAAGAGAATACTCCCTATAGAGTTTCGTAAATGTTGCCTATTATTTGTGTTATTAAAGACTCTGACCTCTGATGCCAGAGGAAAGTCTATTATATCAGAGAAAATTCAAGTAGGAAGAAGTCCTGCAAATCTACCTTTCTAGGATCTTAACTAATGAGTTATTTCTGATGTTTCCCTCGTCAATGGCCACTTCCAAATTCTTCTCCATTAAATACTAACCCCATTGCCTCCCCTGAATCAAAATTTCTAGATACCTATTCCTGTCTTCATTTAGTATAAGGATGGTTACATTAGTTTGCTAGGACTGCTGCAATAAATTACCACAAGCATGGTGGCTTAAAACAACAGACATTTTTCTTACAAAATTAAACATATTTTTAACATATGAGCTAGCAGTCATATTCTTTGGTATTTACCCAAATTAATTGGAAACATTTGTCTACACAAAAACCTTCACACAGATGTTTATAGAAGTTTTATTTATAATTGTCAAAACTTGGAAGCAACCAAGATGTCTTCAGTAGGTGAAAAGATAATTAAAGTATAGTGTATAAAGACAATGGAATATTATTCAAAGCTAAGAGAAAATGAACTCTTAAGGCACGACAATACAGAGAGGAAATTCAAATGCATATTTTCAGTAAATAAGCCAATCTGAAAAGATTTTGCAATTCCAATGGTTAATTTTGTGTGTTTATGTTTCTCTGTTCTGGCATTCCCAAATATTTGATCAAATACTATATGGAGTGTTTTTGTGAGAGTGTTTTTGGATAAATTATCACTTAAATTGGTAGAGTGGGTATCATCCAATCAGGTGAAGGCCTTAATAGAACAAAAACCTGACTCTCTCTAGGTAGGAGGGGATTTTTTCTGCTTGACAGCCTTCTAAGACTAAGCCTATTTTCTGCTTTTGGATTTGAATCTAAACATTGGCTGTCTTGGGGTCCTGGCAGGTTGACTTACACTGAAGATCTTGGATTTTCCAATCTCCACTACTGCATAAGCTAATTTCTTATAATAAATCTTCTCTCTCTCTCTCTCTCTCTCTCTCTCTATATATATATATATATGTATATATATAGTATTATACTATTATATATTGTAGTATTATATTAATGTATTATAGTATTATATATAGTATGATATTATATATATGCATATTATAGTATTATACTATATATATAGTATAAGATTAGTCAGGGTTTTTTAGAGGAACAGAATCAACAGGAAGTATAATTATAAAAAGAGAATTTATTAGGTTGGCTTACACAACCAGAAGCTGGATAGTCCACAATTGTCTGTAGGCTGGACAGCTAGAAGAACCAGTAACTGGGCAGTCCAAGAGTCTAAAGCCCCAGAATAAGAGGGATAAACAGTGCTACCCTAGTCTGAGACCAAAGGCTTCTGGAGAATCACTGGCAGAGTCCCCCTTGGAAGAGTGAAGATCACAGCAGAAATCAAGAATCCGTAAAAAAAGAAATGAACTTGCATCTACTGCTGCTTCCTAGTTCTTCCAACTTTTATTCCATCCATCCATTCCAAACCATCATCCTATTGGTTGGTGCTTGCCCATGCTTAGGGAGGGTCTCTGTTTCTGTTGGCTATTCCACATGCTAATCATTCCTAGACACACTCTCATCAACACCTCATAATCCTCTTAATCCTTGACATCTCTTAATCCCATTAAGTTGACAATTCAAGTTAACCATTACATATATGTATAAAATTCTATTTGCTCTATGTCTCTGGAGAATCCCGAGTATTGCAACAGTGTATGTTTCAAATTTTATGACACTCTAGAAAAGGTGAAACTATACAGACAGTAAAAATATCAGTGGTTGCCAGGTTTTGAGGAGAAGACAAGGATAAATAGGCAGAACACAGAGAATTTGAGAATTTTCAGGGCGGTGAAACTATTCCTTCTCCTACTTTAATGGGGACCCATGTCATTATACATTTGTTAAAACCCATAGAATATACAACGCCCAGAGTGAACCCTAATTTAAACGATGGACTTAGAGCATTGATGTGTCAACATAAGTCCATCAATTGTACAAATAATGTGTTGCTATATAGGTGGATATTGGGGCAGGTTGTATGAAAGGGAGGGCAGAAGGTCTACATGAACATAAGGAAAAACACATAAATGTATTTTCTCACAGTTCTGGAGGCCAGAATTTTGAAATCAAGGTTTTCAGCAGGGCTATATTCTATCTGCCAATGCTAGGAGAGAGTTCTTTGCCTCTTCCAGCTTTTGTGGCTGTGGGCATTCCTTGACATGTGGACCCATCACTCAATCTCCATTGCTGCCAAGGCCACATTGCTTTCTAACCCTCTTTTCCTCTGTGTGTTTCTTATAAGGACACTTGGAATTAAATTTAAGGCCCATTTGGTTAAACCAGGGCAGTCTCTGCATCTCAAGATGCTTGACCTGATTACCTGTGCAAAGAACATTTTTTCCTTAAGGTACTATTTATAAGTTCCAGAAATTAGGGCATGGACATGTCTTTTGGGAGCTATTATTCAGAACACTAGAACAATCATTTAATCCCAATCAGAGGCTTTGGAGAATGTACTCAATGACTTCTCCGAAAGTTTTGTTTCTATTTATGAAAAAGGATGCATGAGAAGGAATTAACTTTCGTAACTCCCTTTCTATCACAGGTATTAAATAATAAGTTACCAGAAGCAGAAGAAGTTATCCTGGGTCTAAGAGATGACAAACCTGAAGACTTGGTTAAGCTGCGGAAAAAGCCTGACTCTTATTCCATTTGTGTTTGTGAGAGTGTGTGTGGTTTTAAATTGTTGATAATTGTGAATTTTTGTTAGTTTCCAATTCAAAACACCCTAACATAGGAAAATACAGCACAAGAGAAAAAAGAACTTACATGATATTCGAAATATCTCAGTTGTCAAGTTGCCTGAAGGGATATTTGGGGATTATTTCATTTAAGTCCTTAAAAATAAGAGTGAAGAGAAGTAGCCTAGCTGAAGGACGAAACATGCTAGAACAAACTACTAGACTAAAAAGTCCATGAAAACAATTTGAACTGTATAAATATTTGAATAACAAACACATAGATGGAGGGAGAGACATGAAACAAATGCCAGTGCTTCAGGGCAAAAGCCTCAGGAGAAGCTTTAGGTGAGTCCAGTTGGTAAGTCCAGTTGATAACCATGTCGGTGAGGGGATATCTGATGGCTTATCACACCGTAGCACTTAAGAACAAAGGCCCAAGTTCTAAATACATCGGAGAAAACAAAGGTGACAATCAAATGCTTCTCCTAAATTCAATAGTTAACTATTCCCTCAAGAATACACATACACAAGAAGTGATAAACTAGGAAAGTGTTTGAGAAAAATATTTGTGAGAAATTTGGTCTCAGTAATACAGAGTGAAGACTGTGTGTGAAAGCAAACAACTATGGAAAGTTCTAAAAGCAAATTTGGCTTTTTGTCAGTTTGTCAATTAGAAGCTCCTTTGTGAGTCATTACTCTCTTTGGTACCCTAACCAATGAAGTGACAACACTCCTTGAAATCTTCCTAGCTCTACAGTCTATGAATTTATGTACTGCATTATACTATAGCTTTAAATGGATAGCAGTTTATACCTGTGGTTGATACCATTTCAATTTTTTGTTTCACAAAATACAAGCTTAAATTGAATGCAATTGGCATCATAAAAATACCAACAATAATAATACTTAATAAGAGAACTTATTCTTTGTTAAACATTAATTTCTCACAAGTGTATCAAGCATATTATCTTTTCAGATCCTTTCAGAGATTCTGGGAATAGAATGCTATAGGTATTCTAACATTAAAAGAAACAAAGAATATCCGTGTCCAGATTCAGATCAATAAGCACATAAATCATGTCAAGCTTAAAGCATTGTCTCTGTCAGTTTTTCCTTGCTGTCACTAAAATACTCTACAAGAACAACTTAGAGTAAGTAAAGTTTATTTTGGCTAATGGTTTCAGGGGTTCAGTCCATGGTTGATTGACTCCATTGCTTTGGGCCCAAGATGAGCCCAGAACATCATGGTGGAAGGGCACTATGGAACTGTGGAGGAAAGCAGTTCAGCTCATGGTATCCAGGAAAAAGAGAGAGAGAGAGAGAGAAAGAGAGAAAGAGATAGAGAGAGAGAGAGGGGAAATGAACCCTTCCAGGGCAAATTCCAGTGACCCACCTTGTCCAGTCACACTCCACCAGCCCAGAGTTACCATGCAGCATGATAAACCTTTCAAATTAGGATAGACTAAAGAAGTTACAGGTCTTATAATAGAATCATTTACCTCTGAATATTCCTGCATTAACACCAAAACTTTTGGAGGACACCTTATATACAAACCATAACACGTATCTGTGTCTTGCTTTGAAATCCCCCAAGTCACCTGGATAAACTTTGAAAACAAACAGGATTTTGTAGTAAAGATATGAATTCAGAGAATGGAAAAGTTTAGATATTCACATATAGAAAACAATTGAAGCAAGACAGAATCTGCAATAGTATGGCATAATTGGAGCTGGATTTGAAACAAATCTTATGCAGTAAAATGCCAGTCAAACTTCTACTGCTTTTCCAACCCTTAGCAGTAGTGAAGGAGCAACCCATGAGTCTGCACAGCCTGACATAGAGTCAGGGGAAGCTTGTGAAAATTATGAAATAACCTCCATCATGAAGTTCATGGAGTCTTCCTCTCAATGAGATTAAGTGAGTTTTATTTTTGATTCCTGTCAGATTTTACAGCTCTCAATGCCTGAGGCTCCCTGGTAGACTTAAAACAGGGCTTTAGCAAGAGTGTTTTTCCTTTTTCACATCTATTGAACAGAATCTCATTTCACTGAATCCAAGAAAGTTCTTCCATTTTGTAGTTGACAGGTCTTTGGCTTAAGTAGATGAATTAACTTTCTGGCCTTAAAGCTGATTGTTTTCTCCTGCCCCATCAACCTCATTCTTTGCTTTGCAAAGCCATCCTCGCTGCCACACACACCTTAATAAGCAAAACGCTCTTCCTGCTCCATGTTATAATCATGTGGATTTGCATGGGCTCAGGCATAGTATCATGAAATGCTGCAATTTTAAAGGGTGCTCTCCAGATCTTTCTAACAACCCTGATCACCATCTCCCCAATCACCAAAAGCACACCCCTGTTGTTTTCCTGGTACCTGGAGGATAGTCTCTGAACAGTTTCTAGTTTTAGGGCAGAAGGCAGGAAGCCTCCATTTTTAGAAAGATATTATGATGCTTATCTAAGACGATGTCTTACTTTCATAGTAGTTAGTACTTGCTATGTGATGGTCATATATCTTTTAATCCTTATAACCACTTTAATCATCAGAGACCACAATTATCCATTTTGCAGCTGAAATATATTACTCTTGGGGGTCAAATCTTGTGGGTAGCATCATATGCCTAGTAATTACAGAGATGAAGTTCACATCAAGTGTGCCCGTGCCCTTACCACCCATCTCCTCATATTGTGGAGGTGTTTATTGCACCTCTGTTTCAACCATAAGCTGCCATTCTGTACTCTAATATAGATTACTCCAGAGAAGTCCTTTCAAGACCAAACCTTTATAAGAACCAGGAAGCACTTTCTGCATGGGATATTGTGGCACCATTCTATCAGATGAAGTCTAATGGAAAGGGCAACCAGCTCCAATTATGCAGCTCTGTCAATTTAATAGTTTTTAAATGTTGTCCAAAGAACAGGACCAGAAGTACAACACGTATATAGGGTGAAGACAGTCTCTTTAGTCTAGAAGTGAGCCATAGCTGGAGAGGGCAATGTGACTTTGAAGCTTTGAATGTAAAGCCAGAATTGGAGAGAGAAAGCAGAGAAGTCCCTGAGAGATGCTTCAGATGTGGGCTGTGCAGAGAATACGAGTAGATTCCAGTTTCCCCATAACAAGCAGGATTAGGACTTCTGATCCTACCTGCCTGAGTGAGACAGTAGAAGAATAGAATCTAGATGGAGAAGACCCCACACATTCATCTTCAGGATAGTAAAATAGCCCAGCCAATTTACTCTAATAAAATGGTTGTGTCTTTTGGGTGCTACTAATGAGCCACATTCATGGCTAAACAATTCATGTAAATCATTTTATTTTGTTTTCATGATGATTCTTGATATTATTTCTTGTGCTTTTTGGAGTCTCATTTAGGAAGTCCTGGCCTAATCTGACATAATGAAGATTTGGGCCTACATTTTCCTCTAATAGTTACAAGGTCTCTGGTCTAATTCCTAGGTCTTTGAACCACTTTGAGTTGAGATTTGTGCATGGTGATAGATAGGGGTTTAGTTTCATTTTGCTGCTTGTGAATTTCCAGTTTTCCCAGCACCATTTGTTGGGAAATGTATGTTTTTGGCACCTTTGTCTAATATGAGATAACTGTATTTATGTGGGTTTGTCTCTGTCTTCTGTTCTGTACCATTGGTCTACATGTCTATTTTGGTGCTGATACCATGCTGTATTTGTTACTATAGCTTTGTAGTATAGTTCAAGGTCTGATATTGTGATGCCTCCTGCTTCATTCTTCTTGATAAGAATTGTTTTGGATATTCAGGGTCTCTTACTTTTCTAAATAAATTTTATGATTGCTATTTCTATTTCTATAAGGAATGACATTGGGATTTTAATTGGAATCACATTGAATCTGTATTCCACTTTGGGTAGTATGGCCATTTTGATTATATTGATTCTGCCTATTCAAGAGCATGGGAAATTTTTCCATCTTCTAACATCTTCAGTTTCTTTCTTTAGTGTCTTATAGTTTTCATTGTAGAGTTTCAATGAAATGTAGTTTTCAATTCAATGAAATGTAGTTTTCATTTCATTTTCTTTCACCACTCTTGTTAGATTGATTGCCAAGTATTTTATTTTTTTTTTTGAGGCTGTTGTGAATGGAGTAGTTTCTCTGATTTCTCTTTCAGAGAATTCATTGCTGGCTTATAGAAATACATTTGATTGATGAGTGATTTTATATCCTGCAATTTTGCTGAATTCATTTATTAATTCTAGAAGTTTTCTGCTGGAAGTTTTTGGATCCTCCAAGAATTTTTTGGATCCTCATGTTATCTGCAAATAATGATAGTTTGAGTTCTTCTTTTCCTATTCATATCCCTTTAATTTCTTTCATCTGTCTAATTGCTCTGGCTAGAGTTTCAAGGGCTATGTTGAATAGAAGTGGTGAAAGAGGGCATCCCTGTCTTGTTCCAGTTTTTAGAGGAAATGCTTCTGATTTTTCTCCATTTAAGATGATGTTGTCCTTGGGCTTATCATAGATAGCTTTTAGAATGTTAAGGTATGTTCCTAGTATCCCTAGTTTTTCTAGTGTTTTGAACATAAAAGGTGCTGTATTTTGTCGAATGCTTTCTCTGCATCAATTGATATAAATGTATGATTCTTATCTTTAAGTCTATTGATGTGATGGATTATGTTTATTGATTTCTGTATGTTGAACCAAACTTGCATCCCTGGAATGAATCCAACTTGATCATGGTACACAATTTTTAATATGGTTTTGTATGCAATTTGCCAAAATTTTATGGAGAAATTTTGCATCTATGTTCATCAGGGATATTGGTCTGAAATTTTCTTCTTTGATGCGTCTCTGTCTGGTTTTGGTATCAGGGTAATACTGGCCTCATAGAATGAGTTTGGAAGGGTTCTCTCCTTTTCTATTGTATGGAATAATTTGAGGAGTATTGGTATTAATTTTCTTTGTAGGTCTTGTAGAACTTGGCTGAGAATGCATCTGGTCCCAGGTTTTTCTTTGCTGGTAGGCTTTTAATGGTGTCTTCTATTTCCTTGCTTTAAATTCATCTGTTTAAGTTGTGTATGTCTTCCTGGTTCATTGTGCCTAGGTCATATGCCTCTACAAATTTGTCAGTGTCTTCAGGGTTTTCTGTTTTACTGGAGTATAAATTTTCAAAATAGTTTCTAATTATCCTCTGTATTTCAATAGTGTCTGTCATGATATTTACTTTTTATCATGAATTTTAATAATTTGAGTTTTATCTCTTCTTTTTAGTAGAGTGGCTGTTTGTCAAATTTATTTATTTTTTCAAGGAACCAGCTTTTTGTTTTATCAATTGTTTTAATTTTTTCTTTTGTTTCAATTTCACTGATTTTGCCCTTGATTTTAATTATCTCCTGTCTTCTACTTCTCTTGGTTTTGGGTTTGTTCCTCTTTTCCTATGGCTTTGAGATGTAGTGTCAGGAGATTTATTTGTTGACTTTTTCTTCTTTTAATAAATGAGCTTAATGCAATGAACTTTCCTCTTATCACTGCCTTCATAGTGTCCCAGAAATTTTGATAAGTTGTTTCAGAGTTCTCATTTACCTTTAAAAATTGTTTATCTTCTCCCTAATGTCTTCTGTTATCTATGCATCATTCAATAGCATATTATTTAGTTTCCAGGTGTTTGAGTAGCTTCTAATTTTTATTTTATCATTGGTTTCTAATTTAATTCCATTATGGTCTGATAGAATGCAAAGTGTGTCTCTATTTTTTTTGTATTTGCTAAGACTTGCTTTGTGGCATAACATATGGTCCATTTTTTGAGAAGGATCCATGTGCTGCTGAGAAAAAATTGTATTCACTCATTGATGGATGGAATATTCTATATATGTCTGTTAAGTCTAAATTATTGATTTTTTTTATTGAGTTCTATAGTTTCTTTGTTTAGTTTTTGTTTGGAAGATCTATTTAGTGGTGAGAGATGTGTGTTAAAGTCACCCAGTATTATTGTGTTGTGGTCTATTTGATTCTTATAGTTGAGAAGGATCAGTTTGATATACATAGATGCCCCATTGTTTGGGGGGCATAGATATTTATGATTGTTATGTCTTGTAATATATGATTCCCTTAAGTGGTATAAAGTGTCCTCCTTTATCCCTTTTCTCTCACTTCGGTTTGAAGTCCACTTTATCTGATACAAGGTTGGAAACCTCTGCTTTTTTATGTAGTCCATGTGAGTGGTACATTTTTTCCCACTCTTTCACCTTCAGTCTTTGGATGTCTTTTCCTGTGAGATGAATCTCTTAAAGGCAGCATATTGTGTCTTTTTTTAAAAATGCAATCTGTCAGTCTATGTCTTTTAATTGATGAGTTTAGGCCATTCACATTCAGTGTTATTATTGAAATATGTTTTGTAATCTTGGTTATTTTGGTTTATTTTTTGTTTTTAACTTGACTTGAGTTTTCCTTTGATTGGCCTTTGCTTAATTGTAGTTCCTCTTTTTGTTAGATTTTTATTGTTGCTTATCATTTCCTCCTCGTGGAATATTTTGCTGAGAATGCTCTGTAGTGCAGGCTTTCTTGTTGTAAATTCTTTTAACTTTTGTTTATCATCAAAGGTTTTTATTTTGTCATCAAATCTGAAGCTTAATTTTGCTGGGTATAATACTTGGTTTACATCCATTTTCTTTCAGAGCTTGATATATGTTGTTCCAGGATCTCCTGGCTTTTAGAGTCTGAGTTGAAAAATCTGCTGAGATCTGAATTGGTCTCCCCTTATATGTAATTGATTCCTTTCTCTTGCAGCCTATAAAATTCTATCTTTATTCTATGTGTTAGGTGTTTTTATCATAATATATTTTGGTATAGATCTGTTGAAATTTGTGCCTTTGGTGTCCTATAAGACTCTTGTACTTGATTTTCCAATTCATTCTTTATGTTTGGAAAATGTTTTTATATTATTTCATTGAAGAGATTGTGCATTCCTTTGGTTTGAAACTCTGCACCTTACTCTATCCCAATAAATCTTAGATTTGTTCTTTTGATGCTATCCCACAATTCTTGTGTGTTCTGTTTATGGTTTCTTACTGTAAATGGTAAGGGAAGGTAATGGGGAAGGGAGGAAGTTAGTGGAGAAAAGAAGGGAGATTGTGAATTGAAATCGAATTCCATGCATGTATGATTATATCAGGATGAACCCAAATACTATATATAACTATAAAGTTCTAACAAAAATTTAAATATCTCCCCAGAATATGCTTAAAAATATATTCCTTATATCTGCTCAAGTCCTAGGCATAGCCTATAATGAAAACTTGTTTTAGTGAAGTCTACATTCATTTTCTTTGAGTCTTAGACACTGAAGAAAAATGGCTGGCTTAAGTGTCACAGAAACATGTGATGTGTCTCTTATGTTTTCAGTGATCCTCAGGTCTCATTTGACTCTCCTGGAAATTTGTCAGTACCTCAGAAACAGTCTCTAGTTTACCTCAAGGTCAAGAATCCACTTCCTTTGTCAGGACCTTCCTGTCATCTCAGCCATTCCTTCTGTCTAGTCAGGAACATTTCATTTTTCCAAGGTCTGCAGTGTTTTGGTCATTCTCCGGATAGCAGACCTTGAAGTCCTTTGAATGACTTTTCTTTTGAGCAGAGTCTGTAACTTGCTGTCTTCATTGCCTTTGCAAAAATTTTAGCATCTGAGAATTACTCACTGGTGAACTATATTTAACTATTTTTACATGGCATATTTGGGGAGAGACATTGCTTAAGCATGACATTTAGTGCCAGTAACTGATTTGAAGAAACAGAAACTATTCTATTGAAATCTTTTATTAGAAAACATATCCTACTTTACTCAAACCATTCTGAGCCCTTGAGTCAGTAAAGTGTTTACAATTTTGAGGTGAATAAAATAGAATCTTTCAACGAGATGTCAGTGTTTCCATTACACCCTTCTTTTTTCACCTCAAAGTAGCACAAGTTTATTAGTATGTCCATAAAAATTAGTATTCTGCTGAAACCTGGCACAGAACCATAAAGTAAATGTTTACATATCTTTTCAAATATCAATTCAGTTGTTTCTACTAAATGGCAGACTTGCCAGGCATAAACATTCTCAATTCACAGTCTTTCTCAGTTAATTTATCTGGGCTATTCTTTCGAAGACTAAACATAGCTCAGAAACAGCACCTGAAATGGACAGGAAGCCAGAAAAGCCTAAAGAGAAAGAATTTATTAATTATCCAAAAACTTCCCACATGAGGTCATCCTAAATAAGTGGAAACTATCAAATAAGGTGAACAAACTCAAGAAAACAGTGTTATTTGCACTAAAATATGAATCTCTTTATCTCAGGAAATGGCCTGAGGATCAACTCACTGCTCCAGAGAGATGCTCAGGACAAAAGTGCAGATGGAATGCTGACTGAACCCCAACTTACTTGGCTGATCTGGTGATGGATTGTTAGTTGACTCTTCGTTGACATGAACAAAATACCTTATATGAACAACTTAACTGAGGAAAGATTCATTTTGGGTTTCAGAGATTTCAGTACCTCATTGGCCAGCTCCATAATGTGAGCCTGAAGTAAGGCAGAGTGTCAGGGTGAAATGGCATAGCAGAGCAAAGATGTTCCCTTCATGGCAGATGGGAAGCAGTGAGAGAGGAAGGAGCTAGGAACAGGATTTAGTCCCTAAAGCTATGCACCCAAGAACTTACTCACTTCCACTAGGTCCAATTCCTATACTTTTCACCACCTCCCAATAGTCTATAAATTATGAATTTCTTGACAAATTAATCCACTGATGAGGTCAGAGCCCTCATGGCTCAATCACTTTCCCAAAGCCCCACTTGTGAACATTCCTGCACTGGGGACCAAATCTTCCATATATGAGACTTTGGAGGAATTTCCAGATCCAAACCATAACAGGTAGAGAAGCCAGTTTTCTACTAGTGTTTCACACTTTAGGTTAATAGTAGAATAGTAGAATAGACTGAAAAAATGAGTTTCTGGATAACATAAGATCCAATGAGGAAAGGGAAAGGAAAGTATGGTGAACTTATTTAGGATTGGGAGATAGTAAGAAATCAAGGATCCAGTCTCTCTTCTTTTTCTAACTCCTATTCTGGTTCTGCTTAGATTAAATTATTGTTCTGAGATCTCTATCTTCTTGCCTTCTCCCATAATTACAACTAAATTCCTATTATAGTAAAGAGACTATCAGAATTAGAAAACATTTGACCTGCCTCTTCCACTCACTGGCTGTGTGTTTTGAATAAGATAATTCATGTTCTGAATATGGATATGTTTGACCAAAATTATCTGGCAAAGAATTCTTAATAAATATTTGATGATGCTAAATACTACTCCATTTACATGGTTAGGGTTATAATGACATGAGATGACACATGAAATTAACAACAATAAATATATGCATTCATTATGTGTGAGGCATGGTCAAAAATTAGGAACACAATATCTTACCTAATCTGTACAATACACATTTCGACAATTTTTTTGTTTGTTTCTTGATTCTGAATACAAATAATCAGAAGCTGAAAATTTCAGCATATTTCTCAAGATGATAATTATTCCCAAATTAATCTATAGAGTCAGTAAAATTTCAGATGGCTTACTTTCTTGCAAATATTGACAAGATGATTCTAAAATTGATATGGAAATGCAAACAACCCACAAGAGCCAAAGAAATTTTGAAAACAGAAAAAGAAAAACAAATGAACAAAATCTGTATTTGGAGATACATACTAATTGATTTCTAAACTTATTATGAATCTCTAGTAATCAAGATAGTGTGATATTGGCATACTCATGGATACACTGATAGATAAAATATAAAAGGGAGTACCACAAAAGACCCATATATTCATGGCCATTTGGTTTTCTGCAAAGGCAATTGAGCAATTCATTGGAAGGGTAGTATTTTTTAAAAAAATGAAGTAGCAATAACTTGATGCACCTGGAACAAAATGTACCCTGATCCCTGGCTCATATCACACAAAATCACAATTTAAAAACATAACTAAATTTTTTAAAGAACTTACCTCGTCTGACTACTTCATGTTACTGTGAATGATATCCCCATACTAGAACAAATCATAAACTAGAAGTTCTTTTTTGAGTCTGTGTCTTATCAACAATTCTTGCCTTAATGCACAAAAACAGGCAAAACATCAATCTCAAAATGTTCATTATTGCTCCCGGAATAAAATTAAAACCCTTAAACTTCTGGGAGAAATTCTCTGTGGCCTGGAGTTAAGCAAAAAAATTCTTTTAAAAGAAAAAAAAAACAATAGCCTGGTTCAGTGACACATACCTGTAATCCCAGCAGCCCAGGAGGCTGAGTCAGGAGGATCACAAGTTCAAAGCCAGTCTCAGCAAAAACAAGGTGCTAAGCAATTCAGTGAGATCCTATCTCTAAATAAAATACAAAATAGGACTGGGGATGTGGCTCAGTGTTCAAATGCCCCTGAGTTCAATCTCTGGCACCCACTCTCCCCCCAAAAAGAATACAAAATACACTAACAATGAAAAAAAAAAGAGACTTCATTTAAGTGAAAATCTTATACTCTTCAAAAGGCAGTTACAGTAATCAAAATATAGAAATGAATAATAGAAAAGAAGAAAATTTTGTAAAACATATCTGACAGAAGATTCATGTAGCATTTTTATAGAATAATCTCCTAGGAAAATGACAAGACAAACATTATATAAGTATTTAAAGGATTTCCCAGAACAGTCAAAACTAATATATAGCATTAGAAATCAGATCAGTAGTTGCCTGGGATTGGAAATAGATAGGGGGCACTTACGTGAAAAACAGGAAAGAAAAAACTCCATGTGGAATCTTTCTATTTTATGAATGACATGTTGGTGATATGAGTTAATTTGTTATAATTCATCCAGTTTTCCACTAAAAGGTGCAAATTTTGTCATATGTACCATAAATTTCAATAAAGATGATTTAAGGAATCAACTAAAATGATCAACAATTTGTATGGAAAATATTTTGAGATTGACTTTTGTGTCTATTTTTGTACATCTAATAAGCCAAGAATTGTTCATGAAAGAGATATTCACAAAAGAACTTCCAGTGATGATTTGTTCTTGTATGGTGATATTTACAGTAATAGCATGAAAGGGAAAAAAACATGGACAGAAGAAGTAAATTTAAAAAAAAATTCAAAAAAGTTTTCAAAATGTTTAGTGGTTTTTGTCTACAGAAAATCTAAGTAAAAATGGTCAGTAGCTAAATCATGGTCAGCATGTCAGCAGGGGGTATCTTGGTTGTATATGTAAATTTGAGAGTCATGAATGCAGAAGGTAATGTATACATAGAATAGATGGAATCATCATGGAGAATTAATAGTGATAAAATAGGAAGTCTAGGATGAAGCTGCAAAGAACATAGGATTAGGGGCAGAGAAAGAGATGCCTCTTAAAGAGAGTAAGTTTGTGTTGCTTAACAGCTAGGATAGAACCAGACAAGTAAAGTGTGAAAGAACAAGTTTAGTGAAGTGTCACAGTTAAAAGAAGTGACACATGGCCCTTTTGAGTTCATGAGAGCAGGGTAGAACAATCCTACTAGGTACCAGGAAGAAACAAAACAAATACTAATGTATTCCACTGATGTCTCTATGCAGTAAGTTTCCTCCTCCTGTTTTCAGCTCCACATCTCCTCCCTGATCTCCACATCGATACTTATTTTTTTGCTAGATTCCATGGCTCCTGGGATTCTTTGTGTCAGACCTGCTTATTTTTCCTCTATATTCCTTTGTGCAGATACTCTGAGTTCCACTGTGCTTTGATAGTCTGCTTGTGTCAAACTGAATTTTATGGAATTGCTCATTCACTGATAACAATTTCTGTCCTCTTCATTATTTGAAAATTTAAAAATTTAAATTTATCATATACTAATTGCTATCGGGTGTTGAAAGAGAGATTGCAGTAGACCCTCACCCACACCATCTTATCCTTCACCACTGACAACAAAGGCAGGTACAGTTTTGACATTAATTTTGGCTTTCTCCAGAAATTTATACTCTTTGATTCTATTTCTTTCAAATATCTTTAGGTGAAATTTTTGCTCTGGATCAAGAAAAAGATTGGTTGTGCAGCTGAGATCATTATTCTAGGTCCCAAGAGAGTTTCCATTAGGTAAATGTTGATGTATTTATCTGTAGTATCATTACATTTGAAAGCCTGGCCAACAAATGAGGGAGTCATTTTGCAAACAGGCCTTCAACTGACTCCATATATATTTTTTTCCAAACCATTTCAGCCAAGGGATAAATTGGCGTCTTTTCTAATGTGATCACATAGTGGAAAGAACATTATTTATTGCACTAGGTTAGCTGTATAACCTTGGACAAGCATATAGGACTTTAGGTAGCACAAAGAAAGAATCACTTATACACAAGTCAAGCCAAAGAAGTTATAAATATTTTGCCAATTTAAAATTACATATCTGACTTTGAATTTCAGGTTGGATTTTTTCTTTAATAAGCAGAACAATATTCTTCCATGTGAGAAACAGATCACTTTACTGTGGTTCATTTAAACAGAGAGAGACAAGGATCAAAAGAAAAACAGAAATTTCAAGATGTTTTCTAAACTTGAAACTATGAAATGATTCAATCTTTTATGCCATCTATGTGAATGTAGAATTCTGAAATCAATATATTATACAAATGCTATCTTATATAATGTGTCAGATTTTTTTCTTTCACTTTGAAAATGTCATATTTCTTATTTCAAAATGGGATACACATCTATCATCTCTTCTCATTACCACAGTCACCACTCTATATTGACCTAGAAGATTAAATCATTAATCTCTTCATTGATCTCCAAGTTTCTGGCTTGTCTTCCACTCTCAATCCGTTCTTTTAATTTAATCTTCTTAAGATTTAAACCACTAGAAGAAAACATAGGGCAAATGTTCAAGACATTGGTCTGGGCAAATAGTTTTTGGATGTGATTCCAAAAGCACAAGCAATGAAATAAAAAAATTGACAAACAGGATTACATTAAGCTAAAAAGCTGCTACAGAGCAAAAGAAATAATAAGCAGAGTTAAAAGACAAACTACAAAGTAGAAGAAAATATTTGCAAACTATTCATCCAACAAGGGATTAATAACCAGAATATACAAAGAACTAAAAAAAAAAACAGAAAAAATAAATAATCCAGTTTAAATAGGCAGATGATCTGAACAGACATTTCTCAAGACATACAAATGATGAACAAGTATATGAAAAAATATTCAACATCACTATGCTTCATGAAATGCAAAAAAAAACTACAATGAATTTATTATCTCACCTCAGTTAGAATGCCTATAATCAAAAAGATAGTAAGTGGAAAATGCTGGTGAAGATCCAGAGAAAGACCTTTCTGTTGGTGGGAATATAAACAAATACAGCCAGTTAAAAAAAATGAAATTTTTTCAAAATACAGAAAATAGAATTACCATATGTTTTGAGCAATTCCACTGATAGGTGTATACCCAAAAGAAAGGAAATCAGTATGTCAGAGAAATACCTGCACTCTCATTTATTGTAGCCCTATTTGTGGTAGCTAAAGTATGGAATCAATGTAGGTAGATGTTCATTAGTGGATGACTGGAGAAAGAAAGACAATGCATTGTATATGCCATGGAATATTATTCAGTTATAAAGCAATAAAATTTGCTATTTGCAGCAACATGGATGGAACTGGACAATGTTATGTTCAGAATGTCAGGTTCAGAAAGACAAATAACACATGTTCTTTCTTCTATGAAGAAACTAAAACAATTGATCTTGTAGAGTAGAATAGGTACCAGAGGCTGACAAGGATTAGGGAGGGGCTGACAGAGAGAATGGTTAATTATTACAGGTACAGTTGAATAGGAGGAATACCTTCTAATGTCTTGTAGGACAACAGTGTAAATGTGGTTGACAGTATTTAATTGCATATTTCAGAATAACAAGTAGAGAAGATTTTGAAAGTTCCCTAAAGAACTGATAAACGTTTGAGGTAATGGATAAATTATTCTGATATAATTATTATGCATAGTATACATATATTGAAGTATCACACTGTGTCCATGAATATGTATAATTATTATGTGTCAATAAAAAATGTTTAAAAATTAGCTAGGTGTAGTGGGTGCACGTCCGTAATCCCAGTGACTATGGAGGCTTAGGTAGGATGATTACAAGTTTGAGATGAGCTTGGGCAATTTAACAAGAGCTTGTCTCAAAATAAAAAATGGCCAGATATGTAGCTCAGTGGTAAAGTGCCCCTGGGTTCAATCCCCAGTCCTGCAAATAAATTAATCAATTAAAATTAAAAATTAAGCCACCTCTACTTATTGAATTAAGTCCAAATTATTTATCTTTACATTTCAAATTCTGGATTAACTTGACTAGTCAAATTTCTTCTTCCTCTATGCTAAAAGAGAACTCTTATCCCAGTCAGGTGAATACAAATATTTGTGCCTTGATCATATCATTTCCATCCCAAACCATGTTTTTTTTAATTTGGAAATTTCTCCATCATCTCAACTTGTTAGTTCCATATCCACTTCCTCCATGAAGTACTGTTGATTTCTCCTCAGATCTTATCAAATATTATATCTTTTTAATAAATGTTTGTAGGATTAGAACTTAAATATCAGCCACATGTTTCTGTGTTTTGTTTTCTTAGATTTCGATAGGTTGGGTTATTTATTTTAAGAGCAGAAATTTAACTGGCTTACTTATCACTCAAGGTCTGTGGCTCCTCCTATTTGTCTTGATTTGATTGGTTGAAATTTGACTTGAGGTCACGCTCTGCCATGCCTTTCATGTTCTCTTCATCTTTCACCATAACTAAGTTGGAATATTTCTTTGTTGTTCTTCTACATTATGGAGGTGGTACAGTGTAGTGTGATTTTAGTGTGCTGGATCAGGAGTTGTATTGTAAATTTACGTTGATATCTTCACTAAACACCATTAATCATTGAGATGAGGACTGAGCAGAGAGTTTTAGATTTAACGATATGATAATTATTAGTTCATTTTGAAGTTGCAAGCTTAATAGAGTAGTAAGGTATAAATCCAGGTTAAACTAGGTTAACTAGAACATGGAAAGAGTATCTATTAATTTATTTATATAATCATCATTTTATTCAACAAACTCATTTTCAACTAAACTATTATAGCAGCTTTTAATTTTTTTTCTCTTAATTTTACAATCTTTTTCTGAAACTTTCTTACATAGCTAATTAGGTAGTATTCATATAACAGAAATCTACTGTGTTACTTTCTTGTGTGAAATCAGCTAATGGCCTCTTAAACATTGGGTGCAGGATAAAATTCTA
>CM053399.1:33207440-33225933 GCA_028644305.1 Xerus rutilus
AGTTGTAAGTTGTATAGAATCACAACATATATGTAGTCATACATAAAGTTAGGGCTATTCCACCACCTTTACTGTCCCCATGCCTCCTCCCCCCTTACACCACTGTGAACAGAGATCCACCATTGTTCCCATGACCTTCCCCACATTATGGATCAGCATCCACTTTTCAATGAGTACATTCAGCATTTGGTTTTCTGAGATTGGCTTACTTCACTTAGCATGATATTCTCCAACTCCATCCATTTACCTGCAAATGCCATAATTTCACTCTCTTTTAATGCTAAGTAATATTCTATTGTGTATATATACCACAGTTTCTTTATCCAGTCATCTATCGAAGGGCATCTAGGTTGGTTCCACAGTTTAGCTATTGTGAATTGAGCTGCTATAAACATTGAAGTGGCTGCAGCACTGTAGTTTGCTGTTTTTAAGTCTTCTAGGTATAGACCGAGGAGTGGGATAGCAGGCTCAAATGGTGGTTCCATTCCAAGTTTTCTAAGGAATCTCCATACTGCTTTCCAGATTCGTACCAATTTGCAGTTCCACCAGTAATGTATGAGCGTGCGTTTGTCCCCACAACCTCGCCAACATTTATTGTTGTTTGTATGCTTGATAATTGCCATTCTGACTGGCGTGAGATGGAATCTTAGGGTAGTTTTGATTTGCATTTCTCTGATTGCTAGAGATGTTGAACATTTTTTCATATGTCTGTTGATGGATTGTATATCTTCTTCTGTGAAGTTTGTGTTCAGCTCTTTGGCCCATTTATTGATTGGGTTGTTAGTTTTTTTGGTGTTAAGTTTTTTGTGTTCTTTATATATCCTGGAGATGAGTGCTCTATCGGATGTGTGTGTGGCAAACATTTGTTCTCAGAATGTCGGCTCTCTGTTCACTTCATTGATTATTTCTTTTGCTGAGAAGCAGCTTTTTAGTTTGAATCCATCCCATTTGTTGATTTTTGATTTTACTTCTTGTGTTATAGGAGTCTTGTTAAGGAAGCATGGTCCTAATCCAACATGATGAAGATTTGGGCCTATTTTTTCTTCCATTAGGCGTTGGGTCTCTGGTCTGATTCTCAGGTCCTTGATCCACTTTGAGTTGAATTTTGTGCATGGTGAGAGATAGGGGTTTAGTTTCAATTTGCTGCATATGGATTTCCAGTTTTCCCAGCAGCATTTGTTGAACAGGCTATCTTTTCTCCAGTGTACGTGTTTGGCTCCTTTATCTAGTACAACGTAACTGTATGTAAGTGGGTTTGTTTTTGTGCCTCCTATTCTATACCATTGGTCTGCATGTCTATTTTGGTGCCAGTACCATGCCATTTTTGTTACTATAGCTTTGTAGTATAATCTGAGGTCTGGTATTGTGATGCCTCCTGCTTCACTCTTCTTGCTAAGGATTGCTTTGGCTATTCTGGGTCTCTTAGTCTTCCAAATGAATTTCATGATTGCCTTTTCTATTTCTATAAGGAATGATGAATCAGAAAAGAAGAACTCAAACTATCATTATTTGCAGACACCATGATTCTATACTTAAAGGATCCAAAAAATTCTACCAGAAAACTTTTAGAATTAATAAATGATTTCAGCAAAGTAGCTGGATATAAAATCAACACCCACAAATCAATTGCATTTCTATACATCAGTGATAAACCCTCTGAAAGAGAAATTAGGAAAACTATCCCATTCACAATAGCCTCAAAAAAAATACTTGGGAATCAATTTAACAAAAGAGGTGAAAGACCTCTACAATGCAAACTACAAAACATTGAAGAAAGAAATTGAAGAAGACCTTAGAAGATGGAATAATCTCCCATGCTTCTGGATAGGCAGAATCAATATTGCCAAAATGGCCATACTTCCCAAAGCGATATATAGATTCAATGCAATCCGAATTAAAATCTCAACGCCGTTTCTTATAGAAATAGAAAAGGTAATCATGAGTTCCTTATATATCCTGGATATTAGTGTTCTATCTGATGTGCATGTAGTAAAGGTGTTCTCCTACTCTGTGGGCTCTCTCTTTATGTTATGGATTGTTTCCTTTGCTGAGAAGAAGCTTTTTTAGTTTGAATTTTTCCTATTTATTAATTCTTGATTTTATTTCTTGCATTTTGGCAGTATGGTTAAGGAAGTCAGTACCTAATTTGACATGATGAAGATTTGGACCTACTTTTTCTTTTATTAGGTGCAAGGTTTCTGGTCTAATTCCTAGGTCCTTGGTCTACTTTGAGTTGAGTATTGTGCATGGTGAGAGATAGTGGTTTAATTTCATTTTGCTGCATTTGGATTTCCAGTTTTCCCAGCACCATTTGTTGAATAGGCTATCTTTTCACCAATGTATGCTTTTGGTGCCTTTGCCTAGTATAAGATAACTGTATTTATGTGGGTTTGTCTCTGTGTATCTATTCTGTACCATTGGTCTGGTTCATGTTGATGGCATTGATAATTCATACCTTCAAAAGGTGGCAATTCATGGGCTCACATTTTCTCACTAAATCTTCCTTTACACCATTACACTGATATAAAAAATGATATCACTAAACTTGAGACATCAATTGCTAATTCTCCATTTGAAAGAAATATATCAGAAACATCAATGCAATCAATGTTCCTATATGGTCTAAAGGTAGCATCAATTAACTTTGGAAGGGACTGAGATCATATCTTTGTCTCTGCCTCTTGCCTTAAGTTGCCCTTAATTCTCAAATTAGGGAGAAACGACCAATGGCTACAAACCACAGAAGGGACCAAGGGAGATGCAAGTTTTGCTTAACAATTACTCTGAAGCAGAATAAAGATTATCATTTAAGTTTTACCCATGAGGACTTGCAGAAGTTGAAACGATTTTTGTCAGTTCAGACAGAGCTTGAACTATAATGTAGGAAGGTTGATCATATTGCCTTCTGGGTTTCTTGAGCATTTCTCATTGGATCTTTCAATTTCTGTCACCCTATCGTATTATTCCATAGTTCAATTTATTTTACTGTCTATCACCAACCAATAATCTGATCACTTTAAAGAACTATTTCAAAGGACCAAAGGTGACAAACACTTTTTATTAGGAACTCATTAAGCTCAATAGCTGTCAATTGCCAGTAAAATATTTGGCTTTTGATTTTAAAGAGGATCTCCTTGAAATGGAGAGTTTTTCTATGTCCTGCCTGTGACACACTCAATCTCTTGATTTAGAAAACACCTGATCTGAAATCTGGAACTGTATACCATCTCACTCTTCCTACCTCAGATCCCAACAACTTTGAGTATGGACTTCCCTTCTTCCATAAGAAATAGTTGTGTGCTTTCTCTTGTCTTTCTGGGATACAAGGCTGCATAACAGCTTAACAAATGCTAAATGTTGTTCAACATGGCTAGAGGTCCCAAGATACTCCCCATCATGGACAAGGGGAAAGACTAAAGGAATATTCCAAGAATTAAAGAAGATATAAGACTTGACAGGGAAAAAAAGATGATAGTAGAGCTGTGTAAAATCTGTTTTTGATAGGACTGAAGAGGAGAATACATGGAGCAGAAAATATTAATTCATATTAATATAATTTGAGGTCTCTAACAAGTGCTATAGTCATGGTGAACATGATCCCCTTTTCACAGTTTTCCTACACATGCCACTTCCTTATTTTCCCGTGTTTCCCTTGACTTACCCAACGTGGAGACATTTCTCTGGTGAAATTAAATATTAGTTATTGTTCATTTAAGTGAGCTATATACACACACAAAAAGTATTAAACTAATAAATACATTCTAATAATGTGATTCAAATTTATCAGAGTAGATACATTTATAAATTAGGTATCATAGTAACAACTAAAATCAGTAATAAATCAAATCTTATGGACTCACTAATGGCAAAACATTACATATGTATAATAATTCACAGCTTACAATAAGTAAAAGTTTACATGTTATCCTAACTGGTGTCCACCATCATCTAATATAAAGGAATAAATTATTACTCCCACTTTATAGATAAGAAAGTTTTAATAACCTGCCTACATCTGCACCTCTACCTCATAATAGGAAAGATCTGAAGCACATGTGGGTTTCTTTGAAATTTTATGCTTATAATATACAGAAAAATATTGAAATCATGAGGCTAAAATACCTGCCTCTTATTTTCTATGACATTATGTATCTTATCTTTTTGTCCTCCTAATTTAGTTTTTTTTTTTTCTTTCTGTCTTTGCCAGTTCATCATCCTCTACCTAACTGTTTACTGTTGGAATTTCTCAGACTTCAATCTTGTTCTGGATTCCCAGCTCACTTCACACTCTGCTTAATCAACTTCTTTCATTCACATGGACTTGAAACTTCACCCATATGCCAATAATAAGCAATATTTTATTTCTACCACATTCTTCTGAGTTCCAGTCATGACTACCATTCTTATATCACCATACGTCAGTGCCAATTTAGTGGATCAAACACTAACCTCTAAACTGATTTTCTGTCTACCTTCCATCACTTCACTGAAACTTCTTCTTCTTCTTCTTTTTTTTTTTTAAAACTGGGGATTAAACCCAGGGACATTTAACAACTGAGACACATCCCCAACACTTTTAATACTTTATTTAGAGACAGGGTCTTTCTAATTTGCTTAGGGCCTTGCTAAATTGTTTAGGGCCTCACTAATTTGCTGAGGCTGGTTTTGAATTCAATATCTTCTTGCCTCAGCCTCTCGAGCTGCTGAGATTATAGGTATGCACTGGCACATCCAGCTAATACTTGTTCTTTATCTTCTCTTCCCTGAATCAATAATGGCACCATCACATAACTAGATATTTAAGTCCCAAAGCAGAAATATATCTGTGACACCTTGGCCTCCTTCACTTCTCAAAATTATTAAGTAATGCTGTTTTGATAATTATAGCATCCAAACAGGTTTCAAATCATCCCACTTCCCATCATTCTCATTATTAACATAGTTTAAGTTGACACTGATTCTTTTCAACTTCTTCCCTCACATATTATTTCAACCAAGTGTCTTATGATTTAGATATGAGGTGTTCCCCTAAAGTTCACATGTGAGACAAAGCAAGAACATTCAGAGGTGAAATGACTGGGTTATGAGATCCTTAATTGTGCAGTAACTGTAGGCAGGTAGGATGTGGCTGAGTGAGGTAGGTCATTGGGGATGTGCCCTGGGGTTTATATTTTCTCCTTGGTGAGTAGAGTTCTTTCTTTGCTTCCTGATTGCTGTGTCCTGAGCTGTCTTCCTACTCCATGTTCTTCTGCTATGATGTTCTGCCTCATCTTAGGCCCAGAGCAATGCAGTTGGCCATCTATGGACTGAGACCTCTGAAACTGAGCACCAAATAAACCTTTCTATGTTTATTTGTTCTAGTCAACTCTTTTGATCACAGCAGAGAAAAATCTGGTTAAAACAATGTAAGAAAATGATATTTTGAAAATGTAAGTTATGTTGTTTTACTTATTTTTGCTTATAGACCTTTCAATGGCTTTTCTTTGGCTTTAAGAAGCTATTGACAGAAACTCAAAAGGGCCTTCTCTCATCAGGCCTCGTCTCATGACCCTCTTCTTCTTTCCTTCACTACACCTTGCACACTGGCTTTCTCTTGGTTTCTCCCAGATGTCAACCTTCCTGCCTCCTTGAGCTTTTCTGCATGTGAATCAATTTCTCTGTATTGATGTCATTCACATCTTGTCACTCTTAAGTTGCAGTTTAAGTGCTTCTTGGAGAGACATTGCCTCTCCTACTTTGCTCTATACTAAATCCTTCTACTGTACACTCTCAAGCATTCTATTCCTTTATAGCCCTTTCCATATTTTTAAACTATTCAATTACTTGTATGATATCCTGCTTATTTTTTCCCCTGTGATTCTTAATAAACCATAACATTCATGGGATCACTAAATTTTCTTCTCCTCTGAATTGGCCTAATCCTTGATGGCATATATATTGATATTATTTGCATTTGAGCAAACAAATGAACACATTGATAGCGTTTATTGCATACTGAGCTGGAAATCAAATGCCTAGTGTCTACTCCTTATTCTGAAGCTAACAGGCCTTACAACCTGGGACAATTATTCCCCTTTGAAGACTGTGGTTTTTTATATGTACATAACGGTAAAAATATTTGTTTTTTGAGTTCTTAATCTCTAAAAAGCCCAGCTCTATTACACCAATAAAATTTTATCCAGCAGCCACAATTGGAGCCTCAGAATATACTGAAGAGGTATATAAATGAGTTTATTTTGACCATCATGACATTTAGGCAAAGTCTATTGCTATTTTTGTATATTTAGAAGCAAATTTAGAATTATTTCTCCTGTATTTACCTCTTTACTTTGCAAAAAGATTTAATAAGATTAAAACCTGTACCAATTCATTATAAATTAAATGAATTTGTATTTTTATGTGTATGATCACACTGTGTCCTCAGTCCTCAGATTGAAGAGTACCATGACTCAATAGGATAAATTTCATTCTGATATTTACATGAATCATATCTCTAGTCTGTTTTCCATCCTTTGTATATAAATTCTGAGGGCACTGAGTTTATTGGGATCACAAAATTATAAAAAAAAATCCAAATAGTCCTTTTATAGGCCATTAGTGGAGGATTCAGCAAGGAGGATTCTGTCACATACTTTTTTTCTTAGAGTTTGTATAGAAGACAATATAATAAAGTGGACACCTCTGTCTTTATAAGTAAATAATAAAACAAATCAACACTACTCAGAAGATAAACACTCCTTTCCAAATTACCAATGTTTATCTTCCACTGAAGTTCCATTCCTATATATGGTATCTTCTGTCTTACCAAAGTCTTTCTCTCCTTCTATCATAGATCACAGATGTTGGGCTAATAGTTTTATAAATTGGTCCTTACTTCTTGCTTTAATATTGGTTCCACATTTACAGGACTTTTTGGAATCTTGTATGAACTCAAATATTTATGATTGTTGCTAACCTCAGAAATAAACAAGACTTTCCCCTTAAAGCACCAAGAGGCATTTTTTTCATTAGGTTCTGGAAAGTTATTGGCTCTATTATTCAAGCTAGGGATCATTTATCCTAAAATTATCTAGTAGTTGAGAAAAGTAGACATTGGGAAGCCAGCCCTCCCACAGAAAGAAGGGGACATTAGCAATGAGTGGCAGACCTCTGGCTCTGCAGCCAAACTGCTTACACTCAGCTGCAAAAATTCAAGTTAAATGCACAGTATTTTTCCTCCCTTCCCTGTGTCTAGGACCTGGGTAGTGGAGCAAGTGTGTTAGTCCATACCAGAATTTCTGATACTATATTCATGGTCACTCTTTATGGACTGTACAGATGTCCATAAATTATTATTATTTTATTTCATTTCCTTTGAAAAACTTTTTGACTAGCAAAGTGTATGATAAAGAACATGTATTTTGAAGCCAGTTATAACAGGTTCAAATCTTGGTCCTCTTTCCTCCTATTTGTTGTTCAGAGCTTTAACGTCCTTGTCCATGTAATGAGGGCAGCTCTGTGTACCTCACTAGGATATTGTAAGATCAAACAGCATCATATCCTACATAAAATTTCTTGGAATATAATAGAGGTTTACTAAAGTGCTGCTACTGTTATAATAAATATTATTCTATATGTACTCTTTAATTAAAACAAATTCAAAAAATATGCAACTTTCTAAATAAAATCACAGTTTGATGATTCATATGTAATAAGAGGCTACTGCCTCTTATTATAAGAAGAAGATGCATAGCATCTATGCCAGTACTTAAGTTATTATATTATATTAATATTAAAATGTTATGTTAATATATGTTGACACTATACATTAATAACATTATATGTTAATAAAAACTTTAGCACTTACATAAGTGCCATGCCATCTCTTTTTTTCAGTTACTTACTCAGTATAGTTTGAATAGTGTGTGTGTGTGATCATACAAGTAGAAAAGTAGTAGAGGCAGGAGTTAACTAAGATTTCTTGTGTATGGCTCTGTTTACTTATGACTCTGTAATGAGACTTCTCCTAATTTAAGAGAACAATGACAGCTTTCAGGGCTTTAATAACAGTGCTTCCTTCATGGTATGTAATGAATAAGTTTTTGTTGGAAAAATTGATACTTTCATACCATGTTTACAATTGGCTGGGAGGTTAGTTAAAAGAAATTGAAAAGTGTCTTTTTTAACCAAACCATATTACCCACAGATTTCCAATTTATGCAACACAGAGGATGATAGAAGCATTAACTGAGAAACAGAAAAATAGTTAAGGTGAGCAAATTTAGGGAGGTTGATAAAAAGTTCAGTGCTGGAAATCAATGTGAAGTTCTCTGAACCATAGTGTAGTATTTTTTTTTTTTACAATATTAAATTAAATGTCAGGTCAGAGAACAGGACACTAGATCCAATTTATATTATCATTGAGGCTACATTTGTTTGTTTTTTTATTGATTCTTTTCAGTTTTACAAGATAGTAGAATCCATTTTGATAAAATTATACATTAATAGAATATATCTTATTCTAATTAGGACCCCCATTCTTGTGGATGTACATGATGGAGGGATTCACTGTGGTATATTCATATACACACACAAGAAAATTATGTCAGATTCATTCCACTGTCTTTCCTTTTCCTATCCCCCCTCTCTTCCCTTCATTCCCCTTTGTCTATTCTACTGAACTTCTATTATTCCCCTCCCAACACCCTTACTGTGGATGAGCTTCTACATATCAGCAAAAGTATTTGACCTTAGGCTTTGGGGGACTGGCTTATGTCACCTAGCATAATAATCATCAGATCCATTTACCTGAAAATGTCATAAAGTCATTTTATTTATGGCTGAGTAATAGTCCATTGTGTATACATACCACATTTGTTTTTGAAAGAATGGAAAAAGAGACCTGCAATTTCTAGACTTCAAATCAATGTGTTTGCAGATACAAATAAATATACTCTAGGTAAATAGAAATTAAAAAGGACCATAGGTGACATATAACTATCACATTTATTTTGTATAGTAAATAATATTTCCAACAAATGTTAAATTTGATATATTCCAAGAGGTAATATGTTATATAATAGTTCTCAGTGTGGATTCTAAAACCAAATGACTAGGTAAATACTCTGACAGACACTTATCAGCTTGGTCAAGTGACTTACATTTAATTTGCTTCAATTTCTTCATCTATAATATGGAGCTAATAATAAGACCTAGCTGACAGGTGGCTGGGATGAACAAATTAAATGTTTTATCCTTATAAATTGTTTAAACATTGTATGGCACAAATCTCAATAAATGTTAACTACTGTGATTGTAATGAGAATATGAGTGAAACATTTTGGATACGTGAAGGATGGAAAATTTATTAATTTAGCAAAGTTCAAGGAAGACTTAATACTAAACTCCCTGCCTCAACCACTCTGTCTGCCTGCCCACCCAGTTCACATTTGCTCATCAGAATTTACTCAGATATGATCCTTTCCTGTAAAGCACTTAGTGCTCCCTGCCTCCTTTTAGTTTTTTAATTAACGAATGACTCTACCCTCTGTGCTATCACTGGGTTTGGTATCTCATCACCATCTGCTGAATTGTTTTTATTTACTTGAACACACACTACCTCTACTAGACCAAGGTGGATTTTCTTGAGCTCAAGGTCAAAGTTTTACCAACTTCTTATGTTTAGTACCTACCCCAAATGTGTTGGCATGGTCCTGCTATTTCTACTACAATGAAGTGTTAAACTTAAATTTAGGCTAAATCTTAGAAATTCAAAGCCCTGAAAATTTTAGAAGAGTGATGACTACTTACCATAGTCAGGCAAAGTGCTGAGGATTTTGCATGCAATGTTAGTTCTTTGCCTCATGAAAGATCTTTCCCTTTCATTCTCAACTTTGGTGAAAATGTCACTTCCATTGAATACTGAAGATTTTCTTTCAAGCATATTAGAAACTTACAATATATTAAATTTAAAGAAAAATACAAAGAGAAAATAGGAATTATCTACCTGGGTACTTGCACTGTTGACTCTTAACATATTGTATTGGAAAAGAAACCAGAATGATGTCAAAATAGACCAAAACCAAGGAAAAAATGTCCAAACAAATAAGTTTTCTCCCCAATAAATGGAGTTCACACAACTAGATAACCATTTGGAGGGAAAAATGGACATAGAATCTCATTATCATACTTTACGATAAAATAAATTTCGGAAAGATTGAAGAATGTGATGCTTTCTCTAAAAAGTAAAATACATGTGGTGATATTATTAGTTTGGGCTTGGGAAATGCGTTTTTCTATGCTTAAACAAACAAGGCAGAAACCATATCTTTAAATAGAAATTACTAGAATAAGTTGTATAATTTCCATGTAGTCAAAACAGTGCAAAGTGCCAAAAACTATATTAAAGATACAAAGTTGGAAAAATATTTGTGTTAACTACAATAAAATAAGGATCAATATCCTTAACTTACAACTAATTTTTTAAAATAAAGAAGAGAAAGATAAACTCATACAAAGTTGATAAATGACATAACTAGATAATTCTGAAAAAAATAAATATTAATCAATAAAAAGAATATTTAACTAAATAAGTAATCAAATGTATAAAATTAACCCATAATGAGATATAAATTTTAAAGTATCAGACTGAATATCCTTTTTAAAAACAAAAAAAGTAAATTCCATTACTAATACACATATAGGAAATGAGTCTTATGTAAGTTACAAATAGTGATATAAACTGATATACCTCTTTGGAGAGTAATCTATGAGTTATGTAACAAAAATTTTTAAAAATACCCATTTGCCTTGATGCAGAAACTTTACTTCCAGCAATTTATTCTAAAATTAAAATATGAGTATACCAAAACTATAGCACAGCAGTCTTTATTCATAATACTGTTTACCAAAAGGAAACTTTGAATAAATCCTAAAGTACCCAGTTTTTCATGATTGTCAGTTAGAAATGAAAGTGCCAGAGAGAGCATGAAGGATCTGTCTATATGTATCTGACTTATTTCATTTAAGTAGTGATGATGAGAGGCAGGAGGAAGGTACAGGGAGTTTGAGTAACAGGTATCAAAACACAAATGGAGTTAAATTCTAGGATTCTACAGCTCAGTGGGGTGACTACAGTTCACAATAACCTAATATATGTCTTATGCATAACTAGAAGAGAAGAGCTCAAAGACTCCAAACACAAAATAATGATAAAGAGACTAGTACCTGTATTGAACAAATATTAAAATATCACACTATATTATCATGGGTTAATCAACACTTAACGAAAAGAAAAAGCTTAAGAAGTTGGAAATATTAACTACCCTGATTTGACCACTACACACTGTATCTTTGTATCAAGTTGTTACATTATACCCTTTAAATTTGTACAAATAAAATTAAAAATTAGTAAAAAATAAATGTGTGTATATATACACACCACAGACAACCACATGATATCATACATTATAACAATTGTTTTAAGTATCATTTATTATGATCTCATATTAGTAAAATAAGTGTGTGTATGTTGAAAAGAAGCAGGGAGTTCATATAAAGGTGTGAAAATGTATATAAAATTGTGTCTAGGTGGTATTTAAAGTGGTTTTTATCATCTTCATATGCACACACACATGACTATGTTGTCTAGAATAAATTTATTGTACATATTTTAATTATAACATGATATTGTTATTGAGTGAAAGAAAGATATTACTCAACAACCAAATGGATTTTTTTAAAAAACAAATGCACCCCTGTAGTTTCCAATGGCATGAGCTAAGCACTTGGAAATGGCCATTTTGAAGGCCTCCCCCTGTGTAATTAGAAACACAGCTGCCGAGCCTTGCACATGAATACTTCTAAACTTCGGATTATGTTTTCCTATTTTTCCTTCTCAATTTTCCAGAGTCTAGAGAAAACAAAACACCATGAATTATTAGCCCGTGGAAAAA
The DNA here is from genome assembly GCA_028644305.1 of Xerus rutilus. Classification (NCBI taxonomy): domain Eukaryota; kingdom Metazoa; phylum Chordata; class Mammalia; order Rodentia; family Sciuridae; genus Xerus; species Xerus rutilus. The sequence continues at coordinate 33,219,374 of CM053399.1, forward strand.
TTACCAGGGGAAAAAAGCTCATTTTTAAAAACTTTCATTTTTTATAAATAATTTGTTTTGTTCTATGATCTAAACCTTCAAAACACCCATGATTTACTTGAGTAAATTTCCAAATTTATTTCTCATGGAACACTTGATACATTTTCCAGATGTGTTGTTTGTGAGGCTGGATTATTTATCACAGGTGTCAGGTTTTTCCCTCTCTAATTAGCTGAAAAGGAAAGAATAAACCTGTTTAACTCATTTTAGAAACAGGATATAGAGGCAACATAAGCCACTTGGTCTCAACATAGATGTGCTAGAAGCTGCCCATAGTGGACATCTAACATTGACATGTATCATCTGGTGTGGATTTTGTTAAGATGGCTTTTCCTGATTCAAAAATATGTTGCTAAATTGAGCATAAAATAGCATTCTGAAGATGAAAAAAAAATTTGTAATGTATATAGAATGTGACAAGCCAATAAGAAAATGAGAATAGAGATCTAGCTGATACCTATGGTGTTCTTGGAAGTATTGACAGTATTAATTATCCTTTCAATATTTCCATCACGTCTCTTCCCTGTTTCTTTGTTGGAAGACAACTTTCTGTGCCCCATTTGGAATTTTCCTTTGGATAATGATGCCGATTTTGCTACTATAAATAATGACAACAGCCACAATAAAAATCACTCTATTAAATATTTACTTTATGAGAAACACAACAACTCTACTCTTAGTCTCACTTTATAGTTAAAGGAATGTATCTGAAAAAATAGCTAGGTAGTGATTTGATGGATCTGGAAATCAAGCCCAATTTGTCAGATTTTTAAATTGTTATTACATCATACTGCTGTTTGACAATATATTCTGCTGTAGAAAAGAAATATTTATTTTAAGCCCAAATAGAATGAAAGTGCAAAACACCCTATCATTTTCCCCATTATATCCCTTTGGGTGCTGCAACCATTCTCTTGAAGCTATTCTATAAAGACTTACAGATCTGCTCAGATCAAAGTAGAGAAAAACATAAGACGTGGCTGCTTCATGTAAGACAGTAAAATCTCAGCCTATAAGTACATGAAAATGGTGCCCACCACTCTGAAGCTTCTGCCTACATCTTAGCACTTTATTCCTCAGCCCTTCTCACATGGCATTTCTGCAGCCTATTCTTAAGCAAGCTTGATTTTTTTCTCTGCCTTACATTACATTCAGAGATGCCAACCAGAAATTAATTTAATATTGATAAAAACTAAAATAAATAAAATTGATGAATGCATGAATATGAACAATATATAGTTAGTATTTCTCTTAATATATGTAAGTACACAAAAGCAATATATTCCTATATACCTTTTAAAAAAGATGACCCATATCATCTCCCAGATTATACCCTTGTATTCAGTCAATGCTTTGGAGAAGCACTAGGTAACTCAGTGTGCCATACACATGATTTATTCTATAATCTAATTGTTAAAAATACCCATGATTTATTGAGTAAAACACAAACAAATTGGTTGACTTTTATATATGTAATAAATTTTTTAATCTTTGGCAAGAATCCTTTATTTGGGTTCCTGGAGAGAATTCAGAGTACTTGAGAAGCCACAAATATTTATGCAGGATTTTGTAAGTAGGTGTGTTTTCTATTCTCTGTGATGTTATTTTGAACACCCTTTAGTAGTGCCAGTTTTACTATTTTTTAAGACGTCCTACTCAAATTATGGTCCACTTGTTCCAATGATAAGCAAGAGAAAATATCTCATATGTTTTCTCCTAGTTCTTTTTTTAATATTTTTTTACTTGTTGATGGACCTTTAGTTTACTCATTTATTTTTATGTAGTGCTGAGAACCAAACCCAGTGCCTCACACATGTAAGGCAACCATTCTACCACTGAGCCACAACCCCAGCCCTTCTCCTTGTTCTTAATATGGAATTTATGTTGTATCATCTTTTCTCTTCCCCTTCCCTCCTGTTCTTTCCTCACTCCTTTTCTTTAAAAGATAACAATGAGTTTATGTTTATAAAGGGTAAATATAGGAAATTACACAGATATTCACAAACATATTGCAAAACAATATTATTGGTGCAATATAATATCATAGTATGTGCTTGGCTTTAAATTTTTATTAAAATAAATAAATTTTCCTTCCATTTACCAAAAGGTTTTGTGTGTCATGGGCCCTGGAATGTGAGGGATATATGTTGGTATGGCCCTAGGTTTACACTCTGTGTGGATGAGAGATGCAACTTGCTTCTAATGAATGAAATACAGCAACATATGTTGGGATGTCACTATGCGATTATTACCGTATATATGTACATTTATACACAAAAGACCAATGCAATGTATTGTTACCACACACGGAGCGGAGGGCTTTTTGACTTTTCTCCCTTCTTGCCCTGAAGAAGTACAATGTAGTGTTTGAGCTGCCTGAAGAAAGTGTAAGATAGTGAGAAACAGCTAGGAGGAAACCTCAGACCTACAACCACAGAAAGGTGATTTCTGCCAACCACCTGAGGAGGCTTGGATGTGGATCTAAGTCATGCTAGGTCTTCTGATTCATGGAACTTCAAGATAACAAATGTTTATAATTGTAAGTAATTAAGTCTGCAGTAATTTGTTGCACAGCATTAGAAAGCTAATTCAGGCTCTGAACATCAATTATCATTTACATATTCAGGTATGCAAATGGTGGGTCATACAATCTATTGGAGACCCTGCTGAATAACAGAGGTTTTTACTTAACCAGAGTAATTTTCTGTCATTACAGGAAGGTTTTGTTTTGTTTTGTTATTTTGTTTTGTTTTGTTAAATCAGGGAAAACTAGGTTCAGTCTTTTAAATAAAAATAGAGATAAATTTTATTTTATGAACATAAGTGCACATCTGCATTTCATTTTATGATATGGTTTCAAAAACATTTAAGTCTCTCACAAAACTGTTTTCAAATTCATGCCATGCAGAAAAGTCTAGTATTTATGAACTCTGAATGGGAAAAACAGGAATATCTCGTTCCAGTTTTAATAGTCACTTATTTGGATTAAATAATTTCTATATGAAATTAAATAAAGAATAAGCATTTTCAACTATTCCATAAATATGTAATGAAAATATTGATGTAATTTGTGAATCAAGCCATAGGGGTGGAGCATTCAAACTTTCAAATTTATAATGAAGTAATTCTTTTGGGAATACTGTCTATGCAGCTTTAATGGTTTAATGACCTGAGGATTCTTATAGGAAACACACATTGTGGATGTCTGAGACACTAAAGGTGGGGTTTTTTTTGGGGGGTGTGTGGGATTCAGGATGTGAGTGGTCATGTGTTGAGTGAATGAAATCAATAGCAGAAGGATTTTAAATTGATCCTTATACAAGCATTCCCACTTTCAGCCCACTAATGACCAAAGTTGCTCTATGTTTTTACAGAGTATTCTTTTTCAAAATATTGGGATTCTAAAACTTTGTATCTATTCAGTCATAATCTGCCACTTAACCTTCTGTTCCCTGGATCCTCAACATCTATTTTTCTTTGGGGCTTTCCCTGTCCATACATACTCTTGCTGTTCCATGATCTTTTATTTTCTAAAAATCCTTTTCCAACTTTGACCCTATACCTTTTTCCAGCTATTACCCTACAGACATCCAGTTTCAGTTGAATTTTCCCTAAATTCCTGGTTTCTCCACTTCACAATCCCTGTTCCACCCTTCTAAAAGGGTAATCTAACTCACAAATCTCATCAAATTATTTTCCTGCTTAGGGGTTTGGTCATTATCTTTCATCTCTGGGCTAACCACAATTCCTGTAGCTCCTCAATGCTCCATCATCCACCTCTTCTGTAGCCCTTCCTCTGTCCTTCTCCAACATACTCATTTAGAGTGTGTGTCCTCAGCATCTGCCTACTCACCTTAGACACATTTCCTCTTGCCTATTGAACTGTACACTCCTTGAGATTAGTAGCTGAGCCTGGTAATAAATGCTTATTTTTTAAAAAATGAATGACTCAAATACTGAATCTAGCAATGGTCTGCCAATAAAGTTGATGTAGTCAGTAAAACTGAGGAAGATTATGACCTACAGATGTGAAATTTATTTGGGAAAAGAAAAAACAACTCTGAACTTTCAGGAAAGCAATATACATGCTTGCTTTACAAAACCAATATGATAAAAGGTCTACTTTGGGGTCATATTTCTACCATCTTTTCTGCACACCAAGGTTAAAAACCTATTCTGGGAACTATTCCGTCTTCATAATTGTGGCCCTCCCTTTACCTCTTGTATCACTGAAAGTTAAAGTTTTTCATCATTTAATGTTTTCCATAGAGTCTAAGTAACTTCTATTTTAATTAGAGAGGACATGAATAAATGACATTTGCATTCAGAGAAGTAAGCTGTTTTGGATAGTAGCTAAATAGCCCAGGAGGTAGACCAGACATGCCTGAAAAGCTAAATACCAGGACCTAGGAACTGGGTGCATGTGTGAATTCCACAGCCAGTCAAAACACACTGTCATGTGGCAGCTGTTTTCCATTATATACTGCAGTCTCTGAAGTTTATTTCTTGTATTTATTCCCTCAGGATTGAAATCTTCTCTGTTGGTATTGAATACACAGAATTACACAGTTTGGAAGAGTTAGACTTTGACCACAAGTACTGTAAGCAGTTTTGTGAGTACTAGAATCAATCGTGCTTACAGAGTTTTCAGAAGACAGGATGCTTGATGGCAGGGTGCTGTGGCAGTACCTAACTGGAAGACACTCTAGAGAGATAATGAACCTACCACCTACATTTTAGGGTAGTTTTCTCCTGTCTGCCAAATTATAGACTTTATTTGAATTTCACGTATTTTTCCATCAATGTTTTTTTTTTTCTGTTGTAGGAGATTCAGTATACCTTAATGTATTTAGTTTTAATCTCCTTTGTTAGATCCAATATTTCTAGGCAATTTTCAATGGTATAGTTCCTTTGTGATTATACACATATTAGTACTTATTAAAAATAAGTTTCTTGCTTTTAGAAATCTGGTCACCATTATATTGGTAATAAATCTCCTTATAATGAGAACATAATGCATTTGCTTTGGGACAGTATTTAAGAGTATATGTCCAGGAATTAAACTAACCATGTCCAAAGTCTAGCTTTTCCATTAATAGCTGTGTGAACTAGACCAAGAGTGAGCTACTTATTCTCTCAGAATTTTTTTCTTCATTATAAAATGAGAACAAAAACAGTATCTCCACCATAGCTTATTATAAGGATTAATACAAGCATTCTTATAAACCATGTAGCACTCAGTAACTACTCAATGTATGTTTGCTATTTTGATTATTAAAATTTAAAGAAGTAACAAAAGCATTGAAAGTTTAAATCATTTACTTAACACAGTTTTCTGGGTTCAGTCCTTGGATCAATGTCATCAGAAGTTGGTTGTGAGTTTTAAATGAGTCCATGTAAAACCCTTGGTGAAATGTCTGGCATCCATCAGCTGTTAATACATTTTACTTTTTTTTAATACTGATAAGCATTTTTAATTAGTTGAGGTACTTTTTTAAAGATGGTGTAAACAGTAAAATTTGTGCTTGTCAGTATATAATATATGCACTTTTAGGTTCTTTTTAGTTATGCATGATGACAGTAGAGTCCATTTTGACACAATTATAAAAGTATGAAATATATCTTGTTCTAATTCAGTCCCCAGTACCTCTCCTTCTTTTCCCCTCCTCCACCCCTGCTCCCTTTCCTCTGCTGATCTTTCTGCCATTTACCCATAGTAATTTTTTTTAATTAATGTCCTGTGGATGTACATGATGGTGAGATTCCCTGAGCTTTATTTCTTTATATACATAGGAAAGCCATGTCAGACTCATTTTACTGTCTTTCCTTTTTCCATCCCTGTTCCCTTCTCTTCATTCCCCTTTGTCTGCTCCACTGATCTTTCTTAAAGTTGCTTTTAGATCTAGTTTATGAAAAGAAAGTATCCTTATGCATCCCTTCATCTGATGCCAGGAATCTCTACACCTACCTTGGGGGACATCCCCAAGGATCTCTGATTCTGGAAGTCACTCTGTGATGCCTCCTGTGGTTGTGCAAACTATATACTTCACAGGTCTAGCTAGGCACAGGTCACATGTACCTGAGGCTTAAACCAGCTTCTACTTAGAAGCTAAAGCTGCAGACCTCACAGTCCTACAGTTCCTTCCTAATCAATGGGCATGGCATGTTGGGAAAATGCCATTAGCAGTTTTCAGTGGCTACATTTCTGGTCTTTTCTGTTCTCTCAAGCTATGCTCTCCACCTTGCTATCTCTCCTTGCAGTTGTGTTGCTTCCTATGTGGTTTTTATCACTCTTGACTTTGGGATTGAAATTGGTTTGGATGATGTGGTTGTTTTGCATTGGACTGTACCTTAGTTCAGAATGCCCTTAGTATCGCATGCTGGAGCCATAACTTATTCTTTCCCACTCACAGTCAGACCTAGCTGCTTTGGATATCCTTCTAGCCTACACGGAATCCATGCATTTGCCTTTCTATGTTTCCTAAGACTCTGGAGAGAGATATACTCCTTGGAATTTATGT
>CM053399.1:33226433-33255008 GCA_028644305.1 Xerus rutilus
ACACACACACACACACACACACACACACACACACACACACTCCACTTTCCAGGGACAAAATATATACCAGAAAGGCAGGTCCCCAATGACCTACCTCCTCCAGCCACACCCTACCTGCATATAGTTACCACTCAGTTAATCCCTACCAGGAGATTAATGCACTGATTAGGTTAAGGCTCTCATAACTCAATTATTTAAATTATTCCACTTCTAAACCTTCTCCCATTTTCTCACACATGAGCTTTGGTAGGACACTTAATTTAAACCACAATATATACATTCATTAATTTAAAAATAACAAAATTGAATTATTACATGTTAAAACAAATAGCAAAGTTTTCATTTTAAAATTGACATTTTCCAAGTCATACTAAAATAATCAGTACAATGAATAGCATTGTTTTACATTTAATATCTGGCTCTAAATGACTAATCATATTCCAATGATAGTTTAACAGCAAACATGCCAGAGTTGCATTATGTTTGGTCTAAATGGAAGTTAAAACTTGCAGAGGGGAATATGCAAGCCTTCATAACTTCACTAATACTGTAGTTGGTAGACATATGTGGCTATTTAAATTTAAATGAAACAAAAATAAAAATTAATTTCCTTTGTTGCACTAGTCACCAGTCTCGTTTTCTTATTTAGAAACATACTTATAAAGGACAATGCCAATTAAAGTTTGAGTAAGTTTCCAAGTTTAATAATCAGGATTGATTTATATGAAGAGCAACTGAATTAGTTTGGATTTTGTTTACAAGTGATAAAACCAAACTAAAACTGTGTTTTGAAAAACAATGTCCAGTCATATGGATAGATGTTAGATCACAAGAAGACACTGATTAAAAACAAAAAAGCTATAAATAAATAGAAGATCAGCAGAGGAAAGGAGGCAGGGGGAGGGAGGAGGAGGACTGAACTGGAGCAGATTATATTCCTTGCTTGTGTAATTATGTCAAAATGAACCTTAATAGTATGCATAACTAAAATGAAGTGAACAAGAAGTACAATTGCAGGCACAGCTGCAAGCAGATATTCACATTTTACCATTGGTCACCTTCCTCCTCTTCTGGACTTTGCTCTACATAGCATTGTTCCATTTCTCAGGCTGGCACTCAAGACAAAGTGAAAGAATTAACTTCCAGAGGCTTCCAGCTACCAATCCAAAAGCTTAGAAACTGTGGTACAAAGCAAAACATCCTTACTTAGGTAAAAAAAAAAGTCCAGGACAGGATTCTTGTTGGTCCAGCTCTGGCGGTGATATACCTATTTATTCACCACTCAGAGAGTTTAGTTCCTTACCTGCATCAAGTGTACAGCTCTGGAAGGAGAAGACAGGTCAGTGTTACTTTAACTGTGTGGGTTGAAAAGGTATGGAAGAATGGTTTCCCCAGGGAAATTTGATATGCTATTATGAAAAAAGGGAAGAAGATTTCAGTAGGAAAAAATAGTACATGTTTTCTTAGGGCCATATCAAATAAACATTGTCCTGTTATTATTATAGACTGATGTTATACAACGTAGTCCCTTGATTTTTTTTTTTTTTTTTTTTGGTACTGGGGGTTGAACTCAGGGGCACTCGACCACTGAGCCACTTCCCCAGCCCTATTTTGTGTTTTATGTAGAGACAGGGTCTCACTGAGTTGCTTAGCACCTCACCATGGCTGAGGCTGGCTTTCAACTCGTGATTCTCCTGTCTCAGCCTCCCTAAGTGCTGGGATTACAGGCTTGAGCCACCGCGCCTGGCTAAGTCCTTTGATTTTAACAGGGCATTTCATGTCAAAGCAGTGACTCTACTAAGGACTGTACTCGGTAATGAGGCCAGCAAATTTCAGGGAGTGGAGTTCTTTCACTTCTCTCAAGCAAACCATTCTCTTCTCTTCTTTTTCTTCTCTTCTCTTCTCTTCTCTTCTCTTCTCTTCTCTTCTCTTCTCTTCTCTTCTCTTCTTTTCTCTTCTCATTTTCCCCTCCGTTCAGCTCAGAAAATACTCTCTAAACTTGCTATTCCAATGGACATTATTCCAAAATGTCCTGACTTGATCTGCTTTTCCATCAAAAGAAAGCGCAGTGTAATGTGAACCTTTTCTGTGCATGGGACTGAGTTTGACTTCTTTGCTCACTAATCATGTTATTTTATGATAGTGGACACAGGATGTGAGTGGTAGGAACATGAGGTTAAGGGAATAATTCTATAAAATGGGCCCACTGTTCTGACTTCATCCCCACCCACACTTTCTTTCCAAGAAGTAATCTGTCTTCAGCTGGGCATGGCTTGGAAAGGATTTGTCACATTTTCAGCAAACTACATGTTATCTGCAGGGGAAATGCAGGCCCAAAATAATGTCAATAAGTGGAACCCAAAATAATGTCTCCCTGAAGAGGGAGACTATTGTGACCTTTTTCACAGAGCAGGTCTTGGAATTTAGAGAAATAAAGTCCTCTTAACAATAAAATCTGTTAAGTATTTGTGGTTAAGAATCAAATCAGGCTGGGCATGGTGGCACACGCCTGTAAGCCCAGCTACTCAGGAGGCTGAGGCAGGAGGATCATGAGTTCAAAGCCAGCTTCAGCAAAAGAGAGGTGCTAAGCAAGTCAGTGATATCCTGTCTCTATATAAAATACAAAATAGGGCTGAGGATGTGGCTCAATGGTCGAGTACCCCTGATTTTAATCCCTGGTATTCAAAAAAAAAAAAAAAAACCCAATTAGAACTGCTCAGCTGGGCCAAATTGACCAAGAGTTGTCATAGCAGTGGGGATTTGAAAGTCTGATGTCAATTTGCTGTCAGTCAAAAGTCAAGAGGTGGATTTGGGGGGGACTCTCTGGAAACTTCTCTGGGATCCCCAATAACACTGGAGTGCAGGAAGGGCATGCTGGCCTTCTCCTCTCTGAGAGGGTTCACTCCCTCCCTTAAGAGTGTCCCTTTTCCTATCCCTTCTAATAAACTCATTCTTGTTACTCTGTGTCACATGTCTGAAATCTTTCTGACTTGAAGGGGAATTTTCACACTGCCTTAGTTTCCCAAAAGTCCCAGCCCTGTAACACTTATAGGTGCTCAACTTCTTTGAACACAAGTTTTATTGGTGGTAAAATGGGAAAGATATTAGTGCTTATGAGTGAGTACTAAATGTTAATGTATAAGAAACCCCAATACAGAGCCTGACCCAGGCTGTGTTTGGTAACAGATAGTTCCCTTCCCTGACTCTGCTTACTGTCTCATTTGTATGCCTCCCTCTGTCTCATTATGCTTAGCAACCCACTCTCTTCCAATTAAATTGGTTTTTCCAGTTTTAAGTGTCCTTCCAGGCTACTCAAAGAATCCTCACTGACAATATATATTTAGAAAGAAAGAAGTCTAAGAGTAGACCTACCTATTAAGGGAAGCAGGTGAACAATTAAAACGTCCTAGAAAATTAAAACAAGAGAACTTTTCTTATTCTAAACCTCTTTCTCACCCACTTATCAATCCTAAGAACTTCCTATTTAGGATAGTGTCTGCAAACAAATCAAGGAATTTCTATTGTAATTCTATTTAGATGTAGATATTAATCATGATAATGGGAATTAATAGCCATTGGTGATCAAAAACTTCAGGAATTTGTTAATTATATGAACCTAGAAAGCAGGGAAATTTGGAAGGAGAGGAAGAGATAATGGGTCTAGAGCCTATGGTACTCTCTGGAAATGGCAGGAGTTGGTAATAATGATGGGGAAACTGAGGACTAATCCTCAGTGGGAAAGACATGCACCCACACAGTGCTTCATGCATGTGTTTAGTCATAATTTATAAAATAATAATTTTCTTGTCTGGAAGAATCTTGGTTGTAAGGGACACAGGTTGAAAAAAATAAGTACAATTTGGGTTTTTCCAAAGCTCACAGTATGTTGGGGGTGACTGACATTCAAGTACTAACTGCAATAAAGCCTAGTGAGTTTCATAATAAGCTAAGTCGACGTGTTCTAGAGAACATAACTAGGACTCTGAGTCACCTAGCCCAAGGGATTCAAATTGGACTTTGTGAAAGATAAATCATTGATGCTGAGACTTGCAAGATGTTTAGAATTTGACCAAAAACTAAAGGAAAACATTTTCTAGAAAGAAATGTTTTACACAAGCCTGGAGACTAAATTCAAAAACAAAAATAAAAGAAGTATAGTAAATTTGGGGTACAGAAACAAGATTTTGTATCCCTGAAATATAAAATATGAAAAAATGGAGATATGACTGGAAAATCATGAGCAATTGGATGTGGGAGAGGGTTGGGAAAGGGAGCATATGCACCATGCTAAGGAGCATGATTTTATCCTAAATTAACCCAGGACCATTGTGACATTTTGAGCAGAACAATGACATCATTACATTTACTTTCATCAAGGACAATCTGGTTGTTATGTATTGGAGGGAAGCATGAATGAAAACATATCATTTGAGAGATTGCTACAACAATCCAGTGAGAGGTCATGACTATTAGAGCTAATGCGATGGTGATGATTGATGATGATGGCAATGATGGTGATAATCCTGACGATTTTGATGATACAAGTGTTGGTGATGGTCATGCTGTTGATGATGCTGTTGTCTTTAGGCACTATCAGGCTTAATTTTCTTCAAGTCTCTCTAGCTGCCTTGTCCACTACTATAGCCATTAGCCATATGTGGTTATTTAAATTTAAATGAAACAAAATTTACAAATTCAGTCAGTTGCCCTGTGCACATGACAAGTGCTACCCCGCTATATGCATCTAATTGCTATCATATTAGCTAATGTAGGTACAAAACATTTGCCTTATAGTGTAAAGTTTTGTTGGACAGTCCTTCCCTGTGGTTTTCCTCTACATGTAGAACTGCTTAACTTCCAGCTATGTTTCCAACCTTAAATGTGAGGATTAATCTTATCTTTTGATGGAGGAATTAAAACATTAGCACAATATTTGGAACTCAGTAAGGATCCAAGAAATATATATAATATAAATATATACCTCCTAGATATAATTCTTGTCTTCTATCAAATTACTTTTGTAGCTAATCAAGGTCAAATAAACTTCTGAAAAACTATTCTTATGCTTTGTGCAGTAAGGTAGGCTTTATTCACTGACTTAAAACCAACCTAAAATCCCATTCATTGCAATGTAATAGAGTGTGTTCTTGTGCACACTAAGTTTTGTGTTAGCCATAATTTTTTTTTATTCCAAATAAACATTTTGGGAATGTCCAAAATATTTATGATAAAATCAATATTTTTCTGGTTAAATGGTGGAAGAGACATCTACCTCTCACTTGTTCTGTGAAACTCCTCTTTAGACAGATTTGTGGAATTGTTGGGCTCAAAAGAAGAGTTGCAAAACATGGTTGCAGCCAAAAATGGCATAGTATTTAAATTCCAAGCCTACTCTTTACCAACTGCACATCCTTGAGCAAATCTTTTAAAATCCAGGACTTTCATTTTTTGTGTCTCCAAAACATGTGAGTCAAAAGTTCTTTGTTTATAGATTTCTGTTCAGATGGGCAGAGGTCATGAATGCAAAAAGCAGCTTGCAAACTTTGAAGTTACATGCCAATAAGACAAATGTTGCTGCTTCTTTTCTCAGACCTCCACCCAAAACTGGAGCTGATTACCTGCTAACAAATTATCTCATCAACACCAACGCACTATACAACTAAATCTAGGCTCTTCCTGACCTTTTTTGACTTGTGGAGATGAAGAAGGTTGAAATAATAGTAAAATTCAATTCAATGACACTTTGACTTGACTTGTTCTCATATAGAATCTTGAGGTTTCCTCAAATTGTTTTCCAATTATTTAGAAGAGTTCTTGGGGGATTTTTCACATGGACTCATGAGCAAATATGCCATTTATAACTATTAAGTAATTCTTTCACTTCTAATGGATATTTCTAATGAATCACCTAATCAGTTCCCCTATTCATGTATGTCGTTAAAGGAACCTCACTGCATTCTCTACTTTTGACTCATTCCTTAAAATCCTTGCTGTCTTCATGGTCTCCTACTCTTGGAATTGCCATCCATAGTGTATTAGAGAAACACTGTTCCTTTATTGTCCTCATTGTGCCCACACTGCCCTGTGTTCTGCCCAGAAGTGAGGATGCACATTTTTCTCAATCAGTACTATATGATTTCATCAGAACAGAGAGGCATTACTACTCGGTCTCCATAATTCATGATCAACCACAGAAATAGGAAAATTTTTGTCCAGAGACTCCTCTCTCTAAAGGACTCATATATGTACTTTAGGATGTGTATAGAGGAAACTAGGGGGATAAACTGGCATGTAGTCCAAGGAGAAGGTCAAAGTCATAGTCAAGAAAACAACACCAAAGAGATCTAGTGAGTTTTAGTGCAATTGGAAACACATTTGGATGTGTTGTATGATATAAAGCAGGGAAATTGGTTCAGGTCTAAGTATGTGAAAGGCATGAGGAATGAGAGCTTAGTTTTAGTGAAGTAAGTTTTACTACTCTGGCTGGAGGGATACAGTAATTTATATCTTAATGATGTTCCAGTAAGGCAATAATTCCAAAAATATTGAAGCTTATATTCATAGAAGACTAAGAAAATCTTGGCAAATGGAATAAAATGGGATGTTGTGCATAGACTGCAAAAATAAAATTCTTGAATGTATTGCACTGTAATTTTTTTCCCCATACATAAGAAAACTCAATTAATACAGTGAGTAGCTTACATAACCCAGTGATTGGCTTAAGTGGTTAAAGTAACTACATTATTGAACACTAGCCAAATTCAATCACTGACTGCAGTAGTTGGCTTCTAGAATGGCACCATGATCTTTAACTTCTGGTATTTATGCCCTTGTATAGAATGTCCCCCCACAACAAAGGAGATCTGGCCTGTGTGACAAACTGAGTATGGTAAAGTTGATAGTGTTGGACTTAAGAGACAAAGTCATGAAAGGCATTACAGCTTCTTCTTTGCTCTTTTGGATCTCTAAGAAGCCATCTACCATGTCCTCAGGATATTCAAGCAGTCCTGTAAAGAGGACTTATCAAATGGAGCTGAGACCTCCAACCAACAACAAAGACTACTTGCAAACTACATGAGTGAGTCAGCTTGGAATTAGATTCTCCAGTCTTAGTCATGTCCTTCAATAACTAAAACCTGTCCAAAAGGTGATTGCAACTTCCTAAGAAACCTTAAGGCAGACTGCTGAATTAAACACTCTCAAATTCCTAAGCCACAGAATATGTGATAAGTAATAAATATTTCTTATTGCTTTTAGTCATTAAATTTTTAGTTTGTTTATAACATACATACAGTCGAGAATAATTCACTCTAATTTTATTATTAAAATTTAGAGCAAATTGTACACTTCTCATGTTGGACAACAGAGACATTCTAAATTTTAGAGATCCATTAAGGAGGATGAAAACAGATATCAAGGTATGTGTAAAAAAATATTTTAAATTTCACATGAAATGTTTGCCAATATGAGGTCAAAAAATGTTTTAAAATTACAAAAGTGAAAAAGATGCTCCTTACAGAAAGAAATGCATCTATCACAGATTTCAAGACAATATTAAAAGAACATTTATTATGGCTGCACAGAGAATGAAGTAGATTCATTACAGAATAAGATGAAGAAATGATCTAGACAATATGGATCAAAGAGCCATGCGAAACATAGTATCGATTAACAAAATAATAAGAGACTTTTATTGGGATCCAAATGTATATTATTTATATATTTTTGGATTATAAGCAACAGAATATCCCCTTGGCTATACTTTAATAAAAATAATGATTTACTGAAAAAATATTAGGTAGTTCATTCAAATTATGGGAAACTGGAAGAACTCACCTAACAAAAGAAAAAACAAGTCAGGTATAATTATTTAAATATCTGAAACAGCTCTAATTCTCATGCAGGGCCACTTCTGGAATAAAAACATAATTATCTTTTTCACTAATTTCAATTTTTATAACACTAAATTCTCTGAATGTTTTCAATGCTCAGTTATATGCCCATGTCTAAGTTAAGGAAAGGACTAAAATCCTTTTTATTTATTTTTATTCTTTAAATTGACAAAAATCATATACATTTATACAATATGTGGACAACATATTGTATGGGACTATGAATACACTGTGGAATGACTCCTACATCCTACTTTCTGAAAATCCTCAGATCTTCGTTCAAAGAGCCCAGTTACATCTGGGTTCCAAACAGGAGACAAAGAATTCACATGATAACTAGAATAATTTCTTGGCAAGTTTCAGTATGCCAACACTTCCATCTTCCAAAATAAATTGCCGACAAAAGCTTGTGTTTAAAGTTACACCACATACATGTGACTACTATAATTACATGTTCTGTTTCAAATAATGGCAGAGGCCAATTCTGCCTAACACATATATGTGGGTCAAGGGAGTACAGATAAGATAGGAAAGATATTAAGCAACAGTTTTCTTTTTCCTGGGCATATAGGACAAGTATATTTCCAAGTCTCTTTTGCAGTTAGTTTAGGACCCCCTAAATAGAATCTGACGAAAGCATTAAGACAAGGTAATGTATGCCAATTTCAGGCCTTACTCTAACAACCTGAATGGTTGCCTGTCATTTCTTCTCCTTCCATGGCAAACACAGAGACTATTCATCAAAGATGGTGACATCACAAGACAGAAAAAACTTGGATCTCTGAGTGGTCATTTGACGGATCATTTGGTACAAGGAAAGTACTGGGAAAGCTGTCCATCAGACTGGAAGTGATACATAATCATTTATCCTAGTGAGCCAGGAAGATTTGGCATAACTGTTACTACAGCATAATCTATGACTAAAACAGAGAGTTCCTTTGAGAATTAAGACTTTCCAAGAATATATTCACACCCTTAGTCATTAATTCCAAAGCATAATCTTTTTACTAGACTAGCTTAGTTAGTCATGCACTAAGTAACTTCCTCAACCATTTAAGGTTGAGGGCCAATAATCCAGATGTCTATTACTTTCCTAGCTAATACTACTTTTCAGCCCTTTCCAGATTTCACACCTCAGTTGGGAACACCTCAACCTATGAGAGTAGCTCTACTAAACTGAATCTCAAAAGGGTGGTATTTGAGGTTCTCTATTCCTTTCTTCCCTGGGTTAAGGGTATCCTTGATTCCCATGCAAATTTACACCAGTTATCCTCAGCGATGAGCTCTGTATACCAAAGAGAATTGAGGGGGCAGCTTTGGTCTATAGTTGAGAAGCTCTATTAAATCCTCCTTTAGGAACAGGGGTGGAAAAAACATAGCTGGTTGGCAAAATATGGTTACTGCTGTTTCAGTATGGCCTGTAAATTAAGAATGTTTTAACCTTTATAAAAGGATGTATTTGTGTGTGTGTTGGAGATGAAAACCCAGGGCTTCCTTCATGTGAGGCAAGTGTTCTGCCACTGAGCTATGTCCCCAGTCCTTAACATTTTTAAGTTTGTAAATGAACAAAGGAAAAGAAGAAGGAGCAGCAACAGCAACACAACCAAGCCTCTAAGCCTTGAACATTTACTTCCTGGCATTTCATAGTAAATATTTGCTGACTTCTGCTTTAGAGCTCTGGAGAGAACTAATGTTAAATTTATATAATTATGAAGAACCAGTTAAGTGACACTTCCTGGAAAATCATCTCCTCTAAGGCGATTTTGTGGTGCATATTTTCAGAAATACACAAAAATGGACTTGCTTTTTGAGTTCAGCCTCAGTTAAGTATTCTGCTAAATGTTAGCAATGTTTTCTATGCATGTAAATAATTTTAAAAGGCTATATGGCCATTTGCATAGAAACTTTTCCCCAGTGATTTTCAAAAACTGCTTTTTGACTGTGCTGGCTCATTTTTCTTTGGTAAATATATATTACTTGTGTTGTTTTCCAAAATATTTTCAAAAAGTATTTGCATCTAGTTCTGAGTAGCATGAAAAATAGAAACAGGGGCACATGCATCTAGATGTACATCTTATAAAGACATTTTAGAACTAAGAATGTTTTTTTTTGAGAAGAGAAAATTCAAAGATGCTATGATAGCATCTCTGAAATATCAGAAAAATACACCACAGGCAAAAGGCATTTAGTTTATGCTGTATGATAAAAAGAAGAGAATAAATGGAGCAGCCCACAGGGAGACCAGTTTCTGTTTATTACAAGAAAACTGTTTCCAAAAGTCATAGCAAGCCAGTATTTGTTATTGCTATGGAAGGTGTTGAGAAACACATTGGATACATATTTGGCAGGAAGTTGTAAGAGATTTGATCATATACTATAAGACTAGACAGAAGTCTCTGAATTAATTTCCACTTCATTGTATAAGCATAAAACATTGCTCTGAAAACATTGCTAATCTCAGTAATATATCCTACATCTACTCAGGCCACAAAGAGTCTGTAATTTAGCAGAATGCCTCACCACTGCAAATCTTTTTACAAATGCTAATTTATAGACTCTCTGGAATCAAATTCATGAGTGAAAAATCAGTTTGATTATATTCTTTTTTTGCATTGACAGGAACTCTTTAACAGAAATCCCATATTTGAAATGCCTCAGGACCCACTTACGTAGCACAAAGAAGGAGGAGTAAAGGAGAAGAAAATCACAGGAAGAGCAAATGAGGAGGCTGTGATACAGCCAGGGCTCTTGACCCAGACAGAAGAAATTACCAGGCAACTATGTTTTCCCTCCAGGAAAATCAACCCTGTCTTGCTTCATTCCATTGTTTCTGGGTTTTGTGGGATTTTATTTCTTTTGGTCTTTCTGAATCTTTTATTATTCTTTAAAAAAAATTTTTTGTCATGGTTGTGAAGAAGTGATCTAAAGAGAATGGTAATATGTTCAGATGGTAATAACATGGGAAAATTAGCTGAGCAAGTTGTGGGATCAAAGACAGCTGCCCCCACCTTTTTTGGTATAAACATTTTAAGGAAAAACATACAGAAAAGAGCAGAGATCTAAAGGCATCCATTGGCCTTCTACCTACATAGGTCAGAAGCCAGAACAGCATGCAATATGCCTTACAATCTAGAACACAAGGGACCACCGAAGTAGATCTTTATATTAGTCTCTCCTTTTCCTCCTAATTAGAACAAAATATAGTCTATATTTGTTTAATTATACCAAAATGAATTCTACTGTCATGTATAACTAAAAAGAACCAATGAAATATATATGTAAAACAAGATTAGTATCTTTTTCTTGGCCCCCAAAGCTGTTTAAAATTAAATATAGGATTGTTATGATATTTATAAGTCCCTAGAAGTCACTTCACTTCCATCTCTTTCATTATTATCTGAAATAACATTAGAACTAACTACTACTATTTCTCACCCAAAGTCCCTGGGATCCTTAAAGATTCCAGAACATGTAGGGATGACAAGAATCATTAAATTGTTTTTAATATCTCTGAAAGTTTAATGGAAATCATAAACCATGAAACAAACTGTCAAGTGTCTGATTTTGTTTAGAATTTACCAGTGCATTAAGATAATACTGGTTATTTAAAGAAGATGAAAACCGCCACCTGGCTATTGATAACTAAATAAGGCTTTCTGGGACATTCATGATGGACTAGACATTGGTAATGAAACATGGTTCTCATGGTCATGACCAAGAGTGAAACTCTCTATTAAGGGAAGAAATGAATGAAATGAATCCTTGCTAATGAAAAGAGAAAACTGCAGAGTAGGAGATTTCTAATTGTCCCTCAAGTCCTCACTTTTTTTTCTTTTAGGTTTAAAATTTCTTTTAGATTTAAAACTTTGTAATAAATGTATTTTATATTGTTCATTCAAAATTAACTTCCCAGGATGAACTTGGGAAATACACTCTCCTGGAAAGAGGCAAATAGATGACATTTACCACTACAGAAGCAGTAAAATTTACAATTCCCCTTTTTGGCTGTGCTGATAGTATAATTTAAAGGTTAAAACAGCATTTGGAATGTAAACACCAAGCCTTTACTTTGTCAGAGTTTTCCTTTTGGGGTGTGCATGATTTATGTATGTTTCATAAAGTTCTTTTAAAGCAGAAATATTTACTTTATGCCTTCTTCATAGGCACTGACAAGAATGAAGTTGAGAAGTACAGAGAAAATCTCAGTGTGCACCTTTGCAGATTATAGATGTTTTTGTGACCAGAATATAGTCTTTTTCTAGTCATAACGTACAATTTCAAGTTTTCAGCATCTGCCCCTGGAATTATTTTACTAATGGGTTTCTTGGCCTCCAATCTTACTAACTGGCTGCTGCAGCCAGGTAAATCTTTCTAAAGCATAGTACAGAAAACACTTCCCACTCAAAACCCTTCAAGGACACCTCATGGAATATAGAAAAAAGTGAAATCTCTATAGCCTGGGATTTAGGGTATTGTATTTTCAGAACTTGTAATTCATTTTGGACATTTTTACATTACAATCCCTCCACTTTTAACTCTGGCAGTAATATTGTACTTATGGTCTTCCATTTTACCATGCACATTTCATGCCTTCAAGCTTTTGCTTACGCTGTTCTTTCCACTGGGCTTTCTTTTTTTCCATTATTGATTTTTTTATGCACTGAACTTCAGGATACTGGCTCAGACATTTCTAATCATTTCAGTTTTTCTGTATCTGTACTTGAATAGTATTTTTCCCATATTTTATGTAACTCTACACTGCATTACAGGACCTGCCTATGACACATATAAATTGCTAGAGATCAATAATTAAGTTTTCCTTCTCAAATTTCTCCAAGGAATTAAAAGGGTCTCTAAAATAATTTAGTTGCCCCCAAAATACTCAACAGCTAAATTAATCTTTAGAAAGTCTCTTAGAAAAATGAAGTGAGTATATAAGAAGGGATGCTTTTTATTATTTTAGAACTAAAAGGTAAGACTTTATTAAAAATTATTTATATTTGTGGTAAGGCTCATGATCTTCATTAAAAGTTTCCAAATGGCATGACCAATAATCTGCTTGTTCTGTTTCACTAGACTAGAAGCCTGGTCTCTGCTACTGGAAAATCACCCTTATACCAGATACATCAAAGATTCTGCCTGACTGCAGGCGAAAACATATTATCAATGGAGATAAAGTAGATTTCATTCTACCCCAGAGGGAATATCCTTTGCAGTAGTTAAGGATAAAAAGCCTGGAATCATGGGAAGGTCTGATCAGAGGACAGAGAAAGATATTGAGGCAAACCAGAGTGGTCAGTCACTGGATAGGACACAGGAAGGGAAATAAGCTACAAGATTAAAGAAAGGTGAGAGGTGAAGTCTCAGGAAATAGGTGAGACTCAATGTCAGAGGTAGGGCAACATGGTGGAATCACCCTAAGTGTCTATCAATAGAGGAATGGATAAAGATGATTCCTCCAAAACTGAAGAAAGACCAGTGGAGTAGAGGAAGGGGATTGAGGGTGAGGGATGAGGGACATGTGGGAGGAACAGTAGAATGAACTTTCCTATGTACATATATGAATACACCATAGTGAATCTCATCTTTATGTATAGCGACAAGGCACTAATTAAAAAAAAACCGTAAGTAAATAGCAGAAAGATTAGCAAATTAGAGGGAAGGGAACAGGGGTGTGGAGGAGGAAAGAAAAGGGGAAGCACTATGGTCTGAATTAGAGCGAATTAGATGCCATGTTTTTATAATTATGTCAAAATGAATGCTAATGTTATGTATGGCTAAAAATAACTAATAAAAATAGTAGAGATCCAAAAAGAAAGGAAAATGTGGTACCACACACACTGGGATGCAATTCATCCTTTAACAAGATGGAAATCCTTTCATTTGCAACAAAATGGATGAAACAAGTTTGGCACAAGAAATACAAATACTGCATGATCTCACTTATATGTGGACTTTAAAAATGTCAACCTCATGGGAGCAGAGAGTAGAATGATAGACTAGAGCATGAGAAGATGGGGAGATGTTTATCCAAAAATACAAAATTTCATTTATATTGGAGGAATAAGCTCAAGAGATCTTTATCATGGGGACCACAATTAGCAATTATTTTAAATTTGAAAACTGTTAAGACAATAGATTGTAGGTGTTCTCATCACAAAACAATGATAAGTACGTGAGGTAATGCTTGTGTTACTTTAGCTTGATTTAGTCATTCCACCATGTATACATTTATGAAAACATAAATTTGTATACATTTATGAAAACATAATCATGTATTTCATAAATACATACATATGTAAATATTTTTGAGGAGCTGGAATTGAACCCAGGGCCTTGTACATGCTAGGTGAGTGTTCTACCACTGAGCTACATCCCCAGCCCCAATACATATAATTTCTATTAGTAAAAAAAAAAAGGGTAAAGATTGTATTTATTAAATAACTATTAAATAACTGTTAATTGTTTTCCCATTATTATTAAAAACATGAAATTCTGTATCAGAACTTAGCATGATGTATCTAAAAGAATTGAGATGATTACAGACTTACATAGGTCTTATTGTAGTAAAATATTTGATTACCATTAGGCCTTAAGAAATATTCATAATGACTTACAAAATTTTATTACTATCTTTGCAGACAGTTAGGAGCCTGAGATCTAAAATTTGGAGGAATCATTACGGTGGAGTAGTGCTAATTCCATCACATTTTTTTTGGAGTGCCTTTACTAGAGGAATTTAGCATTTCCTTTAGCTTTACTTGCTCATCCTGTTGCTTTACTCCTAGAAGAGGTCTTCATTTAAAAACCCTCTGAATTTAAAAATCCCTCTGAAACTTACCATTTTAATGACTTATGCCTAGTAATCTATTCTATTCTTTCCTGATATTTATTATCTGCAACTATTTGAAGATAAAGAGGTACAGATACAATCCTCACAAATAATCTTTTCAGTGGAAGCTTAAAATGCACAGTATCATATGAGAGTCACATGACAGCAATTGAGAATAAGGCTTTTTGAAGCTACCGGAGAACTGAGTGAGACCAGAGTGCACTTGGAAGATGCATCCCCCTCCCTTCTGCTCATAAGATCCTTGCAGAGTGAGCTAATAATTTGGTTTTTTTATTCATTTATTTTTATTTATTAAAAGCAATACATGGCTTACCATAAAAATTCAAAAAAATTTAAAACTATCCAAATCATTCTATTACCATCCCGTTAGATTCTTCTTTTTTTTTTCCTTGTGGTGTTGAGGATTGTACCCAAGTCATTGCATATGCTAGGAAGAGCTTCTCCACTGAGCTACACTCCCCCTTGCCCCTTATGTGCAAGACCCTGAATTTACAGGCAGTTCCAATTCAGTATGTGTCCTTACACATCTTTTTTTATCTGCATTTACTAAAAATTGTGTGGATATGCAGTTTTTCACTATATATATTTTATCACCTCCTACATGATACAATTGTATTTCATAGACATCATTTTTATAAATTATCATGTCTAGGATGCATGTTCTCTTCACAAATTTAAACAATGAACTAGAAGTAGAAATAGGTTTGCGTCTTCTTTTGCCCTATAGATTTAGCCATCTCCTTAACTTCTAATCATAGTTTTACATGCCCGTGCTCTATATCTGCTACAGAGAATTCTTTGTTAAATTCTATCATTTTCACTCCATTTCCATTTCCTTAAGTGAAAATTTATCAGCTCTTAAGATAAATAACAACTATAGAACAGCTGTCTGTCAGAAACTAAATTACTTCAGAAGGCAAAGATGAAGTCGGATAATCTGAAACCTGGAACTCAAATGGAAAGCAAACCTTAGCTTGATGGTTTACTGCAAAGCATCTCCCCCAGCCCCATGTACGCCCTTCTCTTTTTCACACAGACCCTACTCCTCTGTCTCCTGGCCTTTCCTGCCTTGGTTGCTTCTTTCGTCAGTTTCCTCCTTTGCTGTTCTGCCTCCTTTTGCTCATGTCCTTCTTTTCTATCCTTTTTTACTCTCCTCTTTAACTGTTCATTGTATTAAATTATAGTATCTTTTAAAAAATGCTGTTATAAAGACTTAATTAAACATTATGGCATATTGGCAGAGCAGAACACTGTATAATCATAGAGATGTATGAAGTATATATTTTTATGAATATAATATGCTATTATATCTCTTAAAAATCTATAAAACACTATCTACACTTAGTCTTAGCCAAAAGGCCAAGAAGTGGCAGAACAGTATCTATATATGATAAAACCCCCCATTGGAAAATAATTTTGTGTATACATATACATGTATATGTGTATACATATATATATACACACACATATATGTATATATAAATATATACACACATAGGATTTTATCAGAGTTTGCCAGTTTTTATATATATATGTGTATATATATATATGTACACACATATATGTATATATACATGGGATTTTATCAGAGTTTACTAGTTTATATGTTGGTGATAAGATTTTTTTATGATATTCTTTTTCATTTTTTGTAGTTCAAAAACTTTTCACATTTAATATATATTACATGTAAAATTAAATGGTATTAAAAGAAACCCAAATACATTGTCTATTAAGTGAAGTTATTTTGCTTTCCCTAAAATTTTGGTAGGAAAAATTATGTAGATAAAAGGGCGTGCTACCAGTAGAAAATCAAATTGAAATTAGAATTTAAAGTAAAAGTAAGTAATTTTCAAACACTAAAAAAGCCTAAAGGAAAAAAACAAAAACCAAAACCAAAAAATGGTAAGAGCAGAGGCAGCAGGGCTTCTGAGATGAGTGGCCACCAGGACCAGAAAGTGACTTACTTGGCTTGTCTTCCAGGTTGTTTGCCCCCCGCCCCCCGGCCTGTGGTCTACAGGCTCAGCAGTGGGCCCAGAAGGAAATGTGGGGCAGAGTCATGTAAACATACTTGAGCATTATGCTTCTCGCTGAGAAAGAAACAATCAAAAAACGTTAACAGAAATAAGTTATTTTTCACTCATTTATAATGACTGAATTCCAACTCCAATCCTCTCCTCTACCCCAGGTCTTTTATTCTTTTTTTTTTTTTTTTTTGTGGTACTGGGGATTGAACTCAGGGGCACTCGACTACTGAGCCACATCTCCAGCCCTATTTTGTGTTTTATGTAGAGACAGGGTCTCACTGAGTTGCTTAGCACCTCGCCATTGCTGAGGCTGGCTTTGAACTCGCGATTCTCCTGTCTCAGCCTCCCTAAGTGCTGGGATTACAGGCTTGAGCCACCGCGCCCGGCTAGGTCTTTTATTCTTAAGAACCAAAATCTAATAGTGCTAGAGAAACCACCTGAGAGTTACATTTGAGGAGGCTGCCATCTTGTGGCCCTTCAGGCCAGGCTTCCCCTTCAGCTTCATGTTCCACATAGAGCACAGCTGGATCATATTAGACTTGCTTCAGCCATTAGTCTATAGATTATGACTACAAATCTATTAATGTGCTAGAGCAGGAATGGGGTCTTATACGGTCAGATTTTATGAATTTTCATTTGAGAAAAGGTCATTTGAGTTAGAGTGTGTGGCTCATTTCCGACAGTTTTGCCGTTAACATTATTCTGAATGACTCACTGTCTTCAGTGTTTGCAAACTCCTAGAAATTCACAGTGTACCTTACTGTGTGAGCTTGCTGCATTCTGGGGATGTTTCCCAGACCAGGGAAAGGACAGGAATAAGCTTTCTATGTGTTAAGCTAACAGAGAAAATATTATAGAACTGCCTTAGAATTTCATGGTGTACAAAAAATTTTATGTGGAGTCTGTTTAAACTCACACACACACACACACACACACACACACACAATAGCCATCTATTCATTCAATGTTTTTTTTTTTTTTTTTTTGAGGAAAAGACATGATGGGCTTCAAATTGCATTGCATCATTTTTTCCAATGGAAAGATGGTTTCTTGGTCAAATAATTGATGTTGAAATTACTAAAATGTAATTATCGAAAAGACTTCTATTCCAATATAGGGTGGAATGAGGCATTACTATGTCCTTCACAGTATGGTATTCAATACACACTTGAAAGATTAACGAAAAATCCAATTTGATGATGTATTTCCTTCTGAAAATAAGTCAATGTTGTAGAATAATGTACATTTGAAAAATCAAATCTGTTTGTTTTTTTTTTCAAGGTAGGGTCTGGTCTGTTTCCTGCCTAGTAGACTCAACTTCATGTGTTTCTGTTCTTACTCAAATTTTCGGCTTCTGTGTTATTACAACATCCCCCAAAAGTCATTTTGTGTCTCACCTCCACAGTTTTCCACACCCTTATCCTCTGCCTGGATTTCCTGGCCGTCTAGTTTCCATTTGTACTATATTAGCGTAAGGTTCTCATCCTTAGAGGTTCCTCTTGGGTATTGCCATTTTAGAATCTTTGATTCTTCTGGGGAGACTTAATCTTGTGTACATTTTTGGTCCCAGTGGGCCTTGATAGTTAGTTTTTATTAAATAACTATTGATGTATCCCTTTTATTTATATCATATCACAATTCTTTCTGAGAACCTCTTACTAGAGCTCTTCCAGAGCAAGATCAAATCTAATTTACCCTTATATCCTTCTATTTACTACATAGTCTGGAATATGGTACAGGATAAGGCTTGTGTATCTTATTAAATAGGGTGTAGACTCTGAAATCAACTCCCTGGTCTTGGCTTTAGCAAATAAGAGCTCTGAGATCCATGTATGAGTAGCTATCAGGGTTTTGTTTTTTTTTTAATTCTGTTAAGTGTGAAAAATAATACTTACTATAATTAACCCATTAGGTGTATTATGAGAATTAATGAGAGAATCCTTGTATATGTGCATTACATGATTTAATTTACTTACTTGTCATGATAACCCTTATAGATAGATCCTATTATAATCTATATTTTACTTATCTAAGTAAACTAAAGTATAACTTGGACTCTTAGTAAAATTGTTGGATTGGTTTAGCTGGCAAACTAGTTTGACCTCAGCAACAGCTGGGATAAGAGTAGATTAGTGTAGAACACTGTAAAGGTATGTGGGAACAGAGTCCAAAAGTTTTCAAATGCTGAATTGGAATTGGATTTCATGGTAAAGGCCAAAGTGATAAACACGTTTCTGTTGTTGTGCTGTCAGACTTATTATTAATGGCTGTCTGCAGTGCTGAGTTGAGAAGGCTACTTGAGCTGTGTAAAAGCTCCTCAAGAACAAGTGAAAGAAGAGTTTATTTATTTATTTATTTATTTATTTTAGTACTGGGGATTGAACTCAGAGATAAAATAGAGAATAAAAAAATACAAAGGATTAATGAAATGAAGCATTTGTTCTTTGAATAGATAAACAAGATTGATAAACCCTTAGCCAAACTACACAAAAGGAAAAGAGAGAAGACCCAATTAAATAAAATTAGAGATTAAAACGGAAAAATCACCACAGATATCACAGAAATCCAGAGGATCATTAGGGATGATTTTGAAAATTTATACTCCAATACATTGGAAAACCTAAAAGAAATGGATGCATTCCTAGACACATATGACTTGCCAAAATTGAGTCAAGAGGACATAGAAAACCTAAACGGACCAATAACTGAGAATGAGATAGAAGCAGCAATAAAAAGCCTTCAAACACTGAAAAGCCCAGAACCAGATCAATTCTCAATTGAATCTATCAGACCTTTAAAGAAGAACTAATCCCAATGCTCCTCAAGTTATTTCATGGAACATTTGCAAATTCATTCTACGAAGCCAGTATCACACTCACACCAAAATCAGGTAAGGGCATATCTAGAAAAGAAAACTACAGACCAATATCATTGATGAACTTAGATGTAAAAATACTTAATAAATTATAAGCAAATCATATTCACAAACATACTAAGGAGACTGTATATCATGACCAAGTTGGTTTTATTCCAGAGTTGCAAACATTTTTTACATATGCAAATCAATAAATGTAATTCACCACGTAAATAGAATTAGGGAAAAAAATCACATAGCCATCTCAAGGGATGTAGAGAAAGTCTTTGTGAAAATTCAGCACCCATCATGATAAAAGAAAAAAAAAATGAAGAAATTAGGAATAGAAAGAGCTTATTCCATAGAGGCTATGGACAACGAACCTAAAGCCAAATCAGAATGAATGTGGAAAAATGAAAAGTATTTCCTTTAAAATGTGAAACAAGACAAGGTAATACATTTTAATAAATATCTCTAATTAACCATTAGAAATCTCTGTTGCTTGAAGTTGACATACTAGATTTTTCACTTGTGATTTTTCCTTCTAGTGTTTACCAGCCTTAAACCATCAGTCATTTTCTCTCTTTTCCATTTTACTCCATTTTTTTAGTTATTTGCAACTTCAGAATTTTTTCTCCAAAGTAATTTATTTCTCTCTTAGTTCTTTGACTTACATAATTAGATTTTTACCTTGTTCGATGTGTCTTATTTACCATGAAGTTTGTTGAACAAATGTTTTATCCTGTACCCGTAGCAACACTTAGCACAGTGCCAGCATAGAATGTGCCCAATAAATATAGTATTAAATATTAATGGAGATAATAATTATCATTATTATGATATCACCAAGAGGAAAATCCCTGATTATGAGAAGAAGGTATAGTTCCAAATCATGACGCTATTACTTAGTAACTTTAATCAAGTTATTTAGACTCTTTATTCTTATATTTCTCCTGTATAAAAGTAGGTGTAGGAAAAGTAGTATCTACCTCAAAGCATGATTATGTGTATTACCTAAAAGAATATACAATTTGATAACACCTTGGCTGGAATATATTTAACATTTAATATTTCATAATTATTAGTAATTATGAAGTAGATGCTAACTTCATAAACACATTTTGTACTATGATTTGTATATGCTAGTGATATATGGAAGTGTGAGACTATTTAACAGATGGGTTCTGGGTCAAGGTAAATTGACCATTGGTAGGTAGTACTTCCCATAGAAGGGGTTAATTTAGTTCCTACAGGATTTTAGTTAGTTCCCATGAAGGTGGGTTGTTATAAAAAGGACAAGACTGGCCCCTCCCTGGATCTCTGGCTTCCTTTCTCTCCATATGATATCTCTTCACATGCACGCTCTCCATGATGGCATCTACCATTTTACCTTGTCATCATTTTACCTTGTCTGTCTTGTCGTCAGACAAGGAAGGTATCACCAGAGCCAATAAGATACTGGCATTACACTTTTACAGTTATCTGAAACTATGAGCTAAATGAACCTCTTTTATTTATAAAGCATCAAGCCACAGGTTGTTGGGGGTTTTTTGGTTTGTTTTTCTTTTTTGTAACAGAAAATCTAATACATTTTTAAACTCTCAAACTCCCACCATCAAGAAATCTGACACTTTCCCAACTACTTCAAAGTGTCAGATTACAATGGTCTGCAAAAGAGATTTTTGTTCACTAGTGGATATACCAAGATAGAGGAGATATTGAGTGTTTCATATATAAATGATCTAGTTTTGATGCTGTTTTCCACAAGGTCCATACATTAAAAAAAAAATTGCTCCCTAGAGTAGAAATTTGAGAAGTGAGGCCTTGTAAAAGGTCAATTGGGAAGTGCCCCCAAAAGCAACTGTGGGACACCAATCCTTCCCTGTTTCTCTCTTTGGCTTCCTGACTCATGATGTGAGCAGTTTGTTCTGCAATGTGTCTTTGTCAATACCGTCTGGCATTGCCATCCAAGGCCCTAAACAAGGAGTCCACCCAATCTTGGACTGGAAACTCCAAAACCACAAGCCAAAATAAGTCTTTTTTCTCTTTATAAGTTAATTGCCTTGAGAATTTCATTATAGTAATGTGAAGCTAAAAAAATACCCTAATATTTTATAGTATATAAGCCTATATTATAAATATTACTGTTTTCCAATATATGGATATTGAATATGTTTTATAAATAATACATATTGATCTAATATCTATGTATCTAATCTTAAATTGTGTCTAATATCCTAATGTATACATCTACTTTTAAATGCCTGTATTTGAATAGACTTTAAAGTTCATGTAATTTATCAGCACAGCTAAATAATCAATAAGTAAACTATACATCTATATTTATCTCTGTATATGTACATATATATATATATAGAGAGAGAGATACACACGTACATATACTAGAGGTGCAATGAAAAGTTTTTACTGATAAGATATAAAGCAAATAAAAGTTTGGAGAACAATTTATAACTTTCTTGATCACAATGATATATTTAATTATCCAAAAGGTATCAATTCATCAGGCTTTAGCCTCACTGTTAGAAATAATAGCAATTGACGTTTGGTAAGGAAAAATGAGTATGAGTCACTCCTCAAGCACAACTGGCATCTAAGCCTCAGGTGAGGACTTCTATCATAATGGTTATTATAACAACTACCATAGATTAAGTGCTTATCATGAACTAAAATTGGGTTTAACACTTTGCATATATTATCTCCTTTTTGCTGTGATTATTCTTACAGTTTGTGTTTTACAGGTGAGGAAACTAAGTCCCATGGAGACTAAGTAATGTGTACAAAGGTACAATACTACTAAATAATTGAAATCAGAGTTTGTATTCCCATTTCATACGTTGTAAACATAGCATACTCTGGTTCTAATGATATTCTATTGTGATTAATTGAATCCAATTTTTAAAAGCTGTCCACACATTTTCATTCTCATTTGAGTATCACAGCAAATCTTTAAGTTAGAATTAGCACTTTTTACGGATTGCCCATTTCTGAAAGTTGATGAGCTGAAGAGACCCACTAGATGGTTACCCTTCAGGCTTCTTTGTAACGCTTATTCTGGTATTTAATCATATGTCTCAGTTGAAGCCTAAGGTCTGGTAGAGTTGAAACATGAGAAAATTTATAGGCTTATCTGATTAGACTTTAATTCATAAATATGACATGAGTATGTCTGTCCTTTCTTTTGTTTCTGATAAAAATTGCTTTTTAAATGAAGCATAACATGACTTTATTTGTGAAGTATAAATTCCCTTTCTTCTCTTGATGGACACTAATGTACTTTCATCAAGTTATAGCTTTTGGAATGAGGAAACAGTTAACAACCAATGCCTTTAGTAAAGTGTGAACAGGGTAAGGATTTACTAATAAATCTTCATTCATTTTTAAGCTCCAGCAAAAACACAAGCTTGTTCTTATATTTTTATTAACAGGTACATTTATACAAAGAGTCATTTTATTTATAAATGTGTGAAAGTAAATATGGATAAACACATTATCTTACCAAGATTTCATAGTAAGTATTTACTGATAAGTAGGAAGCTGATAGGGGAAGAATATTTCCTTGTACTTTATATTTTCTGGGAGACATATAGACAGAGAAACTTGTGAAAGAGTTTAAAAATTCTCTGATCCAACATTTCATGTGCAGCAGAAGGTGAAGAGAGGGGCAACTGTCTAGTTCACAGACTATCTGGTCTTCAAACTCTTCCATCCACAATAATGGTGTGATGAAAAGAACTACTTTAGGGTTTATCAGGAAAATTGCATAAGTATTTTACTTCATGTTGTAGGTTAAAAAACAGTCTACAAATATTTTTTAAAATGTACAATATTTTAAATATTTTACCTCTCCAGAATCTAGAATATGATTTGGCAAACTTTTATTGTAAAATGAAAGATAATAAATATTTCAGGCACTGCAGACTACAGAGTCTCTTTTACTATTGTAGCAGAAAAGCAGCTAGAAACAGTTGTAAATGTGTGGGCATAGCTGTGTTCCAATAAGACTTTATTTATATAGGCAGGTAAATCAAATGGAGGGCCAGAGTTTGCCAAATCCCAACCTAGAAACGGAGGCTGAGTATTATTTTAAAGTAGAGATTTACTTAGCTCAACAGTTCTGGTATTCAGAAGCATGGCACTAGCATCTGACTGTCCCTGGTGATGACTTTCCTGTCTGTGTCAAAAGATGGAAGATGACATAATGGAGAGAGTACATATGAAGAGAGATCATATGGAGAAATGGAAAGCAGAGATCAGGGAGGTGGCTGTCTTACACTTTTATAAGGACCTACCTTCATGGAAGCTAACCAAAATCCCAGAGAACTCAATTAATTCCTTCTATAGGCAACACCCCCAATTAACTAATTATCTTGCAATAATCCCCACCTCTTAAGAAATCTTCAACATCAACTATTTTGAATACAAAACTACATATACACATAATATGCTCATATTCATAAATAGGTAGTCACTCTGATAATGGCAGTTTTATTCAAATCTCATTTAGTAAACCAAAATCCTTCTAAATTATTTCTAATGTCGAAATCTATTTTCTCATTTAATTATCTGACTTTCTTAACGAGACATAAAGGGCAAGCATTATTTACTTGCTTTAATTTTGTAGAAGATTAAACTAATATACTAGTTGAATTGTGGAACTTGAACCAGGTCTCCCAAAACCCAACCATGGATTTTTTTCATCTGGATGATTTTGAAATATATCCATTATAACAAATTTGACTCACTCTAAAATAAGTTTATGCACATATTTTACAATACTATTAGATCATATAGATACTAGGTACAGCTTAATCTAGAATTATAGTAGCTGGTAAATAAGATTTATATTATTTTATATATTCTAAGAAATGAGTTCAAAGATTTTGTTTGTAGCATCATCAACATGGACTTTATTGTATTTGCATCTCAAAAACTAAACACTCCTGCTCCTATACAAAATAGAGACTGAGCCTCTCACAGCAGTAAGTGAAAGGTTTCTTTATATTTTTTAGTGGACAAAGGAAGTTCCAGACTGAGTTAAGGTGTAGAATTGTACAGAGCTGAATTACTCCAAAGAAAAAAATGGGCTGATTTTATTTGATTATTTGGTTGATGGTGTTTGCTTCTGGGGAGAAAATGAGACCAGAGGAAAGAACAAGAAAGGAGAGGACATAACTAACGAAGACAGAAGGAAAGGAACTGAGAATAGGAATGTTTTAGTGTCTCCATCATATCCTCTGGGATGTGGTGTCCGTTTGGATTTCCTATCTTATCCAGGGTGGGAGATGGTTTCAGAGGTTTTCATTTGATTTCTCCCACTGTATTAACAATTGCATCCTAAGAGTTTAGGAGTTACTCCACTCCAATTGTCAAGGATGTCAATAACAAGTGTGTACTCATGGACTGAGAAGATGACTATCAGTGAGTTTATGAACATAGTGGATCCACTGTCATTCAGACTTTGGAGACCATGCTGATGCATCTTTGGCCATCAGTGCCATTGAGTATTGTCATCTCTATAATTCTCACAAGTTTAAGCTCTCTTCACTACTATTCTGACAGGGTCATTTGTCATGAGAATGGGTATCACTCTGGTTTCTTGTATTGGAGCACAGCCACAGAGATCTAATTACTTATGTCCTCATCATTTCTCTTGCTATCAGTGAGCTAAATTCTGTGGCAGCTCTCCAATCTTCTGATCTCAGACATATTAGTGTCTTTCTCCCTACCATAAACAGGCTATGTAGTCCATGCCTTCTGATGACACCTAACCTTTTGCTGTTTTCCTAACCTCATGTATCTATCCAGCCTGCTCACTTAGCTGAGCCCAGTCTATTCTTCATAAAAAAAAAAGAGTTTATTTTAGAGTAGTTTTAGACATACAGAAAGGGTACAAAATTTGTGCAGTTCCCATATATGCCCAAGGTATTTTTCCTTATTACTACCATGTTATATCACTATGATATAATTGTTATAACTAATGAATTAATAGTCATTCATGAAAATCTGCTCTTTGTGTGGATTTCCTTTTTTCTGCATGTCCTTTTACTGTTTGAGATTCTCATCCACAATATCACTTTATATTTAGTTGTCATGTTTCTTGGGTTCCTTTAACTGGTAACAATTTTTAGACTATTCTTGTTTCTGATAGCCTTGACCACTGAGGAGCACACGTAGATATTTTGGTAGAATGCCCTTTTGTGTTGAAAATTTCCATCATGGCTAGACTGGAGACCCTGTGTCATTTAATCTCTTTCCCTGCCACTGCCACCTGTCATACAGTTCAGGTACTTCAGCTTCACTTAGCAAGTCATTACATTTTTATGCTTTATTTTTAATCTTTTAGCTTTCTGAGAACAATTCTAGTAATGAATATGCTCAATTAGGAGGGGGTCCTTCTATAGTGTTAAATAATCATCATGAAAGAGGGTCCCCAGGTCAATAAATTTTCCTTTTGTCCTACATTTTGACTAAAGGTACTGATAACCATGAAAAAGATGGGCCTCTAAGAATTAATACAATGGAAATATTTCTGAATATTCAGAAGTAGTTTTAATCAGTGGGGTTTAGAGCAACTTAAGACTCTATTTCCAAGATGCAAAGAGGATGACATCTGAGTTCAATATGCAGTGTTCAATTCTTTGACACATAGCAAATATGTGCCTTTCTTTTCTTCTGTCTTCTCTTCAGTAAGTTCTTTCTCATGGACTGTCCTTATAAGGATTCCTGGTATGTCTTTTCAAAGAGTTTCAGTTCCCTGGGAAGATGGAATGTGAAATCAGATTATATAATATTTTCTTCCAAGAGGATTTGTGTCCTAAAAGTGATAGAAAATGTCTCCTTTTTATACTAAGTAAATCATACTATTTTCCCTTTCACACTTAATGACTATTCCTTGGACTAGAGCTTTATCATTCATAAACCCATATAAGTTATTTATACATCATGCTTTTGACCAGTGACCTTTGGCACAGGTAGGCAGTGACATCTATCACTAGATGAAGCAATCATTAACAAAAGTCAAAGTCCAAAAATAAACTTTTAACTGATGGAAAAATAGTCTCAGCTGTGTGAAAATTGCTACATAAATTCTTAGCAATTTTAATAAAAAATTTTCACATAAGTGGTAAATTGATGAGGTTTAGACTCTGTTAGTGAGACAGTATTAACTGTCTTAACCATTTGACAAGCATTATCTAATTTAACCCTCACGGACACCCTTGCCAGTGTTATTCCCATTTTACCGATGAAGACACTTAAAAATTTTGTAATTTTTATATAGAGTGGAACACGGATTGGGAAAGAATCCAAATTTATCATAAAACATGATTTGTGCACCATGACATCTTGCCTTCCTAAAACTAAGTATTTAGTTCTGCCTTAAAGATTACCAATTAATTTCCTCATCCCCCATTTAAAGAAACTCTTGCCAGATTTGCAAGTTTAGATGGTACTTGAGAAAAGAACACTTTAATCAAGGCATAAGACCTCTCTTAGGGTCAGGTGGGTTGGAGTATTCCTTAACAGTAGATGGACATATGGAGCCATACTTCCTAAGAATTGAACTGTTCTTCTGGAAAATAAAACATTTTCAGTTGATCCTTATGAATAAATAATACGGAAGCTCCAAAATTGAGCACAAAAACAAAATCAAACATAAGCTTTCTACCAGTCTAATTATGTTTACTTGCTTTAATGTTTCCTTTTTTTTTTTTTTTTTTTTTCCTTCCACAATCAGATTGACTTTGATCCTGTGGGTATTTGGGGCATTTTCATTCTTTAGTGACTGAGAACGAGCACACCAAGAGTCCAGCTCATTGGCAGAGTCTAAGGCATACTAATGGCAATGTGTGGGTGTCCTTCCACCTGGTTGGGAATGCTGCTGGGTGGAAGTGGTGCTTTTTCAAGAATGGTGGAGGATGGGCTGCGGCTTGATCTCCAGCAGTTTCCTAGCGCAAACTTCACCATGGAGTGGGGGCTGGAGTGTCAGAACATTCTGGAAACTTCAGTGATCAGAAACAAATTATTCATCAGTGGCCTTAGAGTTGGCCTAAGGCAATTGTCCGAGGTCAGCCAAATCTAGTCTCCTTTCCCAGTGTCTGATGTGTCCTTTATAGAGTGGGTGACCATAGTTTTGGTTTTCTGAGAGCAGTCTCGGTTTATGTCTCTGCCTAGTATGTTAGCATTGCTTTTTTACACTGTCAAAGTATTCACAATTAGGATAATAAATCATAAATTACATGATCTCTCTATTTACAGATTGACTCTCCTATCTTTATATCTCCATATACCTACTGCATTATAAATATCTTGAGAGAATGATCCAGGTTTCATTTACCTTTTCATACTTCATCAGTATAACTTAAACCTTTTATATAGCTGGTGATTTATAAATACTTCTTTTATTAAGTTAATTTCAGTATTAATACAGCTAATAAAAGAAGTAACTAATATGTATGGAGAACATATTTACACATAATACATATACATAAAATGTACATATATAATTCATATGTATATATACACACATGAACATATATTATCTGTATGGAGAACATAAACAATATGTATGGCAATCATACAGTGTGTGATAGACACTGTGCTAAGCATTAATTTATACAGTCTCTTTTGTTACTCCTAATTACCCATAACTATTCTTACATTATGGGAATGTAAGTTCAACAGATTAAGTAGTCAGCTTAAATCATAGAATTAGTAAATAATATAGCAAAAAATGCAATTCAGTTCCATTTGATGTCTAAGTCCAATACTTTGTTGTTATTCTATCCCTTCCTCCCGCTGAATGCATTTGCCATTCCTTGTAGAATACCCTCAACACCTTTACAGTGTGAGAACTGTAAAGCAAAATAGCCCATTAAGGTCAAGTAGTGTCCTCTTCCTATGAGGGTCAAAGGATTTTATTTTGTTCAAGAT